>VXBA01001219.1:0-274276 GCA_013399895.1 Serilophus lunatus
CCAGTTGATGGCCAGTCACTAGTAGGGTTCGGGGTTGGGACTAGTTTTGTTCAACATCTTTATTGATAATCTGAACGAAGGGGTGTAGTCCATCATGACTGAATTTGCAGATGAGACCAAGCTGGGACTAAGTGCTGATCTGTTAGAAGGTAGGAGGGCTCTGCAGAGGGACCGCGTCAGGCCGGAGAGATGGGCTGAATCCAATAACATGGAGTTTAACAAGTCTAGGCGCCGGGCTTTGCACTTTGGCCGCAATAACCCCATGCAGAGCTCAGAGTTGGGGACTGAATGGCTGGAGAGTGGCCAAGCAGAAAAGGACTTGGGAGTTGTGGTAGATAGGATATTTAACACGAGCCAGCAGAGTGCCCAGGTGGCCAAGAAGGCCAATGGCATCCTGGCCTAAATCAAGAATAGGGTGACCAGTAGGACCAGGGAAGTTATTTTTCCCCTGTAGTCAGCACTGGTGAGGCCACAGCTCAACTGCTGTGTGCAGTTCTGGGCCCCTCAGTTTAAGAAAGATACTGAGATGCTCAGATGTGTCCAGAGAAGGGCAACGAGGATGGTGAAGGGGCTGGAGCACAAGCCCTGTGAGGAGCAGCTGAGGGAGCTGGGGTTGTTTAGCCTGGAGAAGAGGAGGCTTAGGGGTGATTTACTGCTCTCTACAACTCCCTGACAGGAGGTTATAGTCAGGTAGGGGTTGGTCTGTTCTTTCAGGCCCCCAGTGATGGAATAAGAGGACACAGTCTTAAACTGCAACAAACGAGTTTAGGCTGGATCCTAGGAAAAACTTTTTTACAGGAAGTGTGATTTCCCATTGGAATGGGCTGCCCTGGGAGGTGGTGGAGTCACCATCCCTGGATGTGTTTATGAAGAGATTGGATGAGGTACTTAGTGCCATGATTTAGGTGATGGGATGGTGTTGGGTAATAGGTTGGACTCAGTGATCTCAGTGGTCTTTTCTCAACCTTGTTAATTCTGTGATTCTTCGATTATTTCCCAGGTTATTCATGAGTGTGAGACATGCACTGCAATTAAGCAGGACAAGAGAGTGAAGCCCCTGTGGTACTGTGGGAGGTGGACCAAATACAGCCATGGAGGGGTCTGGCAGATTGATTACATCCCACTGCCACAGACTCCCCCCAAGGTAAGCACTATGTGCACACCATGGTGGAAGCAACCACCAGATGGCTGGAGACATATCCAGTGCCCCATGCTACTGCCTGGGATACCATCCTAGGCCTTGAAAAACAAGTTTTGTGGTGATATGGGACCCCAAAATTAATTGTGTCAGACAGTGGGACCCATTTCAAGAACAGCCTACTTACCACCGGGGCTAGGGAGCCTGGAATAGAATGGGAGTTTGAAAGGTGTTTGGGGCTGTTGAAAATTACCCTGCAAGTTATTGAGTGGGATGATTTCAAGAACTGGGATCTGTATCTAGCCAAGGCTTCTTGGTTAGTCAACACCAGAGGTTCTGTCAACCGAGCCAGCCCTCGCCACAGAGTCCCTTCACATCACAGATGGAGATAAAGTCCTTGTAGTACACCCGAGAGGTATGTTAGGGTCAATCCTGTCTCTGGCAAAAGCAAATCCGTTCATGGGATTGTTTTTGCTCAGGGGCCTGGCTGTACACAGCAGGTAATGCAGAAAGACAGAGAAATGTGAGGTATACCTCAAGGGTACCTGGTCCTTAGATAAAACGCCCATAACACTGCATTTGTGTGTACATATATATATATAGCTGAAAAGTTTGAGTTTAGTATGGCATGTTGGTATGGGAAGGGAATTAGGTTATTGTTTCAGGCTTGCCCAGGTTTTAATTTCTTTTTGCCCTCTATCCCAGTGGTTGGACCAAGAGGCAGCAGCATTATTATGCGAGTGGCAGCCCTGGCAGCAGCTGTGAGACCGGAGGGGCCTGTGGGGATTGTGTCGGGTGCCAGGCTACCCTGGGGAGAGTTGTGCTGGGGATGTGGGGTTTTTTTTCCCCCCCCAGCTATGGCCAGGCACACCCACAGAGCCCCTTCACATGGCTGGCACTGTATGGTGAGGCCAGCACAGGGTGAGCTGATGGAATGGTAAGAGCTTCCACCATGCAGCAGCTCTAGGAAGCTGAAAACAGAAACTGCTTTGCCTGCGTATGTTTGTGTCTCTTTGGCTCTGGCTGTC
Source organism: Serilophus lunatus (assembly GCA_013399895.1). Classification (NCBI taxonomy): domain Eukaryota; kingdom Metazoa; phylum Chordata; class Aves; order Passeriformes; family Eurylaimidae; genus Serilophus; species Serilophus lunatus. The sequence goes on from VXBA01001219.1 coordinate 2,167, forward strand.
AGTGCAGAAGGCAGCAGAAGGACCCTCTCTCCCTCTCAGAACCTGGCCTGCGTGGTACAGACATAAAAGACACATCTTCCATCACAGAGAGATGGTGCACTATGTAACGTTTTCCCTCACAACCCTCAGCTCTTCTCTGATGGCTTTTCAGCACAAACAGAGCAGTGACAGTGCAGCCTCTCTCTCTCTCTGCAGTGTCTCCAGGAAAAAACCACCAACCACAAAAGCTTCATCCCCATTCCTGCAACGGGCATGTCCACCATCTTTAGCATAGCAGCTGCCTTCCAAGTCTGAACTGAGAGTTTTGGACAAAAATAGTTCTTTCTTTTATTTTGTTGTTGATTTTATTATTGCTGTTCTCTGTTCATATATATATATAGTTAGCAATATATTTTTAATTAAAGAGCTGTTTCTCTCTTCCCACTCATTAGTATCCCCTTTTGTTTTGCTTTAAGGTCTAAAATTGCATATTTGCCTTTAAACCTAGACACAGTATAAGAGCTGGACGCTCTTGCAACAAAGATGGAGAGCTCACCTCTGAGCTGATGCACTGTGTAGGACTGCCCAGTTCCCAGGAGTGGTTCTCCAACCCTTTGCTGGGGCTGGGACTCCCCAGCTGCCCTGGGGTCTGGATGATGGCAATGTGTCGGGGTAGCTGGGGATACATCTTTCTTAATCACTATAGACAGTCTTGTAGTAATAATCAGGTGCATTGCTAAGCTTATCCTTCTGTAACTTTTTGCTATTTTGCACTATAGTAAAATTATATACATTATTTAAAGTCAGTGTCTGTATTTTGTATGCTGACCCTCATCCCCTGGCAAAACACAGCCACACTCTTGTATGGAGGCCCTGGATTATATCCTGGTAGAACTCCAAGGCAAAAAAGAAAGATGCCAGGACCAAACAAAGATTTCCTTAGGAGAACAGCAGCTGGAGAGACCCCTTCAAAAAGCTGTGTCAGACCTGGTAGCTTCCACAAAGCAAGGCAAAGGTGTGTACAATACTTCAGACAAGTCTTGGGAGCAAAGACATTCATCAGAGATGCTCTGAGGCTGCTGAAGAATGTTCAGGTTGTGGATACATCTTGACCTCTGCAGAAAAGGCTCAATATAGTCCTGCTATTCAGTGCAACAGCCTTTGAGCCTGGTTAACTGAATGGCCTCTCTTCCACAGCAAGAGGTTAAGCCTCTCCCAGAATGGCTTTGTCCTATAGAGATGGAAATGGAATACCCCCCCAAATATACTATGTCTATTTTGAGACTCAGAAGGCATAAAGTTGAGGGATACAGCAAGCTAAAGAATTTCTTTACTTCAATTGAGTGATAGAGAAATGATCTATCTATACCTAAAAAGTACAGGTAAAGAAGATCCATTATTATGGTACTCTTCAGCATCACATATCTACAATGTTTGGTGAGAGTAAACCAGAGTGGATGGAAAGCACTTATGTTTTCTCCTCCGTGGGATTACTTTTCATGTACATGAAAAAGATTTGTTTTGCTCTGGACCTTAAGAAGCCTTGTCCCTGCTGGCTTATTTGGAGTATTTAAATTGGAAATCTATTTTAATCAAAACAGTTTTAGGTAAGTATTAGCTCCATTCTACAACCCTTATGTACAAGATGCTCACCAATGAATGTAAAACTTTGTTGTTATCTTGGTAGCCAAAATCTCCTGGATCTGCCACAGAATTTATGTGACTATGTGAGCTGTTTAACCTACATCTCCTCTGGTTCAGAACTTATAACTTGAGCCACTGTCAAATCTCAGATGTATTGGGGAAGGATTTAATTAACCTTTATGGGAAACACTCCAACATCCTGAATAGAGAACATGCAATATTCTTGAACAATCCCCAGTGTAAGAGCAGGACATGCTCTATATAGTACCAAAGAGAAAGCCTGAATGCTCTCACTCTCTAAACAAAACACGCACAAATATGAGTATGGACTACCAAAACCGTCCATCTTCTAAAGCTGATTTTTATTAAGACACAAAACAAACTCAGATCTGTTGGATATCAGAGCATCTATGAATGACTTGCTGGTCTCATACATCAATTATTTTACTCTCTTTTTAAGAGGGAGAAAGCGGTGGAAATAAAGTAATGAAAACAATATCTAAGTAAAATTGTACAACCAGTAATTTCCATGTAACTGTGTAAAGATGCTTTAAATTCTGACAAGATATTCCACAGTAATAGAGTTTGACAGAAATTCAGTATGTATTTTAGCAGGTCAGTTGAATGGATAGGGCTGCAAGATGCCAACAAATCATGGTTAGAAAGTGAACAAGATCAAAACATTCCTGTTAAAAAAACATCACAGCAAGTCCCCTCCTTCGTGGACAGGTAAGTATTTCAATCCCTGAAGCCCCTAAGTATAATAAATCTTACATAAGGTGGCATACACAAGTGACTGAAATTCCTCTGACAGTACAAGCTGCAAAATGAAAATAGAACTTCAACATCAGAAAAGAAGTATTGTATCAGATAAATGTTGAGAGCACCAATATCCTGCCTCCAAGAGTGGCAATGAGCACTTTTAAGGCAAAACACTTCTAACTCACTTAACTTTTAAAGTGGAACTCTTATAGCTGTCAACTATTTTTCACCTAGGGCCTCTCTAACTTGGATGGTATAAGACCCTAGTCTCAAAGCCACACGTTTAACTAAGAGTATTGCTTAAATATATTTTTTAAAGGCTCTAAAGTTCATCTAGTAGACTTCTGAAAAGCCTTTAAGTTCTTTAATACCTCGAGATCACATAAAAAAAAATGCTTCCTCAAGAGACTTCTTTTAATTTAGTGAGAAAATAAAACATTTTGGCAGAAGTTTTACAGAGGTAACATATAAGCAAGGCAGAAGCGTTTCACAAAAGCACCCAGCACCACATACCTTAGTAAAAGAGAAGCCATTGGTTTTAAGTTATCCAGAGGAGGAAGACGGAGACTTGTGCTCCCATATTGATGTGGTCTGGCCAGCAGGGCCATGTTCCTCAGGTGGGACCTTTGGCTCGCCGACTGCTCAGTGGCTCCAGGCTGGAGCAACAGATGGTGTAGCCAAGCAGAGGCTGGGTCAGGGGCCCGGGAGGCATGGTGTGGGTGGGCTACCAGACTGGCTCTTTGACTGATGACTACTCTATGTGGCTTCTGTGAGCCTGCAGGCCTGGTCCTCTCTGCAGGCACCAACAGCTGCTGCACACACAGACTTGGTTCAGACCTAGTAATAAAACAATACTAATAATAACTGATCCAGTGTCATGGACATCCCTTCCATTAATTTCTTGACTAAATCTGAAATTTTAGTATCCATGACTTCTCTGCTGGGAGGTTCCACAGCTCAATTACTTTTTGCAGAGGAAGCCCTGGCTGCCTCTGTTTTGAAACTGGCTCTTACCACCATCACTTGATCCACCTCATTCTTGTACTGAAATAAGAGTGGGAACAATTGATCCCAGTTCACTCTCTTTTTTTTGTTTCATGCATCAGCATCAAACCACCTTTAGCATGTTCAGGAACCCAAAGAAAGCAATATGCAATTCATCTCTAGTATTGCAAGGAAATGGGGCACTGCTGTGTCAGTGATTTAAATTACCCCTGAGCCCCCAGTGCCAGCACAGTCCAGCACTGGCCACGTGCTATGACCGCAGCACAGTAATTGCTTTCACAGCCCTTGGGAGTCACCCTTTCTTCATCAGAAGCCCTGATTATTTGATGCATTTATAATTAACTTTTGACTCATTACTCTTGATTTTTGTTTTGCAGATTGCTTTCTGACAGATGAAAAATGAATTGACTTGGATTGCTTATCCATTTTTCTAATTATAAGACAGTTGTTAATGATTTATTTGATCCAGCTGTCTATTTGCATTCCTTGGTGTATTCAGGAGCTTTGATTTAAAGAGGGATTTAGACTAAAGTGTGCATGTCCTTCAGTGTTTTATCATTTACTGGGAAACTTTCAACCCCCTCCAAGCAAAATAACCAAATGCACCAAATTTTTCGTGCAATTTTATAAAACAGGAATGAGTCAAAAGTGCAATAGGGAGTTCCTCAATTACTGAACAGAAAACTGCTCTTTAAGCTGTTTAAGGCAAAAGCTCTCATCTATGTTGTTTGATATCTGTAATACACAGCATCACAATGACTGTGCTGACAGTGAGGAAAAAGCTTTCCTGGATAGGAAACTTCCTTGAATTCACAATGTCAGAGACATGCCTATGCATTAAGTGGTTCTTTAACAATGCACATCAGTAAATGAGTCAGTTCTTAGCCAAGTTCAAAATATCCATTACATTTTGATGGCAGTAAATTTTCCAATTTTACAGGATAATACACCCCTTAACTGAAAACAGAGATTTACAGAAACACTTCAATAAAGATTACCATTGTATTTCCATTTGAAATTTCTCCTATATAATTCCTTCCCCAATAAATAATTGGCAAATTCCAAAAGCAAGTTTTACAAGCGAAGTTACTAATACTTACACAAGCTATTTCTTCTTACTCATATGTACCATTCAAATGGTACAAAACACATAACTGCTTATTCAGTAAAAATAACACCTATCCTGACCATTTGCAGGTCAAATAAATTCCAGTCTAAAAGAAATTTGTAATTTTAACAGTTGCTATTAACAGGAAGCTGAAAAAAAGAAACTTCCCAGAAGTGGCCTGTGTATCCACAGAAGTGACCTACATGTTACACACACACACCAAGCTACAATGTCTCTACATATCTTGGGATGGAGGTAATATACCCTCTGCTTCCGCCTTTTCCAGAACTCATTAAATTTGATTTTGAAAAATCAGTTTTTTTAATGGAAAGAAAAATTTTAAGAGACAGAAAAGAACAGCATTCCTGAAATTGTATCAGTAACTGCACTTACTTGAGTCTGACATGTAAAAGAATCAGGTAAAAATATATTTACCAACATAAGATCTCCCTGGAGTCTTCCCTTCTGCAGGTTGAACAATCCCAATTTTATCACCTTTCCTCATAGAAGAGATGCTCCATCCCTCTGATAATTGTTTTTCCCTCCCATGGACCTGCTCCAACAGGTGGGGCCTCACTTCACTCTCTACTAGAGTGGAGGAGCAGAATCAGCTCCCTCAGCCTGCTGGCCAAGCTGCTTTTGATGAATCCAACCTTGTACTTTTCAAGAGGAGACTATTCATTGTCTGCCATTTGTAATTCAATGACTTGTTAGTTGTTAAGCAATTAAATATAAAGATAAGGGTGATTGTAACCTCCGTTGGGGAAAAAACATGACAGAAGATACAATTCTTGTTATCTATAAATAAGAAGTACTGGTGTCTAAAAAAATGAACACGTCATAAATGATTCTCTCCAATGCTGTCTGCTTTTCTCAGTTGTCTTTGCTCATCACTGCAGCTACTACAACTCTTGATGTTTTGATGACTTTTTGGCAGAAACCATAGTAGCCAGTATTTCTCTGATTCAAGAACTATTAAGCCCCAGATTCTTACAGATTAAAAATAACTGACACATCACCAAAAACATCTGTTCACTCAAATGATAATTTGCTTGCCTGCAATACGGAAAGGAAATTAAAACTGCCACGTGGCAAAGCTATGGAATAAACCCAATGCACCAGGAAAGCTCAGCTTTAAAAAACCCCCAGATTTTAGGAATACAATGACAAATGACATACTGGTAGGCACAGAAAAGGCTGTTTAAATATACTGGGTATTTGCTCTGTTTGATGTAATTTAGAAGGCACTAATAGAATCCACCTGATTCTGGCTTACAATTTTTGTATTAATTATGGGAGAGAAGGTGATTTAATTAGTATTTTGGTAGAAGTGTGACGGGTGATATTTATCAGCTGAATACTTCTGCCTATTAGGAAGAAAGTATTTAGCTGGAAGGTTGACTCCCCTTCCCTGACCACTACTAACATCATTTGGCATTTTCTGTTTATCTCATCCATGGTTGTCTAGGTAGACACTAAACACACTCTGGTGTACGTTGGTAACCTTTGATGGAAGATAGTAAAAGAAACTTCCTTGTAGTCCTGCTAAGTATAAAGGAAAGTAAGAATGTGAAATGGGCACTGTCACAACTGGTACCCTGTTAATACTTAAGACGGTTAACTAAATATTGAAGTAGTTGTGGACAACTTATTTTGTATTGAAGAATAAAATACATCTAGCACAAAAATCTAGTATACTTGCTCTAATGAGCAGTATTTTAGAAATATTAGCTTAGAACAGAATTAAGTTTTCCCAACACTGTTCTAGGAAGATGGATGAATATAAGGTCTATGGAGGCAGACTGCTGCTGCTGGTGTTTCTTTTCTGAGAAATTGTAGACCACCCATATGTATTATTAAGGAGCTATAACAAGATTATGTTCCTGTTGTCTTTTAAATTCATACAAAACTGTAAATCCTTTAATATATCTTTTACAGATGGTGAGAAAGAGGCCAAGGGTTTCTTATAAATAAAATTACACAACACTTTATCTGTTCCAAGCAGTCTTGTTTTAATCCAACAACAGCAATTGAGGCTATGAAAAAACATTTTTCTAAGCTGTTAAGATTTTTAAACACATCCACACACCCCCTTCTTTTTTTCTGTCCTAGTTATTCCTGGGACAAGAAATTTTCTTGACCCTAATGCTTCAATACTCAGCTGTCTTCTTCAAGTTTGATTCATATTGAGAAAAACATGAAAGTGTCTCCATGTTAGCTATTTTTTAATGACCCTTCCTCAAGTAGCTTTTCCTCTTTACTAATCTTACTTGGTTTCAAGATAGAAAAACACTGTCTCTCCTGATCACTTCTCTCCCCCTTTCACAGTGCCAGCATTATTAATCACGAATCTTGGCAACTTTAGTAATTGTCATACTCAACAAAGCCATATGAACCGTGATAAATCTGTGTCTCCACAAGCACTTGCTTTATCTTATCTGGCTGACAAACCTAAATTCTGGGAGAAATAAGGAGTTATTATGGAACATGCATTTCTTTTAAAGTGCAAGAGTCATTTTTATTGAGCTCACCTATAAGAAAATTATTTTAAAGTGTATTATGCCCATAATATAGGCTAAGATAATTCTAGTTTGCCTTTAAAATCTACATTAACTGGAAGTTTTAGAAACATAAAAGTTCCAAACTCCTTATATTTAAAGCTCCAAAAAGACAAAAGAATGTACCAGAAAATTTGAAGTTTGAGAAGACACAGAGGAGTGTGTGTGTATAAATACACAGAGAGTAGCAGTTTTTGAAATAACTATTTCTGCTGTAAAGTCAAGATGTGCTTCTGACTGTAGTATTACCTGAATACAACTCAGACTTATTATTATGATGCACACACCTTGCAAAGTATAATTACTAATCCGTGACTCTGATTTTATAGTCTTACCCATTCTTCTCTACTCAAATCAGTCCCAATCTTTCTCCAACACAATGTGGCTTTCAGGGAGGAAATGGAAGGCAGTTTAAGGAGGGTATTTGATGCAGAGCTGTGATGAAGTAACTGGTGCCAAAATAACATTAAAAGCATTTGTAGGCAAAAATTTTTCAAGAGGTGAACAAGATTAACAGCCCCAGTTAGAGGGGGTAGGAAAAAACCATACACAGATAACTATGGCCATATTCATTTGGCTCAAAATATTCATTTGTGTGAATAAACACACAGCATCTCAGACTCCCCACTGTAGGATGTTTCTGTTTAGTTCACCAGCAATGTGAGATTTCTGCATCCTGACTCACAATGAACATACCCCAGGAGATGGCAAGGTTCTTTGCCACCCTTTGCAAGATAACAAGTTGCTAAAGCTAAACCAAAATTTTAAATTCTTCCTAGCATAGTCAGATGTGTAATATACCATGATATGGTTTACTACCATATCACCATCAGCAAAAATCCTTATTGTAAATAGTTACAGTATGAACTGCTTCTATTGCTTTGATGCGTTTCACTTTGACCCTGAACAGTCCTGTACCTATAAAGAAGCATCTCCCACATATCTCACTAGAACTTTCCAACCTCTCTTTGCTGAAGTTCAAAAAAAAATGTTGTGCTACTTCATGTTCTTGTGCCACTACGTTTACATTGTTTTATTTTAGGCTCTCTTACCTTTTTTTCCAGAGGCTTACAGCTACTCTTCTAGGTCCCAGTCCAGAATACTTGTATTAACAACAGGAGTTGTGGCTTCCTCTTCCTTACTGTGGGTGATTTCTACAGGCAGTCCCTGCAGCTTTGAAGCACTGTACTTAGAGCTCCCCATCATGCTTGCCACTAGCCTTTCAAAGACAGAGCTTTGCCTTGTCCCCTCCTGCTCTCTGTGCTAAGGGGCTTTCTTCCTTCTTTGTTTCCACCACAGTTTCTCTGGAAATCTCCCAGGTGCCTCCCACCTGCTGCCAAGAGGGCTGTGCATGTTGCTCAGCTGCTTCTTGTTTGCTGCTCAGGCACAGGTGAAAAAGATGAGGCCTCAGCAGGCCTTGGGGGAGGGGGGCTGCCTGTCCTTTCACGGGTGTCTCAGGCTTGGCTGCTACCCACCGTGGTAATCTCAGGAGCTGCAGGTTTTGCAATATGCAGAAAAATATCTGATGCCTCAAACACTGCTTTATAGCCATTTACTTTCAAAAAGTCTGTATTACAATAAATAACACCGTTGGCTTCTTTATGTTTTGTTTAAATATTCATTTCTAGCATTCAGAAAGTTGATATGAAACAAGTAAGAAGGCACTTATTTGTATCTGCAGATGAAGTGGAGGAACTTCTTTTTACTGTAGGTGGACTACCTGGAAAGGTTAATTCCCCTTTTCTTACAGCCAAGGAACAGCCAGATTCTGAGATAAATCAGAGCAGCTTCAGTGAAGCCATGTAGAGGACCATGACTCACAGGGTTCTCAGAAGAAGCCTTTAACTGTCTCTTAAGAGTTTGTTTATTGATAACTCTCTCTGGAAGACACTTTCATGTATGACAGGATCTCGTATTACTGAGTGATGGATGAACACTGAAAACAGCAACCCACCGAAAAATTTCAATCCTAAAACTTTTCCTAGAAAAAAGAGCAGGAAAAACACATCAGCTTGGACCTAAAGAACTTTATGTTACATGTTTTTACTATGAGCTTTTTTTTGTTTTTTACAAGGCATGCTACCACATTGCACAGTCCTCACTTATGGAGCACAGCAAAATTGTATGTCCAGCAGTTTGCAAAGCATCACAACATGGCTTACTCTAACTATAGGAAATGAGTAATAACCATCTCAATTTCACAGCAGTTTGTATGATGTATATCTAGTAAAACAGCCAGGCTTTCTATTGTTGCTTCTAATAACTCAGTAAAACCCCACAATATGAATAAGAAGTTATATTGCAGTGCTCAAGCTCTACAATTCTCAGCCTCCAGCCAGACTTTACCAATATGGCTTCTCAACAGTTTATAACAATACTCTACTTAACCACTGAAATTTCACTGGTTGTGATCTCCTCTGTAAGGAAACCTTAAGACGTACGGAAAGTTTTGCATAAGATATTTGAATACCAAAAAATGGATGGCTAGATGGTTTGCTCGACCTTCTTCACAAGTTCTACTGAACTTTCCCCACTATTCCTCCACCAGAACTGTAATTTCTGGTTAAGCTGATTCAAAAGGCACACACTTTGCCTCCTTTGATGAGAAAGCAACTGAGGGGAGGGGGCAAAAGAAATGCCAGAGAAAGGTGTCTTATTCACCAAAGACTAAAGATTCTTGCTAATTCCTGTCCTACTCCTTAATTCCTAACCTTTGAAATCTAATCTGCTTGTATTGTTGGTACATCTCTCAAGCTGCTGCATCACCTTTTCTGCCAAACTTTTGTCGCATAGATCAGGCATTCACACTATTAACAGTTACAAGTACTATCTTGTATCAATTATAAGACAAGTTTCTTGTAGAGTAGCTGCTCATGGTCCCGCTGGTTCCAGTCCCTCTAGTTCTTCTGCACACTTGTAGAGAGCATTTTAGATGTGAAATATTTCTCTGATATATCTTGATACAGGACCAATAGTTGACAATGTTAATGTTAAATCAGCTCTCTTCCATCTAATCTTGCCCCACAGCTGGCAGTTGTCTGAGCTGGGTCGGTGGTAAAACTGTTATGAGGCCTTGGCTGTTTCAGAGTAAAGCCTCATGCAGGGATATGCTTCTTTCATATATTATTTTCTTTTGTAAGGAATGGTCCTATATTGTACTGACTTTGTCACTGCAGCAGAGCTAGCACCACTCTGGAATGAAAAGGACAAGCAGGTCACAGCTCTTCAAGCTGTTGTTCCAGATTTACATGTCTGTCTTGGTCACCAGTTTTTGAATCCTCTTTGTAACCTGAATATACTTTGAAAAAGTAAATCAAGCACAAGTGCACATCTGCTGTGTGCATGGCAGTGCAGAGAGGTCATGGTAGCACAGACTGGTACCCCAGGAGAACACAGTGCCCAAGTGCTGTGGTGTGCTGTGTCTGTGCTCACACCTCCTGCTACTCTGGAGGCCTCAGGGACTGCACTAACCTGACACAGCTCAGCTTCTCTGCAGTATGTACTGCAGTGATCTTCAAAGCCAGAACAGCCAAACCAAATCCCTGTTTGTCTCAGACAACCAATTCCAAATATACCTGTTCCCTAGGATCACCTTTATAATCAATAGCTAAAAATTCATGTCATTATTTTATTACTTCATGTTGAAATATTTTTAGTATTCTTTGTCTTCAAGTTTTTACAATAATGGAACTTTTCCACTTGAATGCAGGAGAGATCTAGGAATTACCTTCTGGAATAAAAAGAAAAAAAATTTTTGATAAATTTCTTTCTGCATAGTAGTAGCTTGGACAGAATGCACATAAGGACAAAGATTCCTAAAATATTCAGATATGTCATCTTTTTTGCTGGATGTTCAAATCTAACAAAGTTTGGATAAACTGTCTTGACTGGAAAGAATTGGTGGATTGGATTTTCATGGCAAGGTTTTGGTAAGGGTGGAAGCTTCCCCCATGCCCAGTGGAGACAATTCCAGACACCTCAAAGGTGAACCCACTGCTGGCCAAGGCTAGGACATCAGTGACAGTGGTAGCACTTCTGGGATAAGAGATTTAAGAAGATGGACTATGCAGGAGCAGGTGGAAAGGAGGAGTGAGAATATGCAAGGGAAAAACTCTGAAGACATCAAGACCAGTGCAGAAGGAGGGGCAGGAGGTGCCTCAGGTGCTGGAACAGAGATTCCACTGCAGCCTGTGGTGAATGAAGACCATGGTGAGGTAGTTGTGTCCCTGCAGCCCATGAAGGTTACAGTGGAACAAGGATCCACCTGTAGCCCACCGAGGACCCCACACTGGAGCAGGTTGATTCCCAAGGGAACCTGTGACCCCACAAGAAGCCTGGGCAGGAGCAGAGTCCTGACAGGAGCCGTGGTTCTGTGGAGGGAAGAGCCCATGCTACAGCCTGTTTGCTGGCAGGACCTGTGACCCTGTGGGATACCCACACTGAAGCAGCCTGTTCCTGAAGGACTGCACCCTGTGGGAAGGGACCCACGCTGCAGCAGTTCATGAAGAACAGCAGCCTGTGGGAAAGACTTGCACTGGGCTATCCCCCATGGAAGGAATCTCATGCTGGAGCTGGGGAAGAGTGTGAGGAGTCCTCCTCCTGAGGATGAAGGAGTGGCAGAAACAACATTTGATGAACTGAGCATGTCTTCTCTGTGCATTTCTGTTCATAGTTTTCTCTCAGCATGTTTTTGGTGTCAGTCTGACCAAAAAAAAATGCAGTTTTAGATATTTAAATAACAAATAAGCTCTGGAATAGTTTTAGATCAGCTTTTCTATGTGTTGTCTTCCACTTTCCACCTTAGGGGAGTCCTGAAAGATTTGAAACTTTCTGCTTTGGGGAACCATGCAAACTTTAGCTAGGTTTCTACCATCATACTTGTGGAATAGAGAAGTTTGTGTTGTACAGAAAGGGGAGTGCATACTGCACCATTTCTATAAAGGTAGCACTGTGAACAGTATTTCCCACTTCACAGATTTTTTTTGACTTCCGTGTCTCTTCTCATTTCACATCAGGAAACTGTTTAGCAGTGTTGAACAAAAACTTTTGGTTCTTTTGCAAGTCTTTGGCTTTTTAGTCATGGCTACTGAACAGGGATGAAGATTATGTCTGTTTGATCAGAGGACCTCTGACTGACTTAATTTCATGTCTTCCCCCCATAAAAACAGCATCAGGTGATGTTCTGGTTTATACTGTAAGCTCAGAACACACTGTCTCCAGAGGAAATGCTGCCCTGAATTGCCAATTTTCTGCAATGCTACTGAGCAAAAAGTGTGTTTCTTCAAAACTTTATGAGTAGTTTTTTAACAGTATTTTGGTCCTTGCTTAAAAAGTGAGAGGAATATTGTCTTTCCTTTGTTAACAATATTAGCTAACATTCACAACAGTATCTCAGAGCTAGAGAAAATGCAATTGCTGCATAATTTCTAAACTCTTATAAGTAAAAATGGAGTTGTTTCCATGCAACAGAAAGTTACCATTCTCCAAGTCAATTTGAGGAATCCAAAATGTTGTACAGCAGTCTTTATTTGGCAAGTATGAGTATGTGTACCGAGAGTACTTACAAATCCAGTCAGCAGTTAAATAGAAACACTCACAAAGAAACAGTAGCTCTAATCTTTTTCATAGGCAAGCATCTCATAAAACATAACTCCATACTGGTTTTAGGTTATATTAGGATTATCTAGGGTTTAAGAGTTTATTCAAATTATCTTTTTATTTGCTTTGTTTGTTGAGGAGATATGACTATTTTACGTGTTTGTTAAATAACATAAAAAAAGCACTTTATACACAGGTCTACCCATCCATCTCTGTCCTAAATGTGCTTCATCTCCTCCTCTGATTTACATCATGTAATTGATTGGTAGTAATTAATTAATGAAATAAAAGTTCAGTTGATATGAAGAATCTAAGATTATATTCTCAGACACTGTCGGGAGAAAATTGTACATCTAATAACGATGACAAGGAAAATGCTGAAAAAAAACAGAGAAAGGGCACTGTGGAACAGTCCCATCAATTAGGAGAGCTAGAGAAGGAATATGCAGGAGCCACACCGACAGTGACATCCAATAGCTACTAAGTATATGTGTAATGTCACACACAGTGATTCCTCACAGGACAAACAGACGACTGAGGTTTCAGGGAACCAAGCTGGAATTGCTGTGTGAGTTCAACATCATGATTGGCATATTGCTGCTAAACTTTTCCAGGATAATCTCAATTTAAAAATGAGAACAGTAATTATCACCCGAAAACAAATAAAACAGTAAAATATGTGACAACTCTTAGTAAGAGATTCAGCCAAGACACCTTCAAATTTAGAAGTTTGCTGTTTAAGTGTATATTTCTTGTAAAAGCGTTGAATTCAAGCAAAAATGCATTACCAAAACACTGTATCTGTAACCCAAAATACCAAAAGCTATTTGAATATTCAACTATCAAACTTAAAGCTAAATAGCAATATGATGAGAAACGGAAAAATATTGGCACCTAATATAAAAAAAAACCACAAAGGAGCACAACAAAACCAAGCTGTCCTGGGACAAAAGAGTAAGGCTGGATGAACCAGTTTACACAGCACACAACATGAGGCAGTCGGACAAGAGGACAACAAGCCTATTTATCACACTGCCTCCTAAGTCTACTTATATTTAAGTATTTCATTGAAATTAATTTTTTTCCATTTATAGGTGTACCTGTAGCAAAATTAGAAGATCCAAAAATCAGTTTTTAAGAGCATATTTTTAATTGTGCATTTATTCTCCTTAAATTTTGATTTGAAGAGGTAAATTACAGACTTGTCTTAGTGAAAACTCCAATCTAAAAAACCCCTTCAACTTTATGAAACCCTTAAAAAACCCTTACTGATTGCTCTTCTTATCAGCTAGCTAACTCCTACTGCTTTGCTTTTAACCAGCCAGAAAAAGAATGGAATCCATTTGGAGGATTAGTTTTTGTTGGTTTTTTACATCTCCAAGCTTCTGCATATGAAAAATTTATCTCTGGATGCTGATGTAAAGAAGAAGACATTAAAATCCATAAAGCAAAACTATATAAAAAAATAGGTTTGTGCAAAAATATAAAAGAAACATTTAAAGGGGGCAGAAGAAAGGGGAAGAACTCTTAGCTAAATTTTCTATGTAAATATATCTGTGTTTTTATAACAATATCATTGGAGTCATAGTGGTTTCCACTGTTGCTGGTGCACTGGATCAATCCCAATGGGTTGCTAACCTTTCTTTAGCTTACTAGGTCTCTGCATTTCCTCATGTTGAATTCCACAAGGTTTCTAGCAGCCCATTCCTGACTTCAGCACAGTTCAAGCTACAATTCCCAAATTTCATACAGCATGAAATATGAAAAAGAAGTTACATGACATTTTCCTTTACCACAAAACATTGCTCTGTAAGATGACTGTAGCAAGCTGTACACAACCAGATGTATAATGAGATGAGAGAGTACAAGAGTAAAAAGTTCATAAAAAAATTAGAATTTAGCTTAAAAATTAGAACCAGCTTAGCTGCTAGCTGGGGCAAAACCATGGCAGTTCCACAAAGAACAGCTGCAATATCTGACCTTAAACCCCTGAGGTTTATCACTTAAAAGTCTTGGTCTGTACTGATGGACATGCTTTAATATGTTATCTCTGCTATGCATATATAGCTGTATGTACTCATTATTTTCTTTCTCACTGCCTCTTTTCTACTATGCTTCAAAAGCAAATTGTTTTCTTAACTATGAATTATAATGAATTTTGTAATTTACTGCTACAGTGAACAAGAAGAAAGTGTGAATTTTAGAAACAAAATGTTTTAAGCAGCAGCTTCCTGAACAAAAAAAATCAACTTTTTTGTTGAGGGTGTTTTCTTCAACAATAGACATGAGCATGCTTTCTGTATTTTTGCTTAATTTTAGGTTATTTCCTTAAAATTATTAATCATATTTCGTATAATGGTGTACAAAACTCCTCTATATTTCTCATGGCATCTCATAAATGTCTCATTTCCTGCTGAACTTCTGAATATAATACACCAAAGAGTTTTCTCTTTTAGATAGAAGATAAAAAATATTGCAGTGGAACAGATCAGAAGGTTACTGAGCAAAGTCCAACTTAGTGGTTCAGCATAACACTGCTCAAATACGCTATAATTATAAAATTATTATTTCATTATGATTATACAACTGTAAATATATATTAAAGGATATTTAAAATTATTTGAGAGGTTTGGTATGCTAAATTCCCATTGACTTTTCAATAAGATTTGTCATCCTTAAATGGAAAGATTATTGGAAGAATAAATTTATAATAATATTTTCATTGCAATTATTGCAAGAATAAATATATAAGAATAAATTACCTCTGGAAAAGAGAGGTATTGTGCTGTTGAACTTTACCAACACAAAAGAAAAGACTAACCCTGATCTGAAGCCTAAGACAAAGTTTGTAGTGATGAAGTCAATTTTACACAGAAGAGACAGGTCAAATTTCTAGTCCATGACCTTAACAGAAAATTTTCTTGACATATTCACAGTTCTTATTGGAAATGTTAGAACTCTGAAGGAATGATTTAATAAATGAGATGAAATTCACATCTAGTGAAAATTATTGAATAGATTTATTAATCATTATTAATTTGCATGAGATTCAGAAATTATCTTCACAAACAGATTCTTTACAATCATTTGTGAAATTAAATGGTGTTCTGTTCCTTACTGAATAGTTTAGATAACAAGAGCAGTGGGAATTTTGATATACACATTTTGTAGTTCACAGTCAGATCCTACTCAAGCTACTTGTGAGAATTCACAAGAGAAAAGTGGTTTCCCCAGATAGACATGAACAGTAACTGAAGAACTATTTCAAAGCACTCGACATTAATTAGATTAAAAATCCAAATGAATATTCACAAAAATATATGGAATTATTTGCTCATGACTTTGTTCCCTAAGACTTTTACACAGATAACTCTGATTTGTATCTCTGAGTTTTGACAGAAGAAAATCACTGCTATTTTGCAAGCATGGGAGCATGGCAGGCCATGTCATATGTTTCCACCTTATACAACACCTGGAGATGTAATCTTGAGTAAGTTTTAATTTGTGTTTGGTGACAAAATTACCTGATGAGTTTTAGGAGGCCTGGAAATGACTCTAAGAGGCAAATACAAGTAAGTTACAGATACTAAGGTAAGAATACAGTATACTTTCAGCATGTTTATGCAGCAGTCCAATGATTCTACTTCAGTCTAAATTATACTGAATTCATCACTAAGGCAGAGACAATGCTTTGCTATAAAGCAATCATCCAAATAAAGAAGGTTCTCTGTCACCTGGTATCCAAGGTGTCAACAGGCAGCATAATCTTTATAAATGGGCTTCAGAAAAAAATGAAAAGCAGGGCTTTGAACTAACTGATACTTGTTTTTATCTGCTGAGAATTAATGCAATGACCTGAGGCAGATATAGATGTATGTATCCTATAGCCTGAGAAATGGAAATTGCTTTTCTTCAACAGAAGAAGCACCATTCCAAATGAGAAGTTTTTGATCCTAGCCTTCATTAACTGGGAAGAAGTTCCTGAAAAACTCATTTGCATCAAATTGTATAGGGGATCCATTTTATAGCATCTAGATAAAATAATGATAGGATTTCAAGATCCTGTGATGGTTTCTTAGAAAGGGGATGAGGAAGGAGGAATAGATTGAAGAATTCTCAAGAATTAGAAAGTATAGCCATAGACTAGGATATTAAAAGCCTGTCTTGCAGAATTTAAGACTGCCATTAGGATTTAAATCTGCCAGTCTATCCTTGAAAAGACACTTGACTGAAATTATGGGTGGTGGATCTGTGTGTAGGATTAACAGCCTTCAGCTCTCTGGCAGATCTGTCTCACTGCTGAGGTATTTGATGCTGTGGACTGATGACAGCAGACCATTATTTACTCACTGAAAATTTCTGACGCATATGCTAAGAAGGGGCTAGGGCAGAGAAACAGAATAGTTTGCAAGAAAGCAAGACTAGGCTGGATTATTCCCTGGGAATTTCTTGGAATATTCCTAATGATCTCAACACAGGTACAAAATGCTCTGTAGAGTGCAGTGCTTCAAGCACTTGGGAAAAAAATAGGTTCTTTCCCTCAAGGGGGGCAGTACTCCACTTGAAGTGGGGCCAGGAATTTGAAGGTAGAAGCATCCTCTGGAAGCAGGAACTGTGGATGTTTCCATGATTTCTGAGCCATGTCCACTTTGAAGAGTAACCATGAAGTCTGTATCTTGGGTTGTCTGATGCTGGAGACCTTTCTTATTTCTGTTGGGCTTGAAGGGGTCTTTAGTAGTTAAAAAAAAAATTGGTGGCCAACATGAACATTAGTGATGAAATGGGAAGTGGTAGGAGACAGTAGATGACAATAGAAGGTCCAGACTGCTCATGCTGCTTGGTTTCTTTCTGTAACAAAATCTGACACTATTAAAGAAGCTAGGATAGTTGAAGAAAAAAAAAATCTATATACCCTAGAGACAATAATTCCTATCAAAACTTTAACAGATGAAGCCTTGGGATGCCATGTTTAATCAGAACATGCAAGCAGCCATAGGCTGCTAATTCATTAAAAATGAATTTTTTTCAGAGGACATCATCTGAGGTTGCTATTCTGATAATTATAGGAGGAATTTTCTGACAACACCCTCCTGCAGCCAAGACAGCACATGTTGTATAAGTGCTTAACAATGCAACCTGAAGGAATGCCCTTTCATCAAAGAGGAGTAAGGGATTTATGAGGAGAAAGTAGATGTAGGAAAAGATGAGATTAGCTTGAAATCATGAGTAAACACAGATTTGTCTTCTACACTGATGTGGAAGCTGCACCTTGAGAATGTATTGTGCGGCTGTTTTCAAGAAGCAAATCCAAAGAGAGACTCATGGATTTGGTGAATAAAATTCCCTGCTGCATTAGTAACTCAGAGTAGCTCATCTGCCTTCTTTCCTGGTGCACTGTTTTCTGCTGGGATAGAAATAATTTTCTTCTGAGCAACTTGTATGATGCCGTATTTTAGATTGGTGATGAAAAGAGTGTTGGTAAAGTAACTTGTTTAGTTATTGCTGAGCAGAGCTCACATAGAGCCAAGGCCTTTTCTGCCTCTCACCCTACCCCACCAGTGAGGAGGCTGGGGGAGCACAAGAATTTGGAAGGGGACACAGCCAGGACAACTGAACCCAACTGACCCAAGAGCTATTTCACACCATATGGGGCCATGCTCAGACCATAAATCTGAGGGACAAAGGAAGAGGGGACGTTTGGAGTGATAGTGTTTGTCTTCCCAAGTCATGATTACAAGTGATACAGCCCTGCTCTCCTGGGGGTGGCTGAACACCTGCCTGCCCATGGGAAGCGGGGAACTTTGCAGCTCCTGCTCTATCTATTAAGCTGTTTCTGTCTCAACCTCAACCCACACATCTTCTCACTTTTGCCTTTCCAATTCTCTTCCCCACTCCACTGGGGACAAGTGAGAGAGCATCTGTGTGGGGATTAGCTGGCTACTGGATTTTGCTCATGACTATTGGAAAACTTCAATCTTTGAGCTATAAACCTCCTGTCAAAGAAGTTTCATTATGTCTTTTGACCACAGTACATTTGTACATCTTACATTACTGAATGGAAACCTGCAGCCTTGTGTTGATATTTGAAGTTAAATATTTGGGTTTTAAAATCTACCACTGAATTGGGAGCTCAAGAACATACTCTGTGTCACTACTTATGTCACACAGAGTTACACGAGGTGATACCACAGAGGTCTCACTATTGTCTCCATTTTTTTCTCCTCAGAATCCAGATGTTGCTGTCAGCTCCATATTGTTTTGAAAAAAAGCAAGATATGTCAACATGGAGTAATATTTGTCAAATCTTCACGTATATAATCTATATGTAAAATCTTTTTGGCACCTGACGGCGATATCTACTCACCAGCTGCTCCACTTGCTTCATAATGGAGGGGACGCCACAGGATTGCTGTTCTGTGACACTGAACAAGTCCACATATGCCTTACTTTCCTTACCTTTAGTAAGACTAAACCCACCCACATTCCATTAGGACTCTCTAAAATCTATAGGTACAAATAATGTTGTGATTTGATGTATAAATAAGAATTTGTTAAGCTTAGAAAAGAATCCCCAAGTATCACATAAAGTCATCATACCAAAAGACAGTTTTACTGCCATAGACTGTAAGCTTGAACAAATACAAACACATTAGTAAGACAACTGTGAGGATTCACAGTGTATCTTTTTCCTCCACATAATGAGATTTTCTCAATGGCTACTTTTTTTTAAACAGTTGTAAATAAATATCAAACATATTTACTTAAATTATTTTCTAAATGATGTTTATGATATTTTCCTCCTCTAGAGATTCTGAATTATATTTTCTTAAACAAGTCAACCCTGCAAACCTTTCTGTACCTGAACACCTCACTTTTGGAACACAGCTCTCAAGTAAAGATGAACAATATGAATCGAATTGCACTTGGAATAAATTCACTTCACTAACATGTTTGGAAGACCCTAAAAAGCATTACTATGTTGATCAAATATAATAGAGGTAATGACATAGAAACTCTCTTGGGATGCATGGCTCCAGTAAAATCTTTAGAGAATATAGTTCAGTGCTCAATAAGACTTCAAAACCCAAGACAGAGAGAAAGGGAAGGGAAGGGAAGGGAAGGGAAGGGAAGGGAAGGGAAGGGAAGGGTAAGCTTTGCTTTGTAGTACTATATGGCTTACCAGTGGATGAAAGAATAAAGTTAATGTTGCTTTAAAAATAGTGCATTACTCTAATAACACTGGTAGTTTCATTTGATAGTATGATACAGACAACTGAGNAGAAAGTCTGCAGTAATAATAACATAAGGAGTCTAAAAATTCTTGTGGCATTTTCTCCCCCTAAGAAACACCTTCACAATCACAGACATTCAGAAGGCACTTGTGCCTTGCAAACTTCACAGCTCATTTTCTGGGCTATTTAGAAATTCCTGATTTCTTTATTTTTACCGTTGAAATTATCCAGGGTAGCACAACCTGCCTTTCTTCAAACAAACCAAATCCCGAGCATGGGAGATGTTTCCTCTTTCACCAGCAGCATTTTGGATATAGGAAACAGTAACAAGTCAGCACTTCTTGTCTGATCACAGACACTTAAATACCAACTAAGAACAAAATGCTGAATGATGCTGATATTCATCACAGTAGGTGCAGAGAGATAACAGTCAGAAAAACCCAGTTTTGCACCAATAGCAGCTCTAAACTGAATACTTTAACTTTGCAGCTCATCTAAGTAGGTAGGTAGGTACTTTTTCAACGTTATTACAAGCTTTCCTTGTCTCATTCCTCAGCACTATAAAAAAATCCCTCAAGTCCTCTGCATTGACACACACGACTTTTGAGATGTGCCTGAGCCATATGGCGTGGATACCTTAATCAATGTACAAATACCACGTCAGTTAACTTCCATCAAACACACTTCCATCACTTCTAGGCTATTTTTTTTTCACATTTGCTCTAGCTTTTTTCCTTGATTCAAGTTTTTTTAATGTTGTCTTTAATATACCTACTGAAGTTTAACAGTGCTTAGCAGAGGTTTATTGTTAAATATCTTAAGCAAGTACCTATCATTCCACAGGTGTGAAGCTAGAATTGAACCTGTTGGAAGTAACTGCTAGATAAATACTCAGACAACATAATTAAATCCATAGGAAATTGGCCTTCAGCACCTTACATGAATCACTTCAATAAACCACAATCATCTGCTAACTCAGAAGTCATGTACAAGCTTATTTACATTTCATCAGTTCATGTCCACAGATCACACTAAAGGCAAAAACTTATAAAAGCATAAAAATGCAGAACAGCATGAAAAACCTGAACTCCTAAAAGACCCCAACTTTTGCAGTTACCTTATTTATACTATTAACAAACATTCAAAGCTTGAGCTGGGAGAAAAAGATGAGGGAATATTATTGATTTGCTATAGGCAAATGGCCTGAGCTATGCAACTTAGAACACAAATAGGCAGCACTACCCTGCCTGCAAGAACTCAGGAAGGTCTGGAAGGCACTTTTTTGAGGGATAGAAATCCAAGTATCACTCTGGTTTTGCAAATTTCACTGAATATTTCTAATAGTCAGCTTCCTTTAATGCAAGAAAGATATCTGGGGCATCTTAGAAAATTCATCCATCTCCTGGTCTCTAATGCCCTTTTCACAACCAGTCCTTACAACTCTTCCTCTATAGATAACAGAGCAAATGAGACCTTTCCAGGTTCCCTATGCAGACAGGCTTAGAATATATTATTAAGAGAGTAAAATCAATTTAAACATAAACATAAAGGGGAAAGATCTTTTAAACACTTATAAGGTTACAGGCTTAAGAAAGGGTTTCAATTATTCAGTTCTACATAATGCTCATTTCAGATATCAACAAGACATGTCTCATGCTTTGTCTGTTCTGATGGATTTTGAGAATTCTGGTTTCTAGTTGTTAATAACAAAATTTGGTTTTCAGGTAGGCCCCAACCTGCCTCACATGTTATTTCTGATCATTTCTGTCAGGATCAAAAAACTTGGCATTCTTCGGACTGCTATGAGCTGATCTGTTGGACATGATCAGAACAGGCCCCAGTTCACACACAATCCCTGAAGCAGGATCTTTATCCTTGGGAAGAGATTCCATAGCCTGCCTGGGAACGTGTGGTAAAGGCCAAATGACAAAACTCCCATATTGAGTTGTCCTTATCTAGACAGTTATTACAGAACTCACTTTTTCACAATACCAGATGGCCTGTTTAGGATCCATTTATAATGCAGATCTCCCACTTGAGCCACTTTTGAAAAATAGAACATGTTTCAAGTTGACTGAAGAAAACAGGAAATAAATCCTTCCATGTCTCACATTCAAAATAGTCAAAAGAAATAAAAATTTACCATACCTTTACCTTTTCGTCATACCTTTGTAGAAACTGGATAATAGTAAACTTGGAATTAAAAATTTCCAGTGAAGCATTTGGTCTTCTACATTACCATGTGGCTTTTATTTATGTGCCATGCAAACAGCTCTGAACACACCTGCAGATAGAAAAAAATGACAAATCAGGGACATCTAATTGCAAAGTAATTAGTTTTACATTTTAGATCAAGTAAATGTGGTACTGCTTTATTATACAGTAGGTACTTGGGTACATGCACATACAGATGAATACCAAGACAGACAAAGGGAGTGACCACACACAGTTATTCTAACACAAGCAATAGAAAATTAATTAAAAGTATTCATGCTTATTTATTAGCTATTCTACCATTCACACATTCTTCCTCAATATGCATCTCTTAGGGCTTCTGAATTCAATTAAAAAAAAAAGAAATATTTTCTAGAGAATTATCAGACATATTGTTTTATGAATATTCTTTAATCATTACCTTTGTTTAAAAATAGTGTTATAAAAATCATTATTAACACATGTCTGGTGATCTACATTCCATTAGTCCATAAAACTTGATAAACTATCAATAGTTCAACTGCCATCAGCATTTTTTGACTGCTTTATGATACAGATAAATTGAGTAGGCTGATCTTTAATTCCAGTTTTATAATAATGCTCCTGGTAAACTTGATCTGGCTTTCAAATCACTGCAGCAATGCAGCTGAAAAAACTAAAACATATTTTACTGTGAAAGAGCATGAACAAATCATTTTCACTTCAAACTACTGGCATTCATTTTATTTTTTTATGCAGGTGTTCTTTCTGTATCTTTAACTATTTCACTGATTATTTGCCAGAAATAGAAATCAGGAATGAGTAGTTAGTTAGGTCAGAAATGACTGCCTATGAACTTCCATAACTGACAGTCTAAGGATTGCATGTATGCTGAAGACAAATCCATCCTTGTATATTCTTTATGATGGGAGTGCTAAGAATCTTTTTTTTCTATGGTTCTGAAAAATAATACCATTAAATATTTCCCTGAGAAAGTGCCGTACATTTCCCAGTGCATAAACAAGTTACTTGGAGAGAGGAAAGGGTAGAATAATTCTGGAGAAAATAAACTCAGTTGAGTAATGGCAGGTTGATTTACACAGAGAAATTATTAATTCTTGTCAGCTAATGGAAGATTGAACTCAAATAAAAGCCCAGTGTACTAGGTATAGGAAACAGATCTTCAGAATAAGCAGAATCCTAATGAAATAAATATCTATAGGTTTTTATTAAAAACACATTGAAGTTGATCACCTTCCTAAAGAGAAGAGAAAAACCTGAAGAGAAAACCTGATCGCTGAAGAAAGAATGGCCATTATTTGTTAAGTACTGTCAATGAGACAGAAGTACTCGAGGATCTCACCCTGCTGATGAAAGAAACAGAGTGGAGAGGGACCCAGACCCTCACATTTAAGCTGTAGACCGAAAAGAAACCAAAAGGGCAAAACGAAGGAGTTATTACCCTTACCTAATGATGGAGAACTGAGGCACAGAACATCAGTACAGTCCAGGGTTAATGCCTCAACATCATTCTAAGCCATTAGAAATTAATACTTCAAGACATGCCAGTGAGTAACTCTAAATGATCAGAACTATTAGGGTTCAAATATACTAATAATCAGGACGCAAATGTAATAATCATTTGCATTTTCAGATGGTTTAAACTGCATCTATATTGGTGCAATATTGTATCCAATGTTTCCTATTTGCTGCAGCAAGGTCTTTTATTAAAACACCTAAAAAATAACCAAAACAATAAACAAAAAAAGCCACATCCTTCTTTCTTGGATTTTAATTAAGGCACTGCACAGAACATCTCCCTTCAAAAATACCACTCTAACTGATAAGTGGGTGGTGACAGAAGGCTAATTTAAGTAAAAACAATAACATCAGACAACTATGTATATGTAGTTCCCATAAAATGTGTCTTCTCCATCATTTAAGTAAGAATTTAATCTTTTTAAAAAACATTATTTTCTGTGTAGAAAAATGTTTTATTAGAAGATCATAAGCATATGGTGTTTTTTTTCTTTCAATCATTACTTTCCTGCACAGTATTATTGAAAGCTTCACAAATTCAGATTAGAAATTGAGCAGTTCATTGAAAGCACTTAGGATCAATTATTAATAATAACCTAAAATACTGACATTAAAACTTAAGAAGTAATTTAAAAGTACACCATCAATTGCACTGAAAGAAATCATATTAAGTTTCATCACTGTACATTATATTTTACTTATTATCATCCACATACAAGATTTTCTTCATATTCAGAGTCCCAATAAAGGCATTTTCACTCTGAAACTCAAGTCTTAGCTTGCAGTGTAGCCTTTATTGTAGCGGTTTCACTAGGTAATAGGCTCAACTGTAACAGAAAGGTAGCTCTAGCTCTCCTCTCTATTGATTTCTGCTTCCTAGTTGATCCATACAAACAAAGTAAAACCCTCATGAGCACCACCACCAACAGAAAAATTAAAAACGTGCAAAAGGTATATGTTAGCAAACCTACATCCTTGTCAGAGAATGTTTTTATGCCTCCTCAGCTTCCTGTAGGATAAGAGAGCAATCAAACTCCTTATATTTCTCTTTTCTTCTTGTGAGGCCTTTCTCCAGGAGTAAGATGGCAGTGCTCTCCAGGGAACGATTTTGCTGCAGTATCTTTATACAGTTACAATGAATGTGTGCCTGAGATAGTTCCTCAAGAGCCCATACCTGTGAAGAGAGTCCTGCAGACTCAGTGAAGTATAGAATTTGTCTTTAAATAAAGGGGTTTATGATGGATTTAGCATAACTTTGTAAAAGGAAGCTTGAGAAAATGTGAAGGAACTCATCAGAAAGTTAGGGGACCAGTTTTATGAGATGAAAACTCTCCCAATTTTTTACCAAAGGTCATAATTATCCTCTTCACAAACAATAAAAAGGGAATAGTGTACCCAAATGCACGAGGGTTGGTCCTAGAGAATTTAAAGACTGCAAGGTTCAAATACTGTGAGAAGGAATATAACAAGGAGGAGAGTATGTTTGGAAAGCATGGCATTTGAAAATATGGAGATTCAACCCAAGACCAACGCAGAGGCAACCAGTAGATGAACCTTTACTGAGCTGAGAAAGAGCTCTAATCCTTTCATGTCCAGGAGCTCTCAAAGACAATTGAGTATGAAGGAACTTTTTCTGACTCCTGTTGTTCACCAGAGCAGACTAGGAATACAAATCATCATTCCCATCCTCCAGGAATTCTTTTATTCTAAGGGTTTGAAATCTTAATACATGTCCAAATGAAGTGAATAAAAGGCCCTGCCCCCTATATCACTACAAAGGCAAAAATACAGAAGATAATTCAGATCTTTATCAATATTCATTTTAAATCATGTAGTTCCATTGAAAATGATGAAATAATGACACTGTAAAACCAGAGTTGTGCAGCAGGCTGGTATTCAGGCTTAATAACATCTGTCAGCACAATGATCAAAGATAGAAACCTTAATAAAGGGAGGAATGATGCTGACTTACTTGAGCTGAAGGATAGTTTTCTGCATTTAACTGGAGGCAAAGTCCTGTTCCACACCAGATACAACAGTGAACGTTTTAGTTTGTACTATAGAAACACCTTCTTTCTAGTTTACATAACTCATTGCTTGTAAAACTCTCCACGTCCCCAGGTATTTTCAAGCCCTAGAAACTGCACTCTGCTAAAGAAAGATATGCTTTTCCCTTAAAAAGAATTAATTTCCAACCCAAACCTTCTGGGTTTTTGTTTGTTTTGTTGGGGTTTTTTTTCAAGATTTGACAACGGGAGAGCTAAGAGTAACAACGTGTGAATAAAATATTCTACTACTTTGGCAGATTCTGCATCAAGTTTTAAACAGCACATCTCACTCCAAACATGTCTTAAGCTCTGCTGACTGCATAACCCAACACTTTGTACTTGGTTCTGGACCCTCAAGCTATGGAGGAAAGCAGTGAGTGTTTTAGAAAGGCAGTTGTTTTTGTAGGCTAATTGTAAGTCAGCATAAATTAAATGTTTCCTGTAGGAAATCTGAAAGATTATTTCTCTAACAAATCCTAGCATCCTATCAGTGATGCCTTCTGGACTTCCTTCTTAACCAAAGTCTAACTCTATAGATCAATTACCTTTTACTCTAGCAATCTTACAGGTGTCTGGGTCATTTTGTACCTGCTTTTCTTTACAAACACTGTGAAAAGGCAATTTCCGTCACAAAGTTTTAAGAAAGTATTGACTACAACTCCTTGGTACATAGAATACCAGTTTGCTTCAGGTTATTTCTTATAGCATGTTTATAGTAAGGAATTTTTAGAAAACCTGTAAATTTTACACTGAGGACCACACAGTTTGCTTCTCAATGTCTCAGAAAGTACTAAAAATAAAACCTGTTTTCTAAGACAGCAGTGTCCCATCAATGCTTCAAAACAACTTTCACCATACTATTATTCCTAGGAGAAAAGAAGATTTCAACAAGCTTCTGGACCGAGTATTTTTCTACTGCATAATTGGAGGGTGTAACTTTCATCTTCTGTTATAAATTTCCACATCCAACAACTACACTACTGTAGTTGAATGCAAAAACTTTTAATGCCTCGGAAATCTAAGAAATAAATTTGCATAAGCTGTTATTGACATTTTGGGGAAAATATTATGTGTATTCAACCAGTGTTTCTCCCTCCTCCTCCCTTCCACTCTCCTGGCAACTCGTAGGTTTCAGGGTGCTGAAATGGAACATAGATTAGTTGCAAGTAATTTGTTTTCTCTTTTCTGCATGGATTTATCTAACTGCAATGGCTACTCTTAATATCCAATTAAAACTTAAATTGTAGACTCTAAGGACACAGTCATATTAAAATGGAATAGAAAATAATGCCTGGTTGCAAATCCTTTGTTTACAGTGCAGCTAATCATCCTGCAGAGCTGGGATAAGAAAGGTCTGCATATTCTCCTGGAATGAGAAAGTAGGTCCAGTAACAAATGTGACTGTGTACTCTGGGTTCTTGTTGATATTTAAGTCTCATTCCAGCAGAATATTGGCCTGAGAGCAATAGAACCAACTTTAAAGAAGACTATCTCATCATGTCCAACCTATAAATTTGCAGACAAATATGAGACAACTTGTAAATTACTTTGACCCTAAGATAAGAGGAAATCTGATTGTGAGTCTGATGTAACTCTTCCACAACATTAAATGACTTGGCATTAAAAGACTTGTTAGTTTTTGTTGCTGTCTGAGCTATAGATCCACTTCTGGATGACCCTGATGCTGAGAAGGAGATGTCTTGAAGATCTACCATTACAATCCCAGAAGTCAAATTTCCCGAGACATTCTTTTCATGTGCATTCTGTGGGCTTGGATGCCTAAATGACTGACAGATATTCCATGTAAAACTTACCTCTTTTTATGTGGGAAGAAATCCACAAATGTAGATTAAAAATATTTTGTAAGAGTATAAGAAATTCGTTGATCAGGTCTATTTAGTCTAATTTGTTTTCTCACAGGACCTGATGCTACAGGTGCAAAAATTATCTTAGTTCTGGCATTTGGTATTTCTGTAAACATAATCCATTCCCTTGTGCTTGATTTGTAATTATCTTCCATTACATAATCACAACTGCTTTTCCCAAAGAAGTCCAGCCTCAGTTATTGCTGAAAGTGAATGCTGATCAATTAAGCACCCAGCAGGTATTGTTTTGTTTAATCCTTGTTGTTCTTTATAAAGCACATTAACATGTCAAAGTATTTACTGCATGCTATCCAACCCTTAGTTTAAAGACTGATTAATGCTGGATTAACTCTTCCATGTCTCCTATCCTGAGGCCCTGGTTATGTCAGGGAAATGAAGTAAAAAATAAGATATTATCCATGTAAGGTGGTTTTTATGGAAATCTGAAAGATTTTCTTTATCCTTTTGGCTAGCCTTTCCTTTGCTCCATCCCAAATGATGGAGGGAAAGTCTGATCTCTGGTGGCAAAGCTTCTGGTTTGCTTACAATGGTCCTGTTGGTTTCTGTTCACACAGTGTGCTTCAACATGTGCAGTCCTGGGTCGTCATAGGTTCTGGCGACCTCAGTAAATACACGAGCCAGGGATTCATCCAAGAAGCCATTTAGTGAGAGAACTTATAGCTTTTTATACCTTTTAGAAACTAGCATGTTACATATTTATTGACCCACACAATTGTTTTTAACTATTTTATTGGATGAGCTGAAGTATTAGGTCATCTTTATTCTGAGAAACTTGGACTATTATTATGATACTGGACAAAGTTGTTGATCAGAAGAGCATGACACGGCTCTGCAAAAACAACACCTGCTTGATAAAAGAAAACCTCTTGTTATTGTGCAAGAAATTTAGGTCACTTTAGTTTGTGCAAAGCTACAGATGTATTTTGAGAAAGTTCTAACCGTGATTTGAGAAAGTAGGATATTGTTTACTTTCGCTTCTGCTGTTCTTCGGACAGAAATTTTCCAGGCTGACTTCGAGCTTTAGCAGAGGAACAGAATTGCTTATGCTAACTTTAAAACTCTCAAAAGTTAGGCCTAAAAGCCCAGCTTTCAAAAATCTACCACCACAGTCCTGTCTTGCTTTGAACTTGATCATGTCTTTACTAATCCAACTGCTAAATGATGTACCTCTGGCCAGACAGCTGCAACAGTAATTCAGTGCTCTGATATGGACTTTAAAATGTGTGTGTGAATAGTGATCAACAGCAAACACTGGGCAAAAAGGATTCATTATATACATTAATCCTGTTCCACTAAAATATTTTTATTAGTGCGCAGGTAAAAATGTGACTTCAAACCCTCCTCCTTCTCCCTCCCAATCACTTCACTGATGGTCAAACTCAGCTCAAGCACCACCAAATTTAGCCCTAAACAAACAAAATCGTCCGCTTCTCCATCTCACAAGACTAAGATTTATTCAGCACTCCTCCCTCATATAGTCTCTGCAAGGTCAAGGTAAGAAAAATCACAATTCTTCCTGAATCTAAGAATTTTGTTGCAAGTAGGACTGTTTCACTGTTCTTCATTATTTTTTTTGCGTGTGTGTTGTTCTTGGCAGAAAGGAGATTACCCTTTTTCTGTTATTTTCTAGCTATAAATATATTTTTTGTGAAAATTATGTTAATATCTGTTATTAAAAAAACCCAAATTGCATAGTCTTGGTAATTACAGCATGCTTTACAGTATTCTGCTAGTCACCCATGGTATGTAAAACACATAAATGGCCCAGCACAGGATGTTTGTGTGCATTTAACTTGAAAAGGTCTTCTTCAACAAGAAGTGTCCTTCATTTACTGGCATATATCCTATAACTCCCTTCATTTTGCTTTCCTCCTCCTTTAAAAAAGAAAAGATGAATTAAGAGACATCTGCTGTTCATGTAAGATTGATTCCTGCCTAAATTTGTTCTTTGGTTCATGACCCTGAGATAACTGAGCTCTTTATTTTGCAAGTCTTATGCCTTCTTTGAGATATTTTGTTCAAATTTAAAACAAGCAAAGAAAGCAGGAAGAGGAGATAGCTGAGAAAGAAGCTTTCCAGATTGGTTTGGGTCATGCAATTTTCAGAAATACCATAGTACTCTATTTAACTTCAAATATATTAGACCTGTGGCATAGAATAAAAATAACCAGCAGGAAAAAATAGGGCAATACCTACAAAAAAAAAAAAAAAAAAAAAGCAGAAAAGAAGGAGATGTCAAGGCCAGGAAACTTGTTGTGCAGTGTAGGAAGTAAAAACTGACTTTAGGGCAGTTTGTTTAGACTAGAGAAAAAACAAACAAACAAACCCAAAAGAGATCAAAGGGGAAAAAAAAATTAAGTCTTGATGAGAGAGAACACAAACATCTAGAAGAGAAAAGGTGCAGCAGAGTCAGGTAACTATTTGGTGAAATCTTACACTTTATATGGATCAAAGCATGGACTTCAGAAGAGAGAGCTTCTAAGCAAGAAGGCAGATTACAGAGCAGACCAGCATAAATGTCAGAGAATGGAGAATACAGTTACACAGGGTAGATAGTGAAAAGGAGTAGCTCAAAATGAGGGTTCAAACAAGTAGAAGAAATTGTGGATGCAGCAGGGTAATGCAATGAGCCGGAAAGCTCTTGCTAGTGCCAATCTTGCTAGATGGTATCAATTTAATCTTAAGAAAACATGAGGCAATTATGAGCTCTCTGGGCAAGGATTTTTTATGTTCTTGTTCTCCTTAAGTAGCAAGAGATTTGTGCACTCAACTCAAATTTCACTATACTTATCAAAATGTGAACTGGGATACCAATGTCTCAAATGTAAACAGACAGGTGAAACCACAACACGGAACCATTCTCCAAAATGCATTTTCAATTATGATAATCAAAGTCCTAAAAAGGCAGCAGAAAAATTCCATTTCTAGTTACTTAATATTACAACTGAGTATTTTTTAATGAAGACTTCCTAATTATATTCTTTTAAAATAACATGATATAGCAAGTTATAAAATTACAGAACATAATTATGTACATTTTCTTCTTTTTAAGACTTATGCAGCCTTCTGCATTAAAATAGATTAAAAGCAATAAACTAACATAAGACTTCACACTGCAAGACATACATTTACTTTAGCATTGAGTACATGATTTTTAAGCACAATCCAGTAAAAGTATATTATAGGTGCAATTTATGTTGGAAATAACTTCAGTTGCATCTTCTGACATTGCTTTTTCTAGACAAACTGGCATTTTGCTAATATTTGCAAGTTTAGAAACTCATGTTTAGATAATAATGAATTGAGAATGAAAATTGCAAATCTTTTAATTGAGTTAATTTAGGATTTTTTGTAAAACATCCTTGGAAGTGTGGTATTCTTCTGTTCTTCAACTGCTGAGAGCAAGAGGCAATTGTGATTCTCTTTGGAAGGGCCCTGATGCCACCAATTTCTCTCCAGTGTACCTCCATTCAGTAACAATTTGAATTGGTACCTTGTGGCCTTATATGTGATCAAAGCTCCATTTTAAAGACTCTGTAGATACACACAGTAGGAGATTGCCCCGAGCAGTTTACAGCCCAAACCTGAAATGCAGGTTAAAAAGTACATGAAGCAAATTCTCCAATGTCATATTGCAGATCATTACCAAATCAGGGCCCTTTTTACTATTTTGTTACCATCACTGTGACATCTATTCAGTGTTTCACTTAAGTGTGGATTTGACTTCCCCTGAAGTCACTGGCAAGTTGACTAGTGTACCTCATGCCTAAGTATCTTCATCATTTTGTCTTGTGCAAACTCTATTATTACAGATTTTCCCCTGCTGAATCATCATTAAATGAAAAAAGCAAAATATCAATCTTGTTATAAACTAAGCAGATTCCTCTAGTGCAAATGTGATTTTTTTTCTTCCGAATCATGTATTTCTTGATCTTTTGTTATGTCCTGGTGATCTCATGTTAAAACCGTAAGGAACAAGTCCCTTTGTCCATCACAGTCCCTTTACAGTTACGTTTCCAGAGGGCAAGCCTTACTATACATTACTTGTTCTCATATCACACCTTCTACATGTTTTGCAAAGATCCAGTGAGATAAGATCCTTATAGCTTTGTCAGAGAAAAAAGAAATTAAATGGTTATAGGAATAGAAACTTTGTCCCCTCACTTTGGCAAATTTATTGATGTCTCTCTCTCATCTGTTTTCCTTTGCTCAATTCAAGTATCAAGAACTAGATGCACCACAGCAGGAAATTTACTTGCACAATTCCCGACAATATATTTGATCTGAATTGGGCTCTGGCGCAAGTGCTGCCATCCCTGTCTGCTTTTCAACAACTATCTGTTGTCTCTCAGAGAGACTCCTTGATCCTCTTGTCCCCGAATACAACATTTTGAAAAATCTTTCTTAATATCCATGACCACAGCTGTTATCAGTAACGGGAAATACTTCTGATTTAGCAGTCCTTTTTTTCTCAGCAGTTATATCTAACATCAGCTGTTATCCCAGAAGCTTACATATGTTTGAAGGATTTGCAGAGAAAAAGCAACCCTACCTATTTTTCATTGCTTCTGAAGAACTGAGAACTTCCAAATTCTTTTCCAGGTAACTAAACCAATCTTACTTTACTACAGCCTAGACAATATTAAGGTAAAATTTTATATGATATTGCATACAGACCTAATATTAAAAACAATTAATAGGCATTGACAGCAAAAGGATAGTTCTCAGTCTATCACAGAACTCACATACCACCTGTATTAGGAGTTGTTAAGAAGAGCGTTCAATGAAATACATGATATTCAGTCTGGAAGCAGGGGAAGGCATCCTGTCAGAGAACTTTCCAGGAAGAACAGCCACTGTTTCAAACAGAGCAATTGTTTACGTGTGTGAAGAATTTTATGTGTCTACTTCATAACTCTGAAGCTAAAATTGCCAACGTCTTTGCATTATTAGACCAATAGGGAGTAATATGAAAGTGCAATCCTGAATATGCAATAGCAGAGCAAATGTACAATGTGAAACTAGCAGCCATAGCTTGCAGCAAGTTAAAAACAGAAGCATCTGTCAAACGCCATACAAAGTAATATTCAGATGGCAGCAGAGGAAATAAATCAACAGAATGCTAAAAAGGAAATTAAGCAAAGAAGCAACTGAAAGATCTCTGCAAGAGACCATTTAGAAATCATGAGTCAGATGAAAGTTGTTGGGAGTAGCAATCACTGTAGTAGAAGCAAAACCTTCCACCTTCTTCCTTCTTTGAATTCCAATTCCACAACTGGCCTTATTTTAAATTGGTGGCAATGGAAAAGGGGATGATTAACCTAAGGAGAGCACAAAAACCTTTGTCTTAAAATAAGTTCTCATCTCTGTTCCTTGTGGCATATTTACTTCTCAGCAGCAGAGACTATGCACAAATGGTCAGCTGAACGTGGTGGCAGTGCAGGGAAAAACTGGAAAAATGACTGTCTGAAGTCGTAGTTGTTCTAGGATACTCTTTAGGCAAAGATTGAAAACCCAGCAAGAGATGCAATGACAAACAGCAGCAACTTTAGTTGTTGTTTGCAGAAGAGGAGTAGTGCTCTACAAGCAGGACAAAGACAGAAATAAAGGCTGTAAGAGTCAATTGCTCTAATGCCATGAGTAGGGAAGTATCATAACTTAGAGCAGTATTTTCTCTCCAAATCCTTCTGAAAAGTCACTTCTGAAGAGAGGAAGAGTGAGTGCTACTAAGGTTATTTAATGGAACTGCTTAGTGTTGGTTTGACACAGTGACCCAGTTAAACAGTTTCTATAACAATTCTGGCAATTCTGCTTCAGTCAGAGAATGTTCTTTAAGAAAACTATCATTCTTAGTCCATAGAAAGAGAAATTATAAGTCCCTTTGCAGTTATATCTCCATATTCGCATTTCTGTAGCAGCACCATACTGCATGCTTATGTTCAATTTAGCACTCCCAAGATCCTGCTTCTCAAATACTATTTCTTAGTCAGCACTCCCACATTTTATGTTTTTCACTGTTGACTTTTACACTGAGTGAGAACCTCTTGGTATTCATCTTGATTACATTTTACTCTGCTAACATCTGCCTCACTGTTAACTGCTCCACTTCCTACAGCCTTTTATGTCCAAATTCACAAATGTTAGTAAGCCTTCCTTGATTAATTGCTGTCAACAAATATGATTGCTGCAGCCTCCATTCTTTCCTTCATTTGCTTTTTTTTCTCATGATAGTTTTCTTGTTCAATTTTTTAACTAATGCACATATTATTTTGAAACCTTGGGAAACTCATGTAACTCATTATACCTGAACCTATCAGATTTCCTGTTTTCACTAATTTGTTATGTGAAAACATTCTGGTAAATAGAGCTGCACAAAAGCAGACTTGGATGAGTGAGCTGTATCACAGCCAGGGTATATTTGAACATGGAGGCTTGTAAGTTCTACATAGCATTTCCTCACATGTATTTTTACTTTCAGTTTATCTGTAATTCTAAGTCCCTGTTGACTCCACCTTGAAAAATGGTCGTATTTAGCACTTATTTTATGAGCTGTACACAGTTGTCACTGCAGCTCTTCCCATGTGCAACAGAACATAAAATTGGTCTGTTGGGCATGTGCCCTCTTCCGTCCTTCTATATTTCCCGATGTTCTTTCTTAACAACAAAAGCTGACTGCCAACAATTCTGAGACCTCTTTTGCTAGTTCTTTATCAGCTTTGCTATCTGGTACTGTTGTCTTTACACATTAAAACTACAAAAGGCAGTGAACGAACCAAGTCACATCTGCCAAATGCAAGTCACTGACAATCCAGGCTCACTCCTGGAGGTTTCAGACAGTTTTGGAAAAGGTACTTATCTAAAGGAAGTCCCTTTTCAAACTCTCTGCAAGCATGACCTTCATGCAGGCAATTAAAAAAAAATATTTGAAAAGCAAAATATAATACAAAGATAATAAAATCAGCCTGTGGGCTTGTTTGGGAAGAAAAGTTCTTTGTGGAAAAAGTGAATTATCAGAATGTAGGGAAGAAAGGAATACCTTCTTACTATCTTTCTATCCTTTGGTATACTAAAAAATTACTACATTCAAGAGAAACAAAAGTTTTGACAAAAGGAACCTATTAAGGGTTGAATTTAAGCTTCAGAAAATTTTATTGCCTTCTATCTCCTTAATGAACTGTATTTCCCTCTTTTAAAAAAATGAAGCATTAAAATTGCACATGTGACAGGTAGCTGTTGGTTTCAGGACAAGCATCCATAAACTGCAGCCTGTGCTAAAGCAGTTGGAGTGAAAATACCTCAGTTCACTACACAGTAGAGCAAGACTCTTAGAGCCATATTGTATTGTCTAGTGAATTAGTACAAGTATACATCAAAAGTTCAGAGGCTGTTCTTTACTCCTACTGCAAATTGGGTGTGGGAATTTATTCCTGGTATTCGAGAATGTTAGGGAGCCTCCTCAACTAATCACACAAAAAATATGGGTTAAAATGTGAAGATTAATTATCTTCATTTGTCATCCCTGGCTAAGCATATGCTTAACACACTTTGCACTGTTTCACATTAATGAATCATAACTAGTTTTCTTTTCACAAACCAATTCTTTCTCAACTAAGCAGCAATTTTTAAATGTTAGAAAAACTTTAAAGCTGCAAATTTAGACCTCTGGCTTTCAGAAGCTTTTATTTTCTCTTCTGGAGTTCTTTTCATTTGTCTATTAGTTGGTTTTCCAGGAACCTGACTAGGAAATATATTCTATTTTAAAAGCAATTTAAAATTTAAAAACCTCAATTACTTTTGTACTGAAGCATCTTTACACCCTGTAACAGACTAGTTTACTATTAGAAATATTTTATCCAAATTAGATTATATATAATGTTAGGCAATTTTACAGCATTCTAGCATTTTAAGAACTGATAATCTTTTTATACTAACTGTTCTCATGATGTTAGTCTGTGTAGGTCAGAAGAAAACCCTTTTAATTCATAGAATGCTACATAACCAAATGAGGGTGAGGAGGCCCTGGCACAGGTTACCCAGTGAAGCTGTGGCTGCCCCATCCCTGGAAGTGTTCCAGGCCAGGTTGGAGCAACCTGGGATAGTGGAAGGTGTCCCTGCCCATGGCAGGGTGTTGGAACAAGATGCTCTTTAAGTTCCTTCAAACCCGATAATGCAGCCACTGCAAAAAAATAAGTATCTGTGATCTTAGCAGCCACTCTGGAACCCAGCAGACAGAGGCTGAATGAACTGGCACCAGAGCCTGAACACATAATGCAGTTCATCCTTCCTCTTCCACAAATTATGACAGATAAAATTCTTTACACAAGTACCTCCTCACAGAAGCCAATCCAACGGAAACTTAAAAAATTAGTAACATGCTACAGTTGCTGGGGTCTTGAGATTCCTTTCAAGATTTCTTTTAAGTACTTGTATGTGAATCAGAACACCTAAAATTCTTGTAATTTAATTTATAAACCTCAATGTAAGTGTTACAACACACTTAATGCTTCCAGTCCTAGCCACCATTTTTTGGCTATTTTGCTTCTAAAATTTCCTGTTATAGTTAAGAACACTAGTAAGCAGTGGCTCAGTCAGAACAAAAAAGAAAATCTAGAGCTACTCCTATTGTAATTTGAATGCTCAAAATTTATTTATTTTTTTTTTGGTTTTCTTTCCAGAGAAGAATGCAAAATGAAGAATATTAACTAGAATCAACCAGGACATCAAAAACATATTCTTGAAAGCATGCACTTACTTGGACTAAGGCATTTACCAAATTAAAAAGTTTTTAAAGTCCACTGAAATTTCAAAGCTGATGATGTATACAGCTTTTACAGATTATCTGACAACTTTTATTTAATTTGCAACATGATTTTCCCATAGAGATGTTACACTTTTAAACACAATTGAACTGATTTATATTGCTTTGACTGTGGCTTTTATCCACTCGCAAATAAATTGAATTTTTGTATTGGTTTTTCTGTGGCCAGGTTTTGGTGGCAGTGGGGGGGGCTGAGGGAGAGGCTTCTTCGAGAAGCTGCTGGAAGTTTCCCCATGCCCAGGCTGGGCCCCCTGCTGACCAAGGCCGGGCCAATCAGTAGTTGACAGAACGCCTCTGTGATAACATATTTAAGAAGGAAGAAAAAAAAAAAAAAGTAGTTGGAAATGAAGATGGCTGCCGGAGAGGAGCAGGGTGAGAGCCTGTGAGCAACAACGCAGACACCAAGGTCAGTGCAGAAGGAGGGGGAGGAGATGCTCCTGGCGCCGGAGCTGAGATCCAGCTGCAGCCCATGGTGCAGCCCATGGTGAAGCAGCTGTGCCCCTGCAGCCCATGGAGGAGCACAGGAGTGCAGAGATCCACCTGTAGCCCGTGGAGGAGCCACGCCGGAGCAGGTGGATGCTGGGGAAGGCTGTAGCCCGTGGGAGACCCAAGGTGGAGCTGGGTCCTGGCAGGGGACTGTAGCCTGTGGGGAGAGGAGCCCACTTGGAGTAGGATTCTCCTGTTAGGATGCGTGGCTCGTGGGGCCCACGCTGGAGCAGCCTGTGCTTAAGGGACTGCACCCTGTGGAATTTTCAACCATGCGGCAGCAGTCTGTGAAAGGCTGCTGCCCATGGGATGGACTCTCGCCGGAGCAGTTTGTGAGAGGAACTGTATCCTGTGAGGGATGGACCCCATGGAATGCGGCTGGAAGGACTCCTCTCCCCAAGCAGCGGCTGAGAACAGCAGCTGACCACAGCAACACCTCCCCCCCACCTCGCCTTTTCCCTTGACCGCTGCGGGAGAATAGGTTGGATGTAAGAAGGAGGGGGTGGGGGGTAAAAGGTGTCTTTTAGTCTCTCACTCTTAGCTCTGATCTTGTTAGTAATAAATTTGACTATTATTCCCACATGGAGTCTTGTTTTGCCTGTGACGGTGATTAAGAAAGAATCTGCTGTAGTCCTTATCATGAATAACAAAACCGCTCGTTATATTCTCTCTCTCCTCTATAGTTGGGCAAAGGGGAGTGAAAAGGTGGCTGTAGTGGGCCCCTGGCACCCAGCCCGGGTTAAACCATTACAATTTTACACAAAACCCACAAAACAGTATCAAATGAAACAAGTCTTTGGATTTTCTCAAACTGTTACAACAACTGCAAGTGTCACTGCCCTACAGAGAAACATTCCAATAGCTAATGGAAGACCAAAATCAATATTTAGGATAATTTTTCCTTTATAAATCAGTGGAAGCCTGGAACATCAATTACTTCTCCTTGGATAAGCTTTCACTGGGAATTCTACCAGGTCACACCAAGGCTGATTTCAGTCTTACACAGGTGTGTAAGTTTAAAGCAGAAGATAAGCAGAGAAGAACTTGTGCTCCCACATGGCAGATGATAGACAAGCAGTACCAGTAAGCAGTCTGAAATAAAGTTAATGCCAACAATCTACTTTGATAGATTTGTCCCAGCATGATGTTCAGAGAGATTGCATCAAAATTCTCTCTGCCTTTTTACAGAATTAAATTGGATATTCCATATCCTACGCATCCCCTTCTTCAAGAGCCAGGGTCCTCTTCTGCTTTTCCCTGTAATTGATCTCCTTTCCTAAAGACCTCCTTGCCTCATACACTCTTTCTCTGCATTACTCCTGAAGAGATCTGTAAAATACTGTTCTTGCACAACTTTGAGTCCTGAAAATCCATCCCAGGAAAACCCACAGTAGTAAGACCAAATGGAACTAAGAAATGTAGAGTGAGCCTAAGT
Source organism: Serilophus lunatus (assembly GCA_013399895.1). Classification (NCBI taxonomy): domain Eukaryota; kingdom Metazoa; phylum Chordata; class Aves; order Passeriformes; family Eurylaimidae; genus Serilophus; species Serilophus lunatus. The sequence goes on from VXBA01001219.1 coordinate 40,458, forward strand.
AGTTCACATGCAGGTTAGTCTGTCCCAAACAGAGCTACATGAAAGACCACCCTGGATTCTCTGTGATGTCAGCCATTTTCCTAGACAACTATTTTGGAATGAATTAGAGTATAGTCCAAAATTCTGTGAGAATTTAAAGCATTTGAACAAACTCTAACACCAGTTTATCCTAATGAAAGCGAGCATATTCTTTCCAGTCATCCATTACTGATCTCTGCCAGCGTCAACTGGTTTGATCTTTTAGGCAGCTTCTATGTTCTGTAAGTGACAATGCAGCAGGGATGTCAAGAGAGAAGCTCTTTTCTATTTTATACCTTTGTAACACAGGCTGGAGAGGGAGAAAAACATTAGGGGAGATTTCAGTGGGGAACCTCTGAGGGAACTAGGAAAGGAAGAATTGTAATTGTCAGTCTTTGCCTGAAAAGGAAACATTTTTGCTTTCTGAGGATTTCTGTTTTTCTAGGATGTATGAACATCTTGAGATAAATTGCTTGAATCATATGCCTATGTCTGTAGTAAAAGAAAATTAAAAATACAACTAGGGAAGAAATAAGGAATTCTTCAGAAGGGCACAAGAGGTTCACTCCAACACCCATGGTCAATCCTGGTTTTCTAACCCACATAATCCAACAGAAGGATAGCACTGTTTGTAACATGTGAGTAACATTCTAGTAATTATTAAAAATTAATACTGAAACTAAAACAACACCTGTCCAATAAACTTTAATTGAACTGAAACAATACAGAAGAGGAAAGGTAAGTTTGCTCGTGGGATTTGGTTTCATGCTCTGATAATGTCAAATAGTATCTGTTTTTCAAAACCAGTTACAGCCAAACTCAGGAGAAATATTTTTTACTCTTGTTTTTAGAAAACTTTGACTAAGCAAATATCTACATGATAGAAAGTTAATTAAAAGGATAATTAACAGTGCTAATGAGTACTCTGATTTAAAAAAGAAGTAAAACAAATGTCTTCTAGTAGTGGAAAATTTCAAATGCTGAATAAAGTAACGGCTATATTAAATGAGAAAATTAGGATGCAAAATTTATCTCAGCATTCTATTGTTTGCAGTTCCTTAAAAAAGCTTTTTCAGTTTTGAACAACAGTGAGGGTTGCCATCTGGCTGACAGCAAGTGGCTATCATATATATATAATCCACTGTATAATTAAGACAACAATGACAAACTGGTCCCTGATCATGCAGAACAAAATTTGGTAAGTGCCTAAATGAGAATTTATTTGCATTACAACATTGCCTTAGTTGTGCTGTATATCAAGGGCCACTCACTGCTGGCATAAAATATTCTCAGACTTTAAGCTCGTTCCTGCCAAGTCCTAAGCACCAACCAAGGACTGCTCAGGCTAAAACAGATATATATTAAATATGATAAAAAATTTATTTAACCTCTCTGACAAATGTAACATGAGCAGGTTTCACAGATGTTTCTCGGGACAGTCAGGAGTGGCACTGCAAAGCAAGTGAAGGAGGAATTTCTTAGAGCAGTCAAGACACCTGCCCAAAGCAGCTGCAAAGTATTATAGAGACTGTACATGAGGGAATATAGAAGAGGACCTCCTCTGTCTTTCAGCTTATGCTTTTCTGTTGATTTCTGTTGATGAACTATTTTTCTGGTTATTGACTGTGTAATTATATCATACTATCAGCACTGTGCTCTAATGTAATCATTAAACTGGACTCTTGAAAGCAGGGAAAAATATTTACTGCTAAGAAATTACATAGAACAATCTCATAGTCTCTTAATTTATTGGCAGAACAGGGATTTGAATTTGGCTGTCCCACATTGTTAATAAATGCCACCACAAAAGCAGCCTATGAATTATTATGAGATAGGCTTATCCTAATTTTTCTGTTGGAGCTGTTCCACTGTGTAAGCTAAATAATAATTAGAGCAGAATTTGAACAGGGACTTGCAGGCAGAAGAGCACCAAACCCACATCTTCCAAGTCCATCTTTATCCTCAACAGCTGAGAAACTTTTCATCTCTTAAGGTTTAATGAATCAGAATGCTTAAGGTTTAATGACTCAGAATTTCTGTTGAAGCCATTTAAACAAGAACTCCTGACCAGATCTGACTCACAGCCTTTATTTCTCTAGGGACCTGAAATATCCACTAGAACTTTTTTGTGATACCTAATATAATTTCAAGGAGTCTGATTAAATGAGGCAGAAACTAGAGGCATGACTGATTTCGAGTTTACAGACTTCATTTCAGCAAGATTTCACACAATTCTATTCTAACAAGATAATTAATTTCCACCAAATAAATTATTATAAAAATAGAGGGTTCTGAGGAGGCAGTGAAAGAGTGCCTATTTCTAACAGGCAAATGTAAAGATTACAGATGTCCATCAGACCCTCGGCAGTAACTGTTTTTCTATTATATCTTTACTTCTTCCTTCTCTCTTTTTCTCTGCTCCTGTTTTCTTAATCTCCTTTCTTTAGTCTTTCTTAATCTCTTTTGGGTAACTTAAAATTGATGGGATGGATTCTACTAAGCTTTGTGCTGGATCGCTTCGTGTTGGGGGCTTCTGTGGAATGCTTCTGCCTTAGTTATATGTTACCCTGTAAAACCTCTTGCCAAAAAGTTTGTTTTCTCATTAAATTAAAAAGAAATTCTCCTGGGAACGCATGTCACCGTTTTGTCTTTATGTGATTTTGAGGTAATAACAAACTACAGGCTTTGCGAAAGTTCGGTTGAGCAAAGTCTTTTAACGTAAGTAATACTCCCAGTTAAGTGTCTGGCATTACATAATATTGCTTGGGTCAATGCAAATGGACACACATTTTAACTTCCATTAATCTCTCTGGATGTTTGGAGATGCTTATCAGATCTAAACCATCTAATTTTATATTATTGTACTTTATTGGTGTGTACTACCACATTGTTGGTAACTTATATATCTTATATATAAGTTTATGAAATTTAAAAATCTCTGTATGTCTAGAGCTGTTTATCACAGCTAATTAAATATGCTGGGCAATACTGTAAATAGACGCAATAAAAAAACCAATTCCTCCTCAATTAAAAAGCAATTGTGATAAAATGCTAAGTCTGTATCTTTCCTAAAGATCAAATAAGGAAAATAAAAAGACTGAAAACGAAACACATCCATAAAGCCCTCTAGAAGAGAGAACAAAAGGCTGAAAAAGCCCCATAGCAGTGATTCAGTGTCTGTTTTTAAGACATTTGGCAAGGAACCCCCTGATACTATTAAATTATTAAGATCTAATATACTTTTTAAGGAGTGCTTGAGCTGTCTTTTCCTTGCCATCTTCAGCACAGAGCAACCATCTCTTTTTATGGAAGGGTACATGCATGTTGACCTTGCTCTTCTGAGTGAGAGAAGATTTGGAACATTTTACATGCACTTTTGTTGCCCTGCACAGAAACACTTCAGTGCTGCAACATGTGAGGTAATCACATTTCAGCGCTGGAAGGGTGTTCAAAAGGACTTGGCAAATACTATAGGAAACTGAGCAATCTTGCGATGGCAGTACCACAGAGAAAGAAGGAGGCCCCAGCTTTGCTCCTGTTTGTCACTGAAGGTGCACAGATCACACACTGAAAATTGTCTAGACCATTAATACCTGGCTGACCTCAGCCACAGGCACTGGAGACATCTCTGTGCTACCCTGCCCTCAGACCTGCAACCATAAAGTTGCGTTGTGTCTCCTTTGTACAATTCTGTCTGCATTAGGTATGATATGGGTTGATATCACATCTGCCCCCATGCAATTCCCTTTCTTTGTTCATCTTGCTCACTCACCTCTACCCTTTGTTTGTTTCATTGAAATTCTCTCTGACATTTTTCTCTGGTGGGAAAAAATAATTACCATGTCTACATTATTACCACATCTACCATATCACAGTTTTTATGAGCAATTCTGCTTATTTAATCTTAATAGACTTGTGGGGCCTCATAAAGTCTATCAGCTGTGGTTAGGTTCTTCAAAGGTAAAAAACTTTTAGCAATTAAAACATCATTTGATTATATGCCCTACATTGTAATTAAAGCTTTTTCTGAACTGAGAAGAATAGCTAGGAATAATCACAGCTATCTCAGAATGCCTACAAAATAACCCTGCTTGGAGAGTTCTTGGATCTTGCATCTCCGCGTGTTTTTTTGGCATGCTGGATATATAAACTCCTGAGGTGTCTCCATGTGTACGGCAGCACATCTAATTCTTCTTCTGAATTTCCCTATCAGACTTACTATAAGCCTAAATTTTCAAAAGACAATCTAGTTCAGTGCTCAGATCACTTTCTTCAGTTTGTCCAAAACTGTAAAAATTAACCCATCCAAGAACTACTATAAATTTCAGCATTTCTTTCTGGATGGGTTTGCCAAATTATCTTTCTAACACAGTCGATTGAAAGAAAACATTGATAAAAGTTGCCATTGCTACAGATTTTTCAGAAAGAAGACACTCTCAAAGCCAAAATGGGACACTGAATTTTAAAAACACATTTGTTTCATCAGATGATCCACCTTAAACAGACTAAGAACAAAGCTGAGTTATAAGGATACACTAATCATGTTACCTGGTTTGAGAACACAATCTGAATATTTGGATTGTTCCTCCTAGAAATGCTTTCCTCCACCTTCATCTTTATGTGTTCAGAAAAAAATGAGCAAAAATTAATAGATTTTAGAAAGCTAAATGATAGGCACAATTAATTTGTATTAAATGCCTTGGTTAGTCTTTAGTTAAAAGATCAAAACAACCCTCCAGAAACAACTTCTTAACCTGAGATTGGAACCTGACCTATGACTTAACATGAGACAGACATGAAACATATTAGGAAGAGCAGAAAAAGTAACACAGACATTTAGGAAATTGTCTCTCTTAGAGTGATCATACTGGCACCATCTTCTGATATTTCAGGGTTTTTTGTGAAAAATGGTTTTGATGCCTTGGGGTTTTTCTCTCTCATTTTAGCTCAGGGGTTTTAGCCTGACTATATGGTTTCACTCATAAGATTTCTTGTAAGGCCTTTGCCACGGTTTGCAAAGCTGTGTTTACTATTCTATTGAGATAGCACAGGTAGCAAGACAAAATAGAGGGTTCAGGGATCCTGAAGAAGCTCCAAGGGAGCGGCAGCTCCAGGAGAGGGCACAGAGGTGAGACAAATTCTGGTTGGATGTTTTGGAGGGCGTTAGGATTGATGAATATTATAAATATAGTGTGATAAGGGGGCCCAATGCTCACGTCTTTGGAATCTGGAGAATTCCATTAGAGAATGGCACTTTTCCTTTATCTCTATTAATTTTGTTTGGAGGGTATTTTTTCTTGCCTCTGATTTTAGGCATCCGTTTTCCATGGCAATAGTAGTGACTTACTTTGTTCCATAGTCACATGGCTGTCTGTTACACCTGTTGATTTGTTTTTTCTGCGTGAGAGATGAGGTTTTTAGCTCCTATGGGTGTTTTTAACCCCAATGGTTATCACGTGGCATTTTCCTCCATGTATTTTATATAAATTCTAGTAGATGGTTCTTGCTGCAAATCATTCCCCCAAAATTTTTTTATCCTTACATAATGTCTTGGAAGATAAATGTCATTATTATCTTTTTTCTGATAATTGGCATTTTGTCATTGAACCTTAAATGAAGGCTCAGGTCTAAATCAGTTCCTATGCTTCCATATTTCTGACTTTGTTAGAATAGACTGTGAAGTGTAGGTACAAAATAATTCACTGAGATGTTTTCCTTGCTTGTCTAAATCCAATGATGCCATTTGAATAGCCACATGCAGCTTGACATACTTAGCCTGTTTTTCTTTAACAGTATCAAGCTTTTTCATCAGAGCCACAATAAAACTTCCAGTAAAGATAAAATCAGTTAGTTTGTGTTCTGTGACAAAGACCTTGCTTCTTTTTCTGCTTACTGATCAACCATTGCAATTAGCTTTTTTGGCATGGCCATCCCTCAACAGTTATGGAACTAGAATTCTGAAGTGGCCTGTATTTGGAAAAAACACCAAGAAGTACATGTCATGTACTCTACTTTTCCTCCCTGTTTGTCATTTGGCTGTAGTACAGTTGTGTGACCCATAAAGTGAGCAAACTGTTGTTGCTATCAGCGTAAGCTCATCTTTGTATGGTTAGGCTGTCTTACCCCCTGATGCTACATTGCAGTGTTTTGTGAATCCTCCATGGTTTTACATGTCTCATCTGCTTATTTTGCAATTAATCCATTTTTAAGGCTAGTTGTCCTAATGTCTCCTTTTTCTACAGTATTTTTTTAATTTGGTAGCTCATGATCTAATGTCTGAAAACCTGACTGAATACTAGACAAACACTGTTTTCAGTTTTTACCAGCTGTAAACCTGTTCTTTTACTACCTTACCATATTTTCCCTAAAAATAACCATAGTTGTAACTGCTTACACCCAGCACATCATCACCTCTCAGGCAATTTAAGTGAGAGGGAAATTAATGCCCGGTATAGCAGTATAGAAACCACAACATTGATTTTGCCCTTTCATCTTAAAATTGTTATGACTGTAATGAATAGGCTCATTTTATGACTTACTTTAATTTTGCACCAAGGAAATCCTTGGTTGTATTGTTGACTTTAGTCTCTCCACGGTCCAAAACCCCCCAATGTCCCCAGGAGATCACTGGATCACTGACAGGTCTGTTTTCAAGAAGCAAATTTGTGCTTAAGGGTTCTGTTTGTTTGGGGGTATTTAAATTGTTTACAAGGACAATGAGGAGGACGATTTATTTCCTCATATTGCCGAGACATCCAATATTTCCAGAGTCAATGGCTAAATTCCTCACTAGCATTGGACACCTGGTAGGTGCTTTTTCCTTAAGCACTTACAAGCTGAACAAAATTGATTCATTTGACTCACTTCCTGGGACCTGAAGGACAACGCAATTTACTGAACCTATACTTACATAAGATGTGATGACAACTTTTACTGAACTCATACAAATTCCTCTACTTAGGCCAGTGATCAAATGTCAATAAGACCATGCCTTTTGGCACTCTGGTGCCAAAGTGATGTCCCCTGAAATCCTGACAACATAAGCAACATGGTGTGGAAAATGTTAAATAAATAAATATATAAGTAAAATTAAGAAAACCAGCAGCTGATATTTGTATTTGTGAAGGCTACATTTTGGCATTGAAACTACACTTTCTCATAGGTCTTTGTAACTATTTATCTACATAAGAAGCCCAGTTCTTCTTTGATTTTCTAACCAAAGAAGTTGCTGCATAATGTATTTTCTACATTAATGTCCATAAATGAGTGCATTCATGGGTTTTTTGCATGGATGTATACTTATAAACACACCCAAAATCTGAAATCCAGGCAAAATTTGGAGAGATTTATGTCTTCTAATTAAATGAAATGTTTTGAAAACATTCTGATAGATTGCATTTAGATTATTGTTACATCATATTCCAGAATACCAATAAAGTACCATACAGCAACTTAGATCTATATGGAGAGCTTTTTTTCTTGGCATCTAGACTCAGACACCTGATAGTTTTAATATTCAGCCTTTAGTGGCAAATACCAACAATCCCAAGTGTTCTCAGGGTTAAGCTGCTGAATCACTAAACTATTCTTTGAACAAATTCCCAAACCTCTCCTGACACTGGATAGTCTCTCTATAAAAGCAACAACTGTCAGATAAAAACTCTACAGCACATTAAAATTTGAAGGAAGTATAAACTAAATGAATGTAGTAATGAAACAAGATATGTAAAAATTATTATGTATTTTCATTTTCATAATTTAGGTAAATTAAAAAATCCCTTTGTTTTCACTTTAATATTAATTTATTTCACCATTTATTTTCCCTGCACCTGCATTGTCACAGAAATCACTAAGTCTTAAATCTACTGACCACAGAAAATGTGAGTCAGGCAAATAAGCTATTTCTGGTAAGAGTTTTAACCATTTGATCATAGAAATCAATGATTAAGGAGCAATGTTCTGAGTTTTCATTTAAAACAAAAAATACAAAGAAAAAAGACCACTTATGATAAAATAATGGCGTTGATTATACATGGCCATGGCAAGAAAGAAGAGCTGAAAGTTAAGTTTACCATCCTGGAAAAACAATGTGTTAAAAATATCATATGCCAGAAACTGGGGCAAACTCTCCCAAACAATTCTGAAATATTCTGAGAGTCAATAAACCCATTCTAAACAATGTTTCTAAGCAAAATGCTTTCTTGAAATTTTCCCAAGCTCCTCTAAGTTTAGCACTGGAGGCTGTCATTACCAAGACGAAGGACTGGACACCATGTAATCAATGGCTCCTCTCCCAGAGGAGTCATTTCTGTCAGGCCTTTCCCCCTTGGACTCTAATAAAAGATTCAGTCAGTCTGTGGCTCATTGATCTATTGTGGGCCTTTCAGAAACTGCTGCATTTCATTGGTTTGCACAGAGCAAACTTGGGCAGATATTTAGATGGCACTTGAAGTAGATGCCAGATCTAGAACTAAATAAGAGGTTTCTTCCTAGATTTAGGTTAAAACCAGGGAGACCTATTGGCTTTTTTTTTTTTTTAATATATATGTATGACATATTACAAAAGCAATGTTAATCTGCCTCACCTGAGAAATAAGGCATGCACTGGTAATAGTCCAACACAGCCTCTTCTCTGATTCAATTTTAATTTTTTTATGTCTGTTCTCTCAGATCTTAGATTTTCTTAAAATTTTTTGTGCAGAAATCTAAGATTTTAGTTCCACCTGTGTAGAAAGTCTCTGGGCTGACATGAACCCCTTTTACTACTGTATCACTCAAAGCCCTTTTAAGTGTGTCTTTAGACAGGGCTCCAGTATTGTTCATCACAGTCATTCTGCTTACAATCAGCCTCTCTTGTACAAAACTTGCATAGCTTAAAGTTTTAAAGCACCTTACCAGATTTTTGAAACAGAAAAAGCTTCAATATATGAAAGCAGATGGGCTTTCACACTTTTCCATTCTAGAAAAAACAATAATTTCTTGGAGTTGTCCCTGTTAGAATATTAATTGAAACTGTGTCTATACGTTTGACTATTCTTTATACTACAGAGAGAACCAGCCAATGCTGTGTAGAAGTACACTCCATACTTAAAGGATTCACTTTTAAAATTTTAAAGAGATCCTTTAAGGCAGACCTCCAATAACATTCTTTTCCACAAAGGCTGATTTATATTCAAGTGGGAGAGGATGTATCGCTGTAAGTGACTTCATTTGGGAAAGAACAGCTCATATGTTATCTGACAAACTGGTAGACTCATGTCCTGTTCTGCTATTTCTCTTCCTCTTTTTTCCCCAATTACAAAGAAATAAACACAGAGTGGAAGTTGGATAACGTGTGTCATGTTGTGTTTTGAAATCAATAAGCATTACACTTTAAACTGCTTTCACACTGCTTAGCCTCATCCACTAGGACTGTTTTTATAAAGAAATTGTGGATTTCATCAGTGCAGAAATGGTAATGTTTTCAAACCCCTTAATAGGCTCAAATTCCCATTTTATTCCAATGACAGGCATAATTCAATATTTTCCTCCTGGAATATACTGTAGGCATATTCAAAACCAAAATAGAGATATAGTAAAAAATCATATTCACCAACATGTTGCCTATTGAAATGCTGAATCAGTCTAACCGTCCATCCCTCTTCCATTATATTTCCAAGAGCCAGGAAGTGACTGGAGATGAGATTTTCTATCTTGTGAGTTGATTTAATGTATTATCAAGCAGTACAACACTGATAGCTGGAAAAAGTCCCCCTTCTGAACTCTGGCAGGCCACCTTCAAGGATCACTATGTGAGTACTGGAAAAAGGGTGGCAAAAAGCTGAAAGGGCCTCAGGAACATCAAGCAGTAGGGAAGTGGAAACGTAAGGCTGAGTATGAAAAAAGAACTGCACTCAGGATGCAAAACGGTGAAGATTCTACATATGTATTGATCTGAAGACTCTTAGTCTGCTCCAAACCCGCCATAAGACATCGTGCCTGGTGTGTGGACACAGTAGTTGGCTACCCTCTCTTGAAAATGAATGCTTGTATCTGACAGAGAATGAGCTCCACAGACAGAAGAAAGCTGTTATCAATACTGAGTTTAGTATCCACAGGTTTTAGAGTGATGAGCTACAGAAAGAAATATATTTCAAGAAATGAATGAAATGAGGTTCTATGGAATCTTTAGTATGCAAGGTCTCAGAGACCCCATCTGAGAAAAAGTAAAGATTTTAGTGCTTCCATTTTTTCCAGCACTGTGCTACATATAATCGTTTCTGGCAAAAACAGTCCTCAAGCATGTGATGAAAGCGATGAAATCTCAGAAAAGCTGAACATATAAACATATGGAAAGCACAATTAGTAAACAATCCACAAGATGAAGATTTTCCTCATTAAGCATTTGCTAAATAACTCAGGAGAACAAAACTGTAAAATTCAAAGTCTGTTGTAAAACAGTTTGCAAACAAAATAAAAAGCTAAACCAGTGCAGCAAATGTTTTGTAACAAATTCCTTGTCTCCAGAATACATTTTGGAAAACCAACTTCCTGCTTTACCCCTTTTGAAAGCTATTTCAGAAGAGTATTTGAAAGTAAAAATTTTATTCTCTCTGCCTGTCAAAACTTGCTTTGAACACCTTGTTTTCTATGCTTCTGAAGTGCACGTGCCCTTGTTCAGTGTCATAACATCTATGCTTCTGATTTTGTGTAGTTCCCACAGAGGAAAGAAAGCAAACACATGCTTCTTTAAGGCCACTGAAATCAACCAAAGAATTTAAAACAGAATTTGTGCAATACTGACATGATTCTGTATATCCATGTTATCAAGAACTGTGATCTAAAGGCTTCTCGTTACGTAAACACAATCTACAAAGTCACTAACTCTTGTCTATGAAGACATTTTATGAAAACAAGCAGCCAAAGTTTTTCTCCTGAGGTTAACTTTGGTAGGGAACATTAAGGTTTGGTTTGGTTTTGTCAGAATTTAAAACAGCTTTCTGAAAAGCATTCCCTTGAGATTTGCGCAAAGTGAGTCTTGCATGGTCATTCTGCAACAGTTTTCAAGATTGTTACAAGAATGAAAAGTCAGATTTACACCAAGGACTTACTAAATTCAAAATGCAAGTACAGATGCAAAGTGAATACAGATATTCCACATGTACTGTTGTGTCTGACCGATAGGTGAAGCTTTTAAAATTGAATGGCAGTTGGACAATCTTAAGACAGAGGGGGTCATTTCTGAGAGTATATTTATTTATGAGAAAAGACTGTTCTACAGCTTCAGATCTTATGATGTCATTTCTCTTATTCTTGCTAAGAAACAGTAGTAGACAGTAAAAATATACTTTTTTGATTTTTGCTTTGTTGCTAGTTACAAAGATGTTCCTATCTACACCATAGGATACTGCACAAAAAGCACAAGCATTTCCTGAGAAAACATTCATAGCTTACATGGGACTACATAATACAAGAAAAATATTTTAAAAATGGACATTTAACTGGTCTACCTTTGTGGAAAACTGCATTTGGCACACACAACCTCAGCAACCAAACAAGATACAACAGTAACCAAACAAGATCAGACCAAGAGCTTATTTTCTGAGTGGCTTGTGTTGCCTCTCAAGGCTCAATACTCTTTGAGCTTTTAATGGAACTGAAAGGCAACAAGCTGGAATAAAATTCACAAATGTATCAAAATGAAGCCTCCGTGCTGCAAACACACAAGTTCATCACTTTTAATAGGATTATAAAAACTCCTAGAGGAAAGCAAATGAAACATTATTTGAAGGTATAAATAAATAACTCAGGTGGCTGATTTATGATATAGTTAAACCAATATAAATTTGAACTGCTGCCAGATGAGGCAGTCCCATTCCCAGTTTCCCACTCTGGCTGTACTCTAGAGTTTGGTTGGTTGGCTCTGTGGTATATGACGATTTAAAGCCAAATCAGGCCCCTGGACTCTCTGACTGCACAAGCACAGAACTGTCAGCCCAAGAGATGTAGCGAAAAGGCAAAAAGGCTGGGACACTCCTGTTCAGCAGCAACACCATGGGTATTTACTGCAAGTATTTACTGCATCACACTGAAGCATAAGAACACCTTATTTGACTGTGGTTCAGACTTTTTTTTACAAAACGTCAGTAAGAAGAAGCTGTAAAATATTATTCAAAACAAGTGGCATGTCATAGAAATGTTTCCTCCTCTTTCATGACCTTCCAATTGATTAATGAATTGTCTTATCTGTTTGCATTTTCAAGTGATTAATGTTTCATTACCTAATGTAAAAATATTGTTGGAGAGCTCACAAGCGAACAGATAAGTACATGTACACTCTCAAGAGATAAGTAAAGAAGATGAAAAGTATTATATATTAAAAAAATACAAACATGAATCAAGAAATAATTCACCGAATTAAAACACAAACTGAATCATGTTGTAATATATTTTTCAAGAAATTGCAAAATGCTCAATTCTACTTTTGCCTGGTAACAGTATCTATGTAAGCCTTTAAATTCTATCAGGATTAATAAATATTCCTCATAATATCAATCTAAAATAAAGAAGTTATTTCCCATTTTTAAGAAAATAAAGATGGCAGCACATATGAAAAAGATTGAAATCCTAGGTGACTTGATTCTTTATTCTTACTGTAACTCTCTTCTACCTTTTCCCCCAGGGAGTCCAAGTAAGATCTGCATGATGAGTCCAGGATTACAGTACTTTCAAGATGAACTGAAGATAAAATGTTCTAACAGCTGCTCAAGGCCAGTCTCTGAAAAAATAATCTAACAATTCTCTCAAGGACCTCATGTGCCACCAAGCTCTCCTCAGCACAATAATCAGCAATGCATATATTAAAATTACCAAACACCTGAAGTATTTCTCCTCTTCCATTGTGTCCCCACTTACGACTATTTTAAATGAAACTCAAATACAGTCATACCTTCATGGAAGTACAAACATTCTTTCTTTCTCCAATGCATAACTTGTTTTTTCCAAAGTTTTCACATATATCAACTTTATTCCTCCTTTCTACATCATTCCCTTGTTTCTCAGTGGACAATGACTGAGGATAGTGTTCTCAGCACTTCATTGTCCTCTTGATCTGTGCAACACTGCATGTGCTCAAATTTAACTTAACCCTATGTGCTTTTATGTAGGATTGGATTATCCACCATAATTAAGGCTTGGAGCAGACCGGTGCAGTTGTGAATACTAACAAAGCAATAATAAATGATAATTATTGATTGCCAGACTCATTAGTTCCCATTTCAAACACCAAAGCCATTAGCTATTAGCTCAACCTCTGGACAGCTGTGCAGCCCATTTCACCTTTGGTTTTCTTTATGTGCAAATCCAATAAATTTGCTTTTTTCATTCTAACATGTTCATAACATATGATCACCCAAGTACTGATTTTTGATAAACTCCATCATGTCACAAACCAGACCGAAGGGCAAAACGTCAGCACCTCTGATAGAGAGGAAAAGATAGGAAAGACACAGGAAACTTAACAACAGACTTAATGCATGGACCTTGTAAAATTAGTTGGGAAAGAGAGGGGTCCAGGCACAGCTAATAAACTGCATTCAGGCCGAAACTTAATCTGAACCAAGACAGTTATTAACTCCCAACTCCTCCCAAAGCACTGTGCTCATGAGGTGAAAATAAAAACCAAAACCAACCAAATTACAGAGTGGGGAGAGAGGCAGAGAGAAAGGAGAGGCAGAAAGAGATAAATTCCTGACTTGTCCTAAGGGGCAGAGCAGGAACCCCCCTTACCCACGGACACAAAAGTCACTGCTTTTCTTGCTAAAGGTCTGTATTCTGGATTCTGTCTGATTTATCAGATTCTGTAACCAAAGTGGTGCAAGAAGCTTCTTAATAGAAACTACAACACAGAGAAGGGGCAGTCAGTTTGCACAGGCCCACCATTCCTCCCACGTAATACAGAACAAAAGTATCTTTCAATTAGTTTTGTGGCCCTGATTTAATTTTTTCAGGGTTTTCTGATTTCCTTTACTACTACCTTTCCATTCCTCTTTCATAATCTTGCATCATCTCCTCTTATTTCATTATTTTTCTGTCCTCACCTCCTCCAGATTTAAATGAATAATTACCCTTAAAATTGCTACAATGAGGGGTAGTGTTTTCTGCCTTTGTGAATTCATGTCACCAGCTCAGTTCCTGCTAATGGGAACCTGCCTTTTGGTTGTTAAAAGGCAGAAATGCTATGTTTTGACAGGCGTAGATAAATAAAAAAAAGGGAAATGGTGATTTTTAAATTAAATACTGTTTTATCTAGTGAACATCATAGAAGATATGCTTCTGAATATTGCTTAAGCACATGCAGTATGTAACAGCATAACTGATACCTTTTGCTAGTTCCTCTGTGTTTTCTCTCCTAAAATAAAGATGTCAAGTTCTAAGGGAGAGACAATAGGACTTGTCATTCTGTGGTGACATTCAGTAAGAACCCGTAACACAGAATTACTGAAAGGCAGGCCTCTGTCTTCAGATCTCTCTCACTATCAACACCTGCTATGACAGAGACAGCTCTAGTGGTTTTCAGAACAAACTGCATAAACTCTGTAAATACCAGTGCTTCAAATCTTAGCTAGCAGACATTTGTTTGAAATCTGTGACAGCTTTGTTTTTTCCAATAAGGTCTTGTATCCAAAAGTATTTGTATTTCATTATAGGTTCTTAGCATATTGTGCAAGTAGACCTCTCTTTAAAACAGTGACTTCTAAATTAATAGATAATGATAAAGTAATAATCACATTAAAATAAAAACAGAAATAATTTGAAAAAAAATAATACTTTTGCCACTCTACAGAAACAGAAATGGATAAATAAAATGGCCTTATGAAGTCATCTTTCTGGAAGTATTGGGCCCATGTGTCTGAAATCTATACGACACCAGAGCAGTGAAATGCTAGGGCTGCAACCTGGGAATTTGGCATTCACCTGCACATTCATGAATCATTAATCTGAACTTCTGAAATGTCCTCTATGAGAAATGCCTGTCCCTTGGAGCCATTTATGGATTCAGAGAAAATGAGTTATGATTATAAGCAGCACAGCGAAGAAAGACTGGAAGAACACATTAGATTGAAACAAAGGAATGAGTCAACACTGGTGGAAAAAACCTAATATTGGAATTAACAACTCAATGAAGAAAGACATACTAAATGGAAAACAACTTGCAAGCGTGTCAAGATCAGAAGAAACTAAAGTTAGTGCAAATTAACAGAGGTGTCCCAACAATGTTTAACACTGAGTCTACGGAAACACCGCTTCAGAATGAGGAACCTTTCGGATACTCAACCAGTCAAAGGGCAAAATCAAAAGCACTGCATCAGACTCAGCCCTGCTGCCCTTGAATCCAACTAATGCAGTTTTGAAATGTAAATTATATCCTAACAAAAAAGAGATATACTCAAAGTAATGGAGCACATGGCTCACTCTTCTGGAAGTCTTTAATTCCAATTACCTCCTAGTTGTTGTTATTAAGGAGAAGTGTTGTTCACTGCAGCTAAATTTTCTTACCAATTTCTTTCTAACAGAAGAAGTCACTTACAGTAAAGAAAAACATCAGAGAACTGTAGAAAGACATCTTTGGCAAGTTATTTTCTCTTGCAAACATTACACTATTGTCTGTTTTAATCTTTAGTTTGCATTCTTTATGTAGGATTTTTGTAACATGCTGCTTTTGAGTAGAGACCTTGTCAGAGGATTAACATTTTATCAGAGTGAAGGAATTCTCTCCCTTCTGCTAAAATTTATATTGCTAAATTTAGATTACACTGGAGCAAGAATGAGGTACGTTAAAACTCTGATTTTAAAGTGACTAAACACTGTCACTTATTGTGGGCCACCATTTTCTAACCAAATTCAACCTCTAGAAAAATGAGAATATTCACACGCATCAAATAACAGCTCTGTTAGTCAGCAATCCCAGACTACAGTGGCTATAAATCTTTTTGTGCCCCTTAGTGTACCTACCACAGGTTCTGCTAAGTCTGGATACAACATTGCCTTCTTCATTCCTATTTCTCAGTTATGTCTAGACTGTAATATAGAACACACCTTCTGAAATAGGAGCTTTAAAATCTGAAGTGTAATACACATATAATAACTATCTAACATTATCAAAACGTGAGTAGTTTTAGGACTTTGAAGCAAAATTTTATTTTCTACCATTGTATTTCATCTAGTTTTCAATCCTCTCTATCAACATTCATTTCCTGCTTCCACTCTTAAGAATATTCCTCTTCCTAGAGTTTTTTCCCTTCTATGTACTTATGAGTCTCCCTTGCTCTCTATGTATATTTTTCTTCGCTGTATATTATGTGATTCTCCAAGGATCAGAATATTTGTGATGTTCTTCATTCCTAATCCATTTTCCTGTCCCTTCTCCGTTCTAGGCCTGGATCTACTTTCTCGTATATTTGCTCTTTGCTGATTATAGAACACTGTAACTTTACATTACCCTTTCCTAAAATCTAAGTACTATTAGGATTCACTTCCCTCAAGGTAATTTTTAATAACCTTAATATGTAAAAGTGTTATTCTTTGGTAACGAGATTCAAATGTTTCTAAACCCATACTTTCTGTTCATGTGGGTTTTACACTGCAATCACAAACTCACAAACTACCAAATATTCATTTCCTTTTCTACAACCAGATGGAGTTGTTTCCCATGTACTTATTTAATGAGTTTCACTATTAATTAGAATAGTTTGCCAGTGGTGATCAATAAATATTCTGGATACTTACAGAGTAAGTATCATGAAGAGCAACCCAGACTAAAAGGATAGAGTCTATAAGATTTTATTTGTTTAATTAGCAATGGTTTCATAATCTTCGCAGAACAAGAACGTTTCTAGCACCTAGTAATTTACTCCTCCTCAGCCCTAACAGTAACTATCTCAACCTCCTAAGCAAAGATCACTTCAAGTAAAATCACAGTTAAAACAATTCTTTTGAATTTTAGAACAAAAGGTTCCAGATGTAGCATGCTATCAAAAGTTTGACTGAGATTCGGAATTCATATGTTGTACTATTTCTTCTTGATGGAACATTCAGGCAGCAAGTGTAACAGGTGCCTGGATACATTAGGTGGAAAGTGCAAGCAATTCAGGATTCTTGGTGCGCTCAGGTTCCGAATGTGCTGCGTACTACGCTGCCTGAGCAGGATTGTGGCACACTCATCAAATCTGTTATTTTAATATATCTGTGATTTTTTTCAGTTTGACCTGTCTTCACATATTCCAACCAAGCTGAAGCAGATGGTCCATCACAGCAAACATTGTTAAACTCCTAAGTGGGGTGAGGACAACAGACCTTAATGCAGATGATGAAGTAGTTTAGATGGATTTAAAACTATCATTGAGTGGGCAAATACCTAATTACTGTTTGCTAAGATGCATGATATAAATGATGAACAGTTTTATTGTAATTGTTTGATCTAATGACTAAAACCATTGGACAAATGGCAAGCCTCTGACTGTGGCAGAAAACTGCAGGATTTTACACCACAAGCAAAAGTAATACCTACTAACATTCTGAACTGAGGACATTCTGCATTCTGCACAGGCAGGGCTCAAGGAACAGAGCATAGAACAAGCAGGTCTGGTTTTGTCTTTGCAGAAGAAAGTTACAGAAACACTAAAAGTTTCTGAGGAAAGTATATTACATAATAGAAAAACATTTATTCTATGTCAGTAGAGGAGAAATTATTTTATTTTGTCCAGCCACTCAAAATAGTAAATGTGGAGGTTTCTTTTCATGAACAGTTCAGGGAGACTGAGTTATTCATAATATGGAGACCTAGTACTAAATATCAAGTTATCACCTGCACTTTAGAATTGTGTCTTTATGCTCAATTAACAATCTGAAATTCTTAAATAAATATAAGCAATTTAATCCCATATGACATTCCCAGATTTTCATATCCATTCTGACTGATGCTTTCTGTAGACACTTCATTCACCATTTCTTCACTATATCCACTTTGACCTGGTTGCTTATATGATGTTTCATATGAAAATAGAGCACCTGTGTATTTAGCTATCTATTATCACAATTGAATTAGAATGACCAAAGAAACAAAGGACTTTGGGAAAGCTTGACAAAAAAAGAAAAGCGCAGTTCTGCACTCTCTTCCTCTTCTCAACGTTAACATGAAACTGCACTTTGAAAATGAGCTGCCACTTACTGACACGAAACTTGTGAATCCATTAAGTGTAGCATAATTGTTAATTCTCTCAATGTGTAGTTTGTTGCCTGAAGCTTATTTCTTTGCAAAAAAAAAGAGGCAAGAACAAGAATCACATTAATTCCAAGAAATCAGCAGAGAATTAGACACAGTTTTAGTTTTGCGCCTGAATTTCAAAGAGTCAACTCCAACAAGATGAAAGAAACAGATCTTTAAGAAAAAGGGATTAAAGAAGTAACTTATAAATAATCAACAATATAATTAAGTCCCCATGCAAAAAACCTAAAAAGAATAATTCTACAGCTGAGGTTTTTTATGCTCAAACCTTTTATTTGGTTTCACTTAGGTCGCATCAAGCTCAGATTCCACTCCAAGTTGCATCCTGCAAGTTTCATAGTGAGCATGAAGTGGAAGCCTGCAAAGTCCTGGAGGGATGAGCCTTTCAGTGACCTCAGCTGGGGTAACTGCCACATCAGCTGTGCTGGACACCTCTTAATTCAGCATCAAAGAGGAGCAAAATAAAGTTTAAACCAGCTTTAGCCCTGGTCCCTCAAGGATCAGAGATCTAATTTCCAAAGCACTGTTTCTGCTAAATAATTTCATTCTCAGCACATAAACATTCAACTGAGCATTTAACTTTTTCTTCCAGTAAACCTTAATGTACTGAAATTCAATCCATGTGGAGGGCAATGTAAGTAATTTTTAATCACTATCAAAATAATAAAATCAAAAAAAGTTATTTTAACACATATTTCTAATAAAAATAACTTTAATCACCACTTTAATAATCACAGACTGAAACAACTACATCAGCAGTTTGATCAACACACTCCTCTGGGATAAGCCTTAGTGTCTGTGGCAGCAGCCTGAAGTTGGGAATCTGGACTATCACTGCAACAGGTACTGGCCTCTGTACCTTAAATATTTAGCAGCGCTTGCTAGGAATTATCCCTTTACAGCTGCATATGAGGGGTTAAAGATCATCCAGTATCAATGACTCCTAATCACTACATAGCTTTGTTACTTCAATAGATGCTGTTTCATTTATCAATGTCACTACAGTCATTTTTCATTTCATAAAAGTACTTTGACTAAGTTTTATAAATGAGAACACTAAATGAAACAGTAACTTTTTGAAAATATGATGCCCTCTCAGAAATAATGAAATGTGAAAAAAGGGCCTACAAAACACAGATTTGAAGAAGGCTGTTCTTAGTAAAGGAACAAGACATTAACAGCAAATACTTGTGCAGTTATTTGAGCCACATTCCTTTCTCAGCTAAGTTTAAAGAGGCAGCTATCAAGATCTGAGAGTATCATATCAATTTAAAAACAACTTGATTCTAATTAAGAATTATTAGGGATAGGTAATAATGAAGAAGGTATTTGTTCCAGTCTCAATTTTGAAGCATCTTTTTGCAAACAAGTAAAAAATAAATAACCATCCCCTTCCTATTTCATGCATTTGAAAGCTGTAATTAATTAGACCTTCTAAAGTCGTGTTTATAGTCACTTCAATTTTTCCAACTCAGATTATATTTATTTTCAGAAACTGGAATGTAATTTAATTATCTTGAACAGTATTTTCAAATTAACATAATTCCTTTTTGATCCTAAGTAATCAGACACAGTTATTTCCTCCTAAGTAATCTGTAATAGCTTCTGAAGTGTTCTTCACCTTTTTTCCCCTATCAGTATTAAAGGGGACTTTGATAACTCTGTTGCTCAGTGCTGCAATATCTCAAACCCCTATATTGAAATGGTAGCAGTTCCATGCTGATTTACAAGAAAACTTCTTAAAACTGAGATTTTGCCTTGCCAAGTCCCCAAATAAGGTCTGTGATACCAAACATCAGATACTAAGCATTATAAATTTTCAGGATAACTTTGTAACATAAAACAGAACTTAAGAACAATAACATCTTTCCTACTTTCCACATAAAATACACTTACTGCAAGTAGTCATTGCCATATAAATCACTTTTTAATGGTCCATGACTTTTTTGCTCTTGATATACCCCAAAATTTACATTCTACAAGATTGTGGGTTGCCCAAGACTTTTCTGGGCAGTACCCCACTGTCAGGACAACTTTTCCTTCCTCCTAAATTATGGACTAACTGCTACTTACTTTTCTCCAGGCTGCATGGGGAAATATTCTGGGGAATATAATTTTTTTTTTACAATCAACAATTACTAGTGGTCAAACAGTAAATATGAAAATATGTCAACTCCCTCATCATCATATTGATCTTATTTACATTCTTGATCTTATTTACATATTTATAATTCTAACAACTATGGTTTCCTCTGTCAGACACTGCCATGGTAGCTACTCCAGCTGCCTTTTTATGTCTTGTTTAACAATAATGGCCTCTGACTTGTGCTAATTACAACTCTAGTTCTGATTCCATAGAGGTTTCAGAAAACATATTGCCAGATTCCATTTTCAGACCTCCCTGTCTCATAGTTCACAAATATTGACTTGACATGGAAGATTGCTGCTTAATGGAAGCATGTCTCAGTATAGAACTCATAAGATCTCATGGAAGTCAGATTAATATTCCCAAAATACTAAATAATTTGAAAATGATAGTCCTGTTTTGCTTTGCTCTCTGAAAGTATTTTTTTCTTTAGACAACTTTTACCTCTATGAACTAAGCAACTTCTTTTTTATATTTCTTCACATATTTTAGAGTAATTTTAAAGATATTTACCCAAACAACTCTATCCATGAGCAGTGTAAAGCAACTGCAACTCTACATATCAGGCTAAATAGCTTCCATTTTTTTTAGACTGATTTAATTTGCCATATACTTCAAACATTTTACTTCATGTTTTGAAGCATCTCTGTCTCAACCTCAAGCTTGAACACTGATGTATGTACTCAGTCTGAGGAGAGAGAGGTATTTAAAATGATTCCAATCAGAAGATTATATATAGTCCTGGACTTGGTTCTGTTGTGCTATTTAAACAACTGGGTTAAAAAGTGTGCCTTCAAGCAGTGATTCTCATCATTTAGTCACTATCTTGGTTATGCTATTGCCTGAGGACAATAAAAATATGTTTTGTGTCATGTTATTTCATTTTGTTTCCCAGTACTTAAGCTGCAGAGCACCACTAAACTGACCTTCTTTATTTTACTGTCAGCAATGAGCTGTTCAATACTCGCCACACAGCACTGTGAGATCTGCAGAATTTCTAGGCCTTCATGTTACTTCTTCTGAAAACGTGGGTTTTTTTAAAGTATAGCTCCCTACACCTGTCAGCCTTTACTGTACTGCAGCTGAAGAGTCACAAGGAGAATGTTATCTTCTCAACTAGTCTGTAAAATTATACAGCATTCTTCCTAAATTTATTACAGAAACATAACCCACAAGTCTTGCTGCGTATGTTCAGCGTGTTTTCTGGACTGTATAAACCTCGAGTACTCATAATGTGAGTCACGCTTCCCCCAGAATTCAATTTGTAACTACATCACTGCACTTCATAAGCAGCGACAGTGACACAAATCTGAGGCTGCCCTTGAAATCCACCATTCATGGTGCTTTTAATGAGATTATCATGCTACAATCTACGTGAAAGCTTCCAAATCTTCCCTGTGGAAGTGTCTGACAGCAGGTAATGAAAAATTCCCACTCACCTTCTGGGTGTTGGCTTTGGTTGATTGTTTTTGTTCTTGTTGGGGTTTTTTTATGTGGTGTTTTGTTTGTTTGTTTGTTTGATGGGGTTTTTTCTTTTGTTGTGGGTTTTGGTGGGGTTTTTTGTTGTTTGTTGTTTTGGTTTTTAAATTTTAGTCTTATGCCTTTTCCTTGACTTATTTTAAATACACTCTGCGAGTTACTTACTGAATTTTCTAACCAGGCTCCCAGACTCTGTTCTTTGCAGAGACTGGACATACTCTGATTGTAGCAGGTCCTCATTTCACATTTGTTTACCTTAGCACATTTATTTACATTTGTAATGGTTTGTAACAAAGCACTGCCAAAGAGTTTTATTCTAAGAAATCATGGTAATGTCTGAGAACACAAGTCTATTTTCATTTAGAGATGATGCTCTCCATTAAAAAAATCCAGGCAAGAAAACTGCATGGTTGAGAACTCCAGAGTAACTGTGTGAAAGGCAAAATAATATATTTATACCTCAAATATAAGAAACAGTGTAAAAAGTAAAAGTAAATATGCTATGATCCATCATAATTAACTGTAGTGATTACTAGGAAATTAAACAAAGTCTAAGTAATTAAAAGCTGCAGTTTTCTTATTCACAACACACAGTATCTTTCTCAAATATTAAAAATAAATTGCAATTTATGTAAATTTAAAAGTCTAATCTATTTAAACTGACAAAGATAAGAAACTAGTCCTTATACAAGGACATTTCCATAAAATTCACTGGGAAGGTCTGACCATTTTAAAAATGGCACCAAGGCCAAGGGAGAGTGAAAACCAGTGATTTTTACTTAGAAGATTAATGCACGAATGCAGACACTCTTAATTAGGCATCTAAACTCTTCTTGGTGCATGTATGAATTTATATAGCACTGTGGGAGACAGAATTCAGAGAGAGAGAGAGAAAGACTGTCTGACAGAGTGTGTGTGAGTTATAGTTCTCTATTATTACAGTTGTAAAAAGAACTCAGACTGTATCAGAGCTAACAGCTCACTGACACTCCCCTGAAGATTTCTCACTGTAGCACAATGCCAGAAGGCAGGGATGTGGAGGGGAATAACCCTTCATAAGAGTTCACTGTTGAGCTGGTCCTGTTCCCGTTAACTTAATTGGCATTAGCATTCGGCTAAATTGCTTCGGCATAGCTGAGGTCAAGCATTTTCAAAAATCCAGCTTTAAGGAGTACTTTTGGCACGTTTTACAAAGAGCAGCTTCTGCTTTGCCATACGTCTTGGGAGAAAAACACTCCAGTTTAGACTTCATGATGGCCCTCCACTGGTACAGAGCAGAATCTAGAAAATTGTTTTCAAAGTAGTAGCAGCCTATCTATACTTTGATAATTCCTCTTCAAAGACTTTCTTTTACAAAGTGTGTCATATAAACACACACAGCCAGTACACATTTCTCAAGCTGAATAAGAGAGCTGAGGTAAATCCCCTGGCAGAATGTCATTACAAGTTATTATATTGTAAGTGCTTTATTTTTTGAGAGTTGTGCTTGACTGAAACACAGCTGAAAGCAATCAGGAATCCATATACTGCCGTACAGTCTGTTTGCCTCTTTGGGTCACGTGGGAACTTAAAGCAACCTCAAGCTGCTCCAACATTTTGATTCAAGGAGCTCCAGGCGGTAAAAGCAGGGAGCCGAAAATTTGGAGGGAATACAGAACTCTCAAAGTAGTCTTTCCTTCAGCATCCCACTACTGTGCAGGCACTCATGCTTCGCACACAGCCAAGACTACTGACATATGCAATAATTAATATCCAGTTGATGTTCTACCTGTGCCAAGCAATCTTGTACTTGTGATGGTATTGCTCCCTAGAAAGATTTATCCTGTAAATGCACAGTTCACTACTCAAATTCCTGGTTTTGGTTGGTTTTTCTTTTTACAAGGATGTTTCAAATTAGAGCAAAATAGATGTTTTTTATGGTGACACATTTATTCTGTCATAATCTGCTCTTCTTTTTGTATTTTGCTGAAACTCATAGAATTATGGAAGAAGAACAAAACTCTGTGAACAAATCCAACCATGCTTTTGTCCATTTGAAATCCACATTGATCAAGGATGCAGAGTTAGAGTGTCAGAGTGCAAGGGGAAAGGACTAACATCTATATGTAAGCTCTTCTACTCTCAGAAGTGGAGGTAAATTTATCCCAAAGAGTTTCATGTTTGGCTAAAAGAGATTTTTTGTTTATAATGATTGGATGAGGTCCACAGGATTTAATATTAAGTTCCTTTGAGATAGGAAATTTCCTATCAATATTCTTAATTGACTTTGACCACTACTGCTCTGATGTACCCCCCTGTTCCTGAATTCTGTCTGACTGGTCCCACACTCCAGAAATAAATACACAGCATGTCTATAAACAAAATTCTGTTGAATAATAAAACATGCTTTGGAATAAAATGCAAAATGGAGCTCGATTTGCATTTACTGACTTTTAACATCTGAAAATTTCAGCCCAGCAAGCAAAACTAGTTTCTCCTTCTTGTTAGAAAGATTTGCATATGCATTGTTTTCTGAAAGTCCAGATTTTTACAATTAAATTTCCAGCATAAATTGGACAACTGGTATAATGTTCATACAGCATAGACATAAACTCTGCTGCGGGGCTCCAGAGAACTGTTTTTTCTTGGTCAGTGCAACCTAGTAGGAAAAGTTATTGTCAAATGCACACACATATCACAGCTAGATGTTGAATGATTGATTGATTGATATGCATCACATATAATGTCTCCTTAATTTTTACCACCTCCATAAAATGTTACACACTCTTGTGCTCATTTTAGGAGCACTGTCTAAAATGATTTATGCCTCATCTTGCTCCATGGAAGGTTTATTTCATTCATTAATTAACAAGGGTGGAAACTGCATTCAGTTTTCACCACTAATAAACAGTGTTTTTCTTGATGTCCAGGTCAGTACCTGTATTTGCTTCTGAACTGAAATTGTCCCATGAAATTAGTTTCTACGATTCTGTTAATTCCAGGCTTATCTGGACAGGCCAAACTAGCAAAGGAATGGTCACCAGCACCTTAGTAGAGCACATTACTTATTTTGAAATAACTTTTTGCAGTGCTACATAAGTCTCTATACCTGCAATCAACAGGATGAAAATAGTCCTTGCAATGATCCTAAAGCTTATAGACAGTACATATGTAGCATATTTTTGAAGGTCACTAGAGTAGGTACATTCACTTGTACTATACTTGCATGTAGATATAGGCACATGTTTTCCCTGATAGAGCTCCCTTTTTGCCATACTAATCCTAACGGTTTCTACAGACTTACCTACTTCATAGTAAGCACCAGTGTGAAATGTCTACAGATCACTGTGATGCTGAAAGACAGAACGCAAAAATCTAAAAGACTCTGTTCCCTTCCCTCTATTTAGACCTAAGCCAGCTCTCCACAGCTGAGCAAGAGCTTTGGTTGTCATCTGAAAGCCACAGCAGCCCAGAGCTCCCAGGTGCTGTTGATAATGCCAGGATGTTTTGCCTTCTGCAAACACTGAGGATGTGAACCAGCAATGGCAGTCCTCAAAAGAGAAAACTGGTATAATCTACAACAAAATCTACCTTAATCTCCCTCCATTCCATTGTAAGGCTGATATCAGAGTTTGCTCTGCAAAGTTTCAACTCCTCCAGTTCATAAGGTATTGATAGATATGTAAGTTGGATCATTAGAGCTGTTTGTAAAACGACATGAAGAGCAAGGAAGAAAGGGTATTTTCTCCAAATGCAAAAAAGGTACAGCCTGTTCTCAAATGGCACTTTCAGAGCTCACAGGGTAATTTCACATAATTCATGAATTTGAGTAATGTCACGTGATTTTATCAATAAGCCATAAAAGTAAACACTTGTTAAAAAGAATTGAAATCTCAGTATTCAAATGCATTATCACAGGGGGTCTCAAATTTGCCATTAGTAAGCCAGTTATTGCAGTATGTCAGTATTCCACCCTACAAGAATGTCACAAACTTTCAACATACTGAGCACTCCTGCTGTTTCTGTGAAAATAATTTTGAGCCAGCTCAACGATCACAAAGGAAATAGTCCATTATTACTTCTGTGGCATAAATTATGACAAATAAGGAACTTGTTGAAACTGTAGCCATGACATGGTTTTGTTATCTAGACTGGGCACACCCCTTCAAATGTGCCAGAAAGAGGATACAGGTAACAGAGTATGTTATGCTGCTCAACTGTTTTACATGCATCGTAGACATTTTCATCCTGGTCACAACATTCAAACTCAAAAGCAGATGAACACAAATAGGATTTATTTTCAACATTCAAAGAACCTTTTCTAGTCTTAACATAAAACAGGCTCTCTGCTTGAGCTACAATGATAGAGCAAAGATACGTGTGAGTTTTTGTTTAGACCCTCATCCCCAGGAAACTGGTGCTTCAATGGCAGTGCCTCCAATTAACCATCATCTGACATGGGAGAAAGGTGAGAAGTTTACTATTCACTAGTAAAATAGTATTTTTTCCACATAACCAATACGTGTTAGAAACATCACTGCAAAGCACTGAAGCCAGGTTGCCCACAGTACTCAGAGTTGTTATGTAAGTGCACACACATACATAGACAAAAAGTCTCTTATTTGAAGACATTTAAAGTCCTCAAGAGTTCATTCATTGATCAAGTTTTAATCCCACACAGTGGCTAGAGCATAGCTAAAGCTACAGGCCCTTCTGCTGGAGATACCATATGAGTAAAAGCTTTTCTGTGATCTACCTGCAGACAGTCAGACATTCCCAGGCTGTTCTGAATTCCTCAGGGATGTTACTATGGGAACTTTAGTAGTGGCAGTTCCTTATATCTGATGCTTATTTCAGAAAGACAAAGCAGGAACAAAGCAAAGAAACTGACAAGAATGGTAGGAAACCATATCAGCACACTGTGTCCTGTATAGTGTCCTACTGCAGAATCCCAGGAGAGGTGAGGCACTTCTCACAGGCAAGGTTGGCAGCACATCGCTGATGTATGACATGCCTCGTGTTCCTAACTACTTGACAACTAACCATTGAACAGTTTTTAAATTACAAAAATAAACTAGAGCTTTACCCAACTGCAGTGACGTAAGACAAACTTCTGCTAATCAAAATATTTGCCAAAGCTTCTGAAATGCAACTTAGATATACATCTTGATAGAGTCTTAAATTCACCCAGTTAAAAAATTAAACAAAAAAAAAACCTAAATGCTTAGCACAAAAGACCACTGCCCTACTCCAAATACACAAGAACTGCTGGCATGTTACCAGAGAGAACAGAGTAGCAACAGTGACACAGATTTGATTACCTCAAAAAGAGAGCAGAAAATTAAATGGAGAAGTTTGTGTAAAGCTTAATATGTAGACAGACTGTTCCTGCTTTCCTGTGTAGATTATAGTACAGCCTCCAAGTTTTCACAAAAATATTTTAGTATAACAGTAGCTAGGAAAATTAACTCATTTATGGAGTCTTCTTTTCCTGAAACATAGCAATATTACTGGAATCATCATTTGACTAAGGGTAAGGAAACGATACCGGGAGGAACCAACAGAACATGCTTAGCATATGAAAAGCCAGTCAATATTAACTATTTTTCCACTGTTAATGCTGGCAAAGAACAGTGCTCAGCCCCTCTTCCTCTCCAGTATATTTCTGTTTCAATACACATATCAATATTAATTTCCCCTGCAGAGTTACTGTCATATCTAATGAGCAAACACATGCTATATGACATGTCTTTTTATGCTCTTGATTTTTATATTATCTTTAATTAATTCATATCGCCAATAATATATTTTAAAATGGTCACAATTAAAGACATGCTGTAAGGCAGCAAAAACTTAATAGAATGCTCAAACTCACATACCAAGTACATGTTCCTGTTCCCTGTCACAAAAGAGCTGGCAAATTTTTCCTTTCAAATTTT
This sequence comes from Serilophus lunatus, assembly GCA_013399895.1. Lineage (NCBI taxonomy): Eukaryota > Metazoa > Chordata > Aves > Passeriformes > Eurylaimidae > Serilophus > Serilophus lunatus. The sequence continues at coordinate 68,284 of VXBA01001219.1, forward strand.
CATTTAAAAAGCCCCTCAAAGACTAAATAATGAAGCTTCACAAGGTACTATTACAGTAGTAGAAATAAAGCAAATACAGCTGAGCTATTTCACTCTAAACGGAGTGAAATATTTAATTTATTTAATTTATGATGATGGTAAGTTGGCTCTGCAGACATGCATCCTGAAAATGTCACCTTCTTCAAGACATTTTACAGTTTTAGTCCATTCAAACATATCAACAGTACTTCATAACAACAATTCCATATAAGAACCCCCTAATTTATAATCCACAGTATTATTAAACTCAGTAGAGGAATCACAACTGAATTTCAGATTTTTTTTTCTTCTCATAATTTCAATTCCATATTGAATCTCAGTTGAACCATTCCTCATTCTGCACACCATCACATCACTCAACATAGTTTAAGGGAGCTATTAAGGCACCAAGGAGTACAGTGTCTTTCAAAACAACCAACACATAGACTCATCCTGGATTCAGTGGTCCTGTCTGTTATTGCAAATAATGTGGCCTAATAGGAGAAGGCTTACAAAATTAAACAGTGGGGCACAGAACTGAATGTCCTCATTACATCCATTTCACAGCATTTTTACTTCAGATTAGCCTCTCTCTCATCCCATAGTCTGAATGTTCATTTGAGGCTGAAGTGTATTAGGTGCGCAACTGGAATACCTCAAGTTCAGTTTAATTTAAAAGGAACTCAGTTTGTGTCTCTACAAACACTTCAGGATGTGAGCCAAAGCACAGTAAGTGCTGGTGTTCTGCTTCAAAAGCACACTTGCGAATCAAAGTAAAGCACAAAAGGGAATGTGCCTATTGAAGTCAATGGGACCTTTGTCATTCCTTTCAGTGAGACAAAACTTACTTGATCCTTCTCTCCCCTTTCTATTTTCCTCTGATCTTTCAGTTTAGGTTTAGGAAGAGGTGAAGAGTAAAAAAGAATTGATAAATAGTGGAAGAATACCATGTTAAATAAAGGGAAATTTTGCTCATGTGTTAGATTGTTTTAATTTACTCTGGCTTTTCTCATTCCAATAATCACAATGGGATAAAGCCAGTAATATTTCCAAGGCTCTACTCAGAAGTTCACTTTAGGGTCATATTGCTGTGCCCAAGTTGATTACTTTGGAAGGCAATGGAGTTCTCCAGAGGCTGAAGAGCCTGTTCCCATATTCAGTTAGTTGTTCTGCTGGGCATTGAAGAAAATGTCTGTGATGGCAAAGGTAACAAATATAAATCTGTCAGCTCTTTAGGATCCTTTGGTCCCAAGTACTTTCTGCTAAAAACATCTCCCCTCACTCTTGCTGATATAAAGTAGAAATAAATGCAAGTGCAGGTGATGTAACAGCACAATACAGTGCCCTGAATGAACACGAAAATCTACTTATTGTAGAAGAGGCTGTTTAAAAATGTCATACTCGGAAATAAAAAAAAGTTTCTACTTTGTATTATGCCTCTCCATGATCTCCTCCATAAATTAGATATTTTTCTTTATTTTTTTTCAAACTGTTAACGCCATTCAACTTGTGATTTATCATTTACATAGAAATGATTAGGTGATTATGCATACTTACTGTCTTCCACAGAGGTAATGCATGAAATTCAAACATATATTATTAAGATGGTGTTTAGGACATCAAACTAAGACTTAATAAGCCCTTGCTACAGCCATAAAGCAAGCAACAGAATGCTGAGCAGACTATAAACACAAAACCAATCTTTTAGCATAGTAGTTCCTAATACATCTTTTCCATGAGTTAGATACCGCTGCCCTCCCATTCTTTACTGAAGTCCTAGAAGTGCAAGAAAAGGATTAATCCAGCACATCTATCCTTTCAGAAAGTATATTCAGTACAAACTGCACTCCAAACCACCAGCAGGTTTGAGAGAAAAAAATAAAGGGAGCTTTCTTTTTGCCTGGTCTTTAATAAAAATGTCATGACTTTCTGATGTTACAGTCTGTGTCACCTTGCTGTCAATTTTGCTCCCTAGGATAATGCACCTGCAGCCTTGGAAATTACCAAGATGCTCTTTTGAACAAATAACAGATTTGTTTTTCAAGAAAGAGGAAACTCTAGAGAAAGGACAATCCCTAACAAAACTTTCCACAAGAGTAACTGCTATAAACCGACTATAGAATGTATATATTAAATGCTTCCTATTTGCTGGGGAAAGTCAGTGAAGTCAGGAAAATCACAAATTCAGTAGCTTCTCCTCAGCTCTCCTCCCAGATACTGAGATCTGAGTCAGACTCACTACCTATTTAGTTCAGTAACCTCCTATCTAACTGTCCAAATAGGAATGTTTGTTGAAGTTTTGTTGCCTGAATCACCTTCCCAGAATCACTCTACCTCTAAGAGCTCTTCTTAGTATGTTATTATATTGCTGAGAAAGAATAAGGCATCAAGCAGAACAGATTTTTTGGTACGAGAACAATTAGACTGGTATAGATGTCACTTGACCACCCATCGTCCCTTCCAGAATGGGATGGGCCTGAAACCAGAGGAGAAGAAAGCAACGTTTAAAATAATAATAATCCAAAGACCACAGGAGACATATGCACTGCATGATCTCTCTGTGATCTGACACAGGAATCCTTGTACCCTCAGCCTGGCAGCTCTCACTTCCCTTTCTGAAGGAGAGAAGGAATAAACTTTTAATTCCCAACTCTTCTCTCTGTTCTTGTTCAGTAACCAAGCATAACTTTTTCCTTCCTTTCCCATTTGCCTACGCTGTTCCTACACCATTGTTGCACAGCTATTTTGCCTCTGGAGAGTCCCTCTTTTTGAAGCTCCTCTAACCTGTACCACCCAACTGCTTCACCTGCTGCCCACGCTGGCTCTCAAAGCAGCTGTTTCGAACTGGCTGCTTGGTCACAGCTGAAGATCACCAGGTTCCACAGGAAGCCTCTTCAGCTGCTGCTGAGGGGAAGGCATGCACTGGTCACTTTCATCCTACGAACACTCCTGCTGGATCCTCTGCAAAGTGCATGAAAGTTCTGTGAACCAACTCACCAAGTTCTACAAGATATTCTTACTAGTGCAAAACCAGTTTAGATTCTGGCCCACCCCTCTGGCAGGCTGGAATTAGACTGTATTTTTCTCTTTTCACTCCTTGTGCATATCATGCTCATACAAACCACTATTTGAGGTGCACCTGGGTATCCAGGACCTTGCTGGCAAAAATAAATGCACACATTTCTGTGATGCACCTGTAACAGCATTCTCACAATGATGAACTAAGTCCCCGCTCTGTAAAGCAGCTCTTCACCTGTTCTTATTTAATAAACAAGTGCACATGTGCCAAGGCTTTCTTGTGCAAAACTTAAAACAGCTGAATATTCTGTGGCATACAATTGTGCTCTACATTAAGTATTTCAGCAAATTTGTGCCATTTAACCACAGCATTGTCATGACAACTTTTTCCTTCTTTTTTAAAAAAAATAAATTAGGAATTTTGAGAAGTCTCTTTGCAGCTTAAGGCAGACTTCTAGGACAGCTCAGAATTTGTTTTATTTCTATTTCCTTAAAATTCGTAATATGAACTTACATTCTTCTAATGTTTGACACAGGAAAATTTCATTGAGCCTTCTGAGTTCTATGGATACAAACCATGTATTGCAACATTTTTTGCTGAGATCTCCCTATTCATAATTATCATAAACATATTCTTAAAATTATTCCAATGTATGCATGTACTTTATTACAGGCAGTTCCTTTTGAAAAAGCCATTGAGACAGCATGAACAGTTTTAGATTTTCTAAAAGTGTCAGAATTCTGTAGTTTCATCCAGCCAAGACCAACCGCTGGGAATAGGTTAATGATGTCTACAAGAACATCTGAACAACTCTAATGCAGATTACACATCAGCTTTCAACAAGCATGTATTTCTGCCAGCTTCTTCTAAAGTTCCTGTGGCAGATGGGATTTTTTACGTTTCCAAGAAGTGCAGGAAGAGTTAGCAGCACTCCTAAGGCTGTCAAGGACACTCACATCCTATGACATTCTAAGATGCTCATGATTTCAAGAGCCCTTTGGAAGGAGATTTGGACAGTCACAAGGTCTTCAGTTCCTTTGCATTTGTAAATGTTCACAGGGCATGGCACTTGCATAATATACCCAGGGCAACAGAACTGCCTAGGCAGCAGCTGAGGGTAACAGAACTGCCTAGGCAGCAGCTGAGGGTTCCCTGCAGAAGGGAGGGTGTATGGCAACTTACACAGTATCACAGTATTGAAGCATTTTCCAGTTTGAGAATATATTCTTATCAACATAAAAACATACTTAATGTTAAGGACACATAATCCAAACTACAGCAACCACTACTTACTATTCTACTTATCCCAAAGGTCATTGTTTATTCCTTTGGAGAAATGCAGTTTTGACAAACCTTTGCATTCTGAAAAAGTCTTTTCCTTACATCTACCCTTAGGTTCTGGTACAGAGCCACAGTGGGAGAGCACTACCTAAACCTGACTGGTGGGAAGAACAGCCACGACAGGAAGAATTTTTAGACCCTCATTAATTACCTGCACCTTATTTGAAAACTACCAGACAAGCACACCAAGTCTACCAGACATACAAATTATGATTATGCAACCCTGATATTCCCTAATTCAAAAATGTCTCAAAACATACACAAATACGTTTCTTTGTAACAATAGAAAAATGAGTAAATTTCTGCAAAACAGACTTTCTCCTCATATTTACAATTCCAAGTACCTTAATGCAATGATTGTATAACAGGAACAGCTCTCATAAGCAATCCAATCCTAGTTGCTTTATAACAACAGCTTACATAACCTGAAACTGGGAAGCCTTTACAGAAGTTTTCCAATGCTAATAACACAGTCAGCTTTTAAGGTGGGGGAAAACAAGGGAAGTCTCTGAACTGCTTAAACAGGACTCAAATATGGAAGGGTGTCATTTGAATTAAACTCCAAAGTCAATTTCTGTTCAGGACTACCATGTGACAGTCCATGTAAAGCACAGCTTTTCTTAATTTAGAATTACAATATACAGTATCTTCTTAAGTCTAAATTATATGGAATATGACAATGGGTTCTAGCATTTTGCAAACTATTTACCTGAGCAGTACTATGTAATATCAAAGGACGAGAAATACTTGTAGACACGACACAGGAGTAACACTCACCAAAATGTTATTAAACTTTAAATGCTTTACTCCCTGCCATTAATAATGTCTGGGCAGAAATATGAAACCAAATATTTTTTTTCTATGAATTGATTCAGTCCCTTTCCATTTATTTTGATTGTCTCCAAACAGCTTACAGATATTTTCCCTCACATGAAGCAGACCCCCAAGGAGTGGGATGCCCTCTCAGACATCACCTCATCCTTTGGAAACTTGCAAAATGCAGTTTACACACTGGGATACCTTGAGAAGTATCAGCCCTGATGTGGGAGTGATGACAATTGCAATAAACAATAAGGTACATGACCCCTTGGTGATGCCTGTGTTGTTCTGTCTCAGATGTTTCCTGGAAGGACAGAATTGCAGAATATTCTAAGTTGGAAAGGAACCACAAGGTCCAGCTCCTGGCCCTGCACAGCACCATTGCCAAGAGTCACATCATGTGTCTGAGTATCATCCAAATGTCCCTGGAGATCTGTCCACCCTCTGGTGGAAGAACCTCTTTCTAATATCCAACCTAAACTTTCCCTGACACAACTTTAGGCCATTCCCTCATGTCCTGTCACTGGTCACATGAGTGAAGGGATCAATAACTGCCCCTCCACTTCCTCCTATGAGGATGTTGAAGACCACAATGAACTCTCTCCTCATTCTCCTCTTTCCCGGGCTGAACAAACCAAGCGACATCAACCTTCCCTCACAAGAGCTTTCACCACCTTCGTTGCCTTCCTTTGGGAGCTCTAAGAGCCTAATATCTTTCCTATATTGCAAGGACCAAACCTGCACACAGGACTCAAGGTAAGGACACATCAGTGCAGAGCAGAGCAGGACAATCCTCTCCCTCGACTGACTGGAGATGTTGTACTAGATGCCTCCCAGGACAAAAAGGAAAACAGTGAGATGGTCATTCTTTATACAGGACTTCTTCCTTCAGCTGCTGCCTGCCAAGAGCACGGGGATCTGTGCTTCTCCTTTGTTATGCATCAAGGCTAATAATTAACAAATAATAAATACTCCTGCTTCTCCTTCAGAAAATTAAGCAAACCATGATAGATGTTTTGCCCATAGCAAGAAGTAAATTCAACGGAATCTGAATCCAAACAGTTTTAAATAATTAATATAAATTATCTGATCTAGAAATCATCCAAATACTTTACAAAGCCGCTGTTAGAAAACTTCTAGAAGAAACTAACCTTTTGGACCACTAAGAACTCTAGTGAGTCAAAAATAATCATTAAAATATTATTTTGGACATCGATTTTGGGAACTGGCTAATTCAAATTTACCAACTGCTTCAGCTTGGAAAATGTTTCTGCTCAGGGTGCTCACAGCAGCAGCACTAGGGGAAGAGGCTATACCTGCTCATGGAGGGGAAGCCACGCATACTCTGTGGAACAGGGCCATTCCCTGGGTTTTCCATCTCCTTTTGAGCTGCAAAGCCTGTATGGCAACAACCAGTACAGAAACCATAGTCTTAGTACATGATGGGAATGACATAACTTTCAGCTCCTGCCTTGTGGCTGTCATTGCATCTAACAGAGCACTGCCTCCACACTGACTGCTCAGTTGTAACTAAAATGGACCCTAAAAGTACTATGCTGTTAAACTATTGTTTTAAAATCACTGTATGGTTTAAATACATTTGCTTTCCAGATTCAAAATATTTGGAGCTTGCAAGACCCAGAATACTATTTAAAAAAACTTCACACATTTCACACCTGGAGTGATTTGCATCCTTTAAGTGATGATGTAAAATGGACCAGGTATTTCAATCCTACCTGTGGCACCTGTAGGCTTTTTCTAACCTATCCATTTCTCATTTTAAATTTTAACCAGTTCTATTTTAAATTTTAGCAAAAATATTATAAAGAATAGGGGATTTAAATAGCTTATGATCTCTTCAGTGCCTCTCACCCTTTCACTATTTCCCACACCCTTGGGCTCTTGCCAGAGCTATAGTATATTACATGTTGCTATAACAATGTACAGAATACAGGATTGGTTGAGCACTGAGCTCACAATGGTTTCATCTGCACTTTAGAAGAAACAAGCAGAAAAATCTCAACATCTATCTTATTGTGTAGAATATCTAATTATATTGAGATGGCAAACTAAGATAATGTTTGATCAAGTATTGGATGATATAATCACAAAAAATGTGGAATTTTTAGCTGGTGATAATTTGTGAGTACAAATATCTGTAGAACAAAGGAAGAATCTGAAAAATATTGCTAAAATGTAATGCTTCAGCTGGAAAAAAAACCCCAAACCCTATGTCCCTGAATGAACAGGATAGTCAAAAAATACAATGTCTAAACTACCCTGCCAACCTAGATACACAATGAGATTCTGGCCTAACTGAAACTTTATGGCAAAATATCTGCTGACTTGCAACAGGACAGTATCTCCTGCTTGATAGACAGTTTCCTGTTTTATAGACAATTTCTATAGGCAGCACTCTCATCCTATTTGCAAGTTGAAATACTAATGTACCACTCCTGCAATTTTGCATGATGGGGCTTCAGTTGGGTGAGTACCTCTGGTAATGCACCTGTGATCATCTGTGATGATGATGGATGGATGCCCCATACATTTGTCTCACATTCCGTGGTAGCTTAGTAGCCACTGATTGCATCTTCTCAGTGCCTCAATTCCTCTCCCAGGGGCTCATCCATCTCCCTCATGCAATGCTCAACGTGGAGCACAGGTAATTACAGCACAACTGGAGTCATAATGAAGATAGTAATGCTACATATAGACTCTTCATGACATGATCACATCCAATTTCCTTCCAATATTTCATGGCCATCAATCACATAATAAACCAAAACGATCTGGCCTTGTGGGTCAGACCCCCACAAGGATTTAGAAAGGATTTAAGAGCTATAAAGGTTTTTCTGATTAAAAGTGGAAATCATTAAGGTCCTCTTCTCCTTCCCCTTAAATCTAGAGAAGCATGCCTTCAGGATGTCCAACTTCAAATGTTGCTGACTTACTGTAAAGGCTCTACACATGCATTAAAAACTACCTGGACACTTCTGCTCTCACCCATGCTCAGAAGTTTCACTGTCTTGAGAACTGAGCAGCCCCACTGATTTTATGGGTGGCTAATAGAGGTCTAAGAGTTTATGCAGACCCTGTAACAAGGAGCTGACTATTCTTTTTCTTCTCCAACAAGCAGAGAGGAATCTTGTCCTGTCTCAGGCTTTCACCTCAGTCAAAACCAACTTAAATAAACATGCTTTCTTTGGAGTCAGCAAAGCATGTAGATACTCTTTCTTATTCCAAATCAGTTTTCATCTTAATGGTTCAGCCTTTCCCCAGCAGGTGCCTTGACATACTGTTTCACAGGGAAAGAAAATGAAAATCTCAGTTTTCAGTCTTGTTAAATGATTTATGACTTACAAAGTTATGTAAATGGGAATTCAGTGATCACTAATTCTTCATTATTTGCACTGTTCTATTCTTTAAAAAGTGTGGAGAAAGATATTTTGTTTACATAAGTTTGTGCAAGAAGATTCACAGCCTTATCTCTCTTTGTGGGCTGAACTGCTGCACTTAACAAGGAGGGCTAAAACCACCCCCAAGTCCCTGCTACTGCCTGAGCCTCAGCTCCTGCCAGTCTGGCTATGCCCAAGCAGCTCCATATTGAGCCTGCTCACCCTACACACCTTCCTGTGCAGTTCCTGAGTCGTTTGAGATCGTAACCCTTCACAGGGAACAAGGGGGTATGGTATAGATCCAGTGTTTTATATTCCGAGCACTAGGGGCCTAAAAGGTAGACACTGCAGTACTTCAAATGGACTTTTGGAAGCAATTCCCTTTTCCTTTAGTTTCTGATGAAGTATTGTCCTGTGGAAATGTACTGTTTAAACAACTGTCTTGTCACTTGAGACCTTTATTTACTAGTAACTTTATTGCTCTCTGTATTGGTTAATTAAACCTAATTCCTATCCATTCTAGCTTCCTATATGCAAATCTCTTGTGCTAAAGCAGACAAATGCCTATCTCAGAGACTTTATCACTTCAGAAAACAATGCTATGTACTCCACATGTCACAGAATTTGCCCGCTAACCACAAAAACGGAAAAATTCCTTAAGAGGAGAAAGCAATGCAAGCACAAGAGAAGGGTACTTTCAAAGACAGACTAAATGATTTTATGTATGTTCAATTCTGAACATCCATTTATAGTGCTTTTTAGGACAATCTCAACCACATAAAAAAACATACAATTTCATACCTGTAAGAAAAAAATCAATTCAAAAGACATATAAATCTTATTTCAATTGCAATTTCTTGCTTATATTTATATTACAGAGCAGTAATGAGCTGTCTTCGAATTTTGTATCAAAAAAACTGTTAAATGTTATTAAAAAATTAAAAAACATCCGACTGCTGAGGATCACTTTGGAATGCTTTAACACAGGCCAAGTACTGTTCTCTTTCTCTCCTTAGGAAAACAACCTCTGCTCTTTGCAAAGTTTAGATGTCCAGGTGGTTTACAGGGACATGGAAACGGATTTAATTTCTGGGTATCCTCTACAGAACAAAAATGTAATTCTGTAATACTGAGTAAACATTCAAGGTGTACATTAATCATGTGCTTATGTGCCAAAAGCTGTCAGTGTGCAAGCAGTACAGTAAATCTGAGCAATGACATCTTAGTGAATTCTTGGGATACCTCCTAAAGGCTGTGAGAATGAGTATTTTAAAAGTGCTCAGTGAATCATCATCTCTGATTATCAGATGAATCAAAAGACACATCTAAACAGACTGTATTACTATGTATCATTTATACAGACTTTTTGTGATTTAAATTTTCAGCACACCGAAAAGAAAACCCTGAAAACAAGCAGTTCTACAAAATCCTCAAATACAGGGAGTCTGTTTTGCTGCTGTGCAAAGCAGCCTGGTTAGCCTTGAGTAGCAGCACCAGGAGCACCACCCAGCACAGAGACCAGAGACAGGCAGGATTTAGAGCCTAGTTCTGACTGCATGCTCATATGCTTTTCTGGATAAAAATGAGAGGAGACAGACCCAAACCTGCAACATGCTGAAGGATTTACACAAGCACAACTTGCACAAATACAACTTAGAAACCCCTTGATATCCATGCATTATCTTATTAGACATATCTTACTCATCCTTTACTATTGCTTTATAGTTCTGAATCTCTCCTAGACATCTAAGCCAGATTTTTACACCCTTCATAGAAACTGAACACCAATGTCAGAAATAGCTCCAGAGAGAGGGTGTAATCCTCAGCTGGAATAAATAAACACATCTCTTACCTTTAGCAAAACTATATATATTTTTATATATATATAATCTGTTGAGATGCTATTGTAGAACTCTTTCTTCATCCTTCCCTGTTTTGAAAATGCACAGTACTTTCCTTGCTACCAAACTGGCAGTTCATACCTTTTATTTTTTAGCCAGTAACCGTACATTCATTGGAATTTTTGAAACCAAGTCTTTCTGTTTTATTCAGGCTATGTGGCAGCAGAAATACCAGCTGGATTGAACAACAGGTCAGGCTGGCAGTAGAGGGTGAAAGATTCAGTTCTTCAAGAAACAGTGAGGTGACAGGGCTCTAGAATACAGAGAGGATGGGGATGTACAAAAGTTCTGTCGTGAACTCTACAGGAACTTTTAGTCCATATTCTTTTCCTTTTCTATTCAGGACATCGAATTTAAATGTTCACTATGACCATGAAGTCTGTGTGAACCAGCAGGGTGAAAATCCTATTGTTATGTCCCAGTCCTCATGAAAGTAAATCTTCACCCACAAGAGTCTACTATATGTCAATAAATTTATTCCCATTACTATTATTTACACCTCCACAAATCATTTTCTGTAATTTCTCCTCTCAGTTTCATGCAGATGTTCTTAAAATATTTGTATACATTGCATTGATGTGTCATATAACAGACCTCCAAAATACAGGATATGGATATGTTTGCTAAGCTTCATCACTTCTGGCTCCATGCTGAAATGCTGCTGCTCAAGCACAGTCTCCTCCGAAGCCTAACAGGAGCTTTTCCTATATAAGAAATTCTTAACCAGGCCATTTGTGAATTAAAATGGTCAGTAGTAAACCTTTTAAGTTCCCACTTATTATAATTGCATATTGCTCCTTGCCCAGTTGAAATCGATAGGATAATAACTAATTTAATTTGTATTGAAGTAGAAACTGCCTTTCATTCATCTGTAATGAAAATACTGCGGGAAGGGAGGCTAGGGTTGGCAGAGGGGAAAGAGTTCTCTGGATAGAAAACATTTCTTTCCATTGAAATAATTCACATCTGTTCTGACCACCAGCCCTGTGACCATGTAATGAAAGGCTCTGCGTGCTGCAGGCTCCTTTGGCCTTGCTTAAGAGCCACATCATTACTGCAGCCATTGCAAAAGACGAAATTTTACCTAATGCATAAAGAAAATAGTGTCCTAAAATTAATTTGATTTTACAGGCCCAAAGTGCCACAGAACCACCCTTAGGTAAGTGACACTGCCTCCAGAGGTCCTTCAAGGACATGCTGCAAAACATTGGTACAGAGCGGGAAAGGAAAATTCCTTTTCAGGTAACAGAGGTCCCTCAAATTCTCACAAGCACAGTTGTCCTGACATACATTTTCAGGAGCAAACAACATTTTCATTAGTGTCATAAAGGCCTTTGACAAACTCAGGCATGAAAAGATGTGGATGTGGCTGTATCATCTAAGGACTTGTGTTCAAAGAGCTGAAATGACGATGATAATCTTAGCAGAACACCAGAATAGCAGCCCCTGAGGTCACTGCAGTCAGCAGAAATGTAATTAGCAGTCTCCAAACATCATACAGTTAGTATGGTAGTTTCTTCACCATGTTACTTGGTTCTGAGAGGAGAAAAATTAACTACCAGCTCATTTCCAACAGTACCACCTTGTTTTCAAGAAACCTGTACCAGAACTCCTGTACTAATTGGTTTGAGGTATAAGCAGGTAATATTTCTATTTCAAATAATATGAGGCAGATAGTCCACTTGTCTTAAGCTGATACCAGCAGAACTTTGTAAGATTAAAGTAACATTCTTAGAGTTATTTGAAGCACACATTTTCGGGACAACCACACACAGTTGCTAGGGAGACAGTAAGGTAAAAAACACAGACAGCTATCATGAGGCTAATAAGTCAATTCACACTTAATTCAGAGTTCTTTCCTTTCTATCTCCAAGGGAAAAATGTCTTCCTATATAGAGTTATGAACATATACTTTTAATAAACTTAGGTCTCTCAGAACTTTTGGGATGGATTTTTATGTTTTACAGCATTATGAGGCATTGTCAGAGAAAAGGTGGTGAGGAGGCCTAACTGAGGGCAGGTTGTGAATCTGAATTGCACTCTGACCCTGTCCAGCAAAGAAAATTACAGTTTAACTTGCTTTTGGAATATTTAAACTTACACAGACTGTATGAGAATATGTTATGGAAGCAGTGCCAGTAACCAAGAGTTTCAAAGGAGCAGAGCAAAGTGACTAAAAAAGAGGATTTTGATTTTTGAAAAGACCATAAACTATGAACATTTTTCCATTTGTCTCTATTCTTGTTCATTACTAAGTTCCTCCAAATTAAACTGTAAACTTGCATTATTACTCAGGTATTGGGTCAGGAAAAATCTGAATAGAACTGCATAGAAATACCCAATCACCTGTTGTGTAAATATTTGCCTGTATTTCTGTACACAAAACTAAAATTTTTACATATTATTTGAATTCTTCAATGCCTTCATAGTTTTCAGTCACAAAAAAGCAGGGCTTATTTATCCTGTCCCCTTACCAGCTGTCTAGCTCTATTTAAGTCATTCTGACACATCCGTATCTAATGTGTTCTTAGATACCCCCAATGCTAGAAATTGCAAAGCTTTTTCATGCTTTCTACTACAAATAGTTTCTAATAAATAATTTGATCTTTTTTTTCTTCTGAAATTCAAAGTTTTTGCTACTTAGCCAATTATAAGTGGAGAAAGAAAAGAGTTTCAATTATATGAAATTATGTCACAGGTTATTTATCCCAGACCTTCTCTAGTGCATATCTCTTTGTCATGACTTTTTATCCTGTGTTAGTCAGTGAAAAATACTTTTTTTTTTTACATTGCAGATTTTAATATGAAAATGTACAGCTTTACACCTGAAAATTCTGCCAAAGCATTCGCCAAAAAATATCTTTTTGCACTGTATAAGGATATATGCATTTGAGTAAAATAACATTAGACTAAAGCTAGAAGTAATTGGTAAATTAAACTCTTCAAGTAAGAGCTGGAAACATGTCTAAAGAAGCTTGCAAGTCATCCTTTCAAAGTAACTGCTATAACACAATAATATCCCTTCAAGCAAATGCAATACAAGTAATTATAATATGCTTATAAAGCTTCATTTTCTGCAGATGCTTATAGCTCATGGGTTTTTTCTAGGAAAACTTTTTTTCATTATTATTTTAACTACAAATCCTCTGGTTTTGTTTTCTTGTTTTTTTGTTGTTTTTTTTTTTTAGTCTGGATTTATGGTATAACCACCCTGGCTGATAAACTAGTTCCATATGGATATGGCCAGGTGAGAATCAGGATAACTTGTCACCAGTAGCCAGTTTCCTTCCTGACAGAAAATTCTGTAACATCATAGAAACAAAGTTTATACTAACAATACTGTATAATTAGTGCTCATCCTAGCATGAAAAATTTGTGTTTATATTTTATATTATTTAGAGTAGATTTATAGCTATTCTCTCAAAAATGTCTGGATTTTGTATAAAGCCTTTCTAAGTCATAAATCTGTCCTAGATTGATGTATTAAAAAGTCAGACAATATTAGGCCTTTATAAGACAGCTGAGGAAAGTAATTGCTGCTTCTTCCCCCACAATCCAAAGACAAAAAAATTGTTGACTGTATATGAAATGCCTTCTTACCTTGTTGAAAAAAAGATCTGAAAGAAGTTTGTCCTTTCTGTCACAGCCATCTTTTACCCATCACCAATAGGACCCTGCCAACATCTCTCTGTTAGGTCAGAACAAGGAACAAATATATGGAGTGGACAAAATGCTCACAAAAGTATCTGCAGGCTGCAGTTGAAAAGACAGGAAGAATAGAAGTGTCACTAAAAATCTTCAGTGGAGCTGGCTTGAATACTCCTCAGGAGGAAGAAGGAACTGGTATGAGGAGTCTGCCAAAAAAGATTCATTGTGAAGCAGGATGGAAAGATGGTGCAGAAGGAATGTAAAGCTTGAAGGACACAAGGCAGAGCTTCTTTATTCCTCGTACCAACTCCCTTCGCAGCTTTTAATTTGTCATACATGGCTACCAGCACTGATCTCCTGAGCAACGAACAAGGCACGTGCCTTATGCAGAAATACCCTGCAATTACCAGCCTGTGTATCAGACTGCAAACGGAGAAGGGGATACATTGTTAGTGTAATCATGGAAGGTTCTACCTTTAGACTATTTGATTTGCAGCCTAAGTAGCATTGGTTTTCTGTATTTGTGTATAAAGTAGTAATCATATGCTGAGTAAATGTTTTGTTCAGCCGTTTGCCAGTCTTACTAATCAGTTACAAATAACTGCAGAAGAGCTTTGTATCACGTAAAGAAATTGCCTCAGCCATAGCAAAGCTTTTTCAACATCTTGCATGACTTAAATGACTTCTTGCAAACAAGTCATAAAGTGCGTATTACACAGCGTACTTCGGTCTCAGTTGTGGTTTTGCAAACTACCTGGCAAATGTTTATTAACAGCCAGTACTTCACAGCATTCAGAATCTGTTTACAAACCATTGACTTCCAGGGAAAAGGTCTACCTTTGAACATTCATTCTCAGAGTACTCTGGGAAGATTAAGCCAGTACAGGAACAGACAGCTGTAAGAGTCATTTCACAAGTCCCACAGATGCAGAGACCTGACAGAAGCCGTGCATGGAGCTGAGCAAGGTAACTGGGAGGAGAGAGAAAAAGAAATGCAAGTCAGAAAAGCCCTGTGTGTTTCAAGAACAATTTTTTATGGCTGTCAGTTCTGATATCAGTGACCAAACAGCTGCCACAGAAGGTTGATTTGACAAATGTTTACTTCAATAAGATAGTGTTGTAGCTATATTTTACATCAAAATGTTTTATATTCATATCTGTGAAGATTCTAATAAACTGATTTAAGGGACTCTCTGTGGTGTGTTCATGCTACAAGCTTATCTTTTTTGATTCTTAGAATATTAATTAGCAGCTGCATACACTTGTATGACAGACAAGTTTGGAACTGCTAGACAGAAGGAGTACCTGTTTTGAGTTATTTGCTTGGGCTTTACAGGTGGGCTCTTGTCCACTGCAATAAATTGTACACCCAATGGGATCCATGTCCACTGTACAGAAAGGGGAAAGGATGAAGTGTTTTTATTGCAATTCACTTTATTGCTCCTATATTTGAATTTTATTGGAGACGAGAGTAAGAAGAAAAGTATTCTGCGGTCAAAACACATTTCTCTAAATACTAGTGATCCTTTAAACCATACAGGACCAATTTTCCAAATCCCTTAATCCCCTCCTCTGTACTAGGTTAGCACATGCCGATACTGTCCTGTTGTTTGCAAAAACAAGTATGGAAAAATATGAATACTAGCTCTATCCATTACAATTCTCAGGTTTTAAAGAAATTGTATTATTCTACAAAGTTGAAACCAAAATAAATCACAAGCTTCAATGTAAGGAAACAGATATAATTCACACAACTAGCCATGTTATGGGAAAAAAACCTTGGAGTTAAGATTGTAATCCACAAAAGATTTGTTCTGTCCAATTCACATGAGGATGCTACACAATGTATTTATGCTCTATTCTAAGAGATTTGGATCAAGCCAGTAAGCCTCTGTTCTGCTTGGGTTTTAGCATCACCAGATATAAAGGCTTTGAAATCAGACTTTGCAGGATAGTAGGTATTCAAAGCTAAGCAGATTTTTAAGATTAGTCCCTGTCTGTGCAGCCAATAGGTTGTTGGTTTGTTTGCTGCTTTTTTTTTTTTTTTAAGAAATTAAAATCTCAATCTAAATCATTCCAACAAGTACTAGTCTAACAGTTGCAATTCCATAGGTAGCCATTAATTTTTTCAGAGTAGGTGGTGCAAATGCTTAAAGAGCAGGCACAAAACAATAAAACCACAAAACATAGACCACTGGGAAACTTATAGCCAGGTACTTTATAGAATACAGAAGTATTTGAAACACAAAGAAAAGAAAATAGAACTAAATACAGCTTAAGTCTTCTAAGTTGGAGAAAAATTTCAAAGAATGTGGAAATTGCCCTAAGAAAACCAGAAAGCACATAATCAAAAAATGCTGAGAAACAGCTCTGTGGAAAAGGAGAATAAAGGGAAAGAAGTAGTAAAAAAAATCTATGGCAAGGAACTATGGGAAACATCTGATGATCTGATAGATCTCCTTTAAGTCTTTGTGTTCCCTTACATGCTTAACACGCTATTGATTTCATGCCTCTCCCCATCTGCAGAATCAGTATAAGGTCGTTATTGAGCTGGTTCAATCCAGCCTTTGCCATTTGTCTTTGTAAACTCCAGCACTAGTTTTTTTAGTGGGTCTCTATTCTTATATTCTTAAAAAATGCAATAAATGGATGTTTAGAAAAGCTTTGAGTAGTATTTAAGGGTAATTTGCACTGGTATTTATGACTAGTGATTTCATGTCAATTTTATATTTGATCAACTGTCATTTGTCTAAATTGTTATTAATATTATTATGCTTTATTGCCACCATGGCTGTGACCTCTGTATGTCTCTTGGCCTTGTTACATTAGGCCACAAAAGCATATAGTGGAAATTTAGTCTTTACTACAAGATTGTAGTAAAACAGATGGAGTATCACATAAATACCATACATTGACTTCAGGTGCTTTTAAAAAAATAGTTAAAAAATAATCCAAAAAAAACCCAACACAAAAACTCCACAACAAAACAAAAAAACCCTCTCAAAACCCAACAACATCCCAAACTTGGGATAAAATTGGAGATAAAAATAAAAAGTGAACAATTAAACATTGGATGAAAACATTTCAAAGAAAATGAATCCACATGTAAGGAAATTTTTTAGCTATTTTAAGAATTAAAAAGACACAAGCTTTCCTGCTTACAAGCAGATGACATGAAAAACAATGAATTATTTATATCTCACAGCAAAGGTATTTCTAATCTTATTAGCAATGGAAATATCCTTTTGGAGATCATAACTTATTTACAAGTACAGCAGTGTGGAAATAGCAAAGATATATACATGTAAAAATAATTTTTTTACAGAATAGGTGGGAAAAAACATTAGAAAGGCTGTTTTGTGGTTTTCTCTTGCCTCTAGAGATATAAGAATTCATCTGTAGTGCATATACAAGAAAAGCTAAGCAAAAGTAAATCATAATTCAGTAGCATGGATGTTAAAAAAAGGGCAATGTAATCTATTCATCTTTCCTTTCACAAATCAAACAGGGGAAAAAAAAATTCTTACTGATTTGCCTCAACTTTATGTCTTGTTAGTTTTTCTTGACAAAGTTCTGTCATTATGTTCAAAAACTGTCAGTTGTTCCATTATCAACTGTTCATTTCAATGTAGCCAACACAGAACAAGATTTTATGTAGCATTTCTGAAAGAAGACTGCATTCAGATTTAGCCGCCTTAACATCACGATCCACATTTTTTGGCCTTTGATCAAATGTTAAAGATCAGTGGGAAAGCCCCAAACCAGGCTGTAAATGCTTAGCAATGGGGAAAAAAGGAGAACTTCCCATTCCACTGCAGGTCAGTCAACCCTACACACCAGCAAAGGGACTGCAGATTGCTCAGTGCTCCAGAGCTCTCTTGAAATAATTATTGCCACTTTGGTTATATAACATATCAGCCTCAGACTTCATGCATCTTAAACATATTTCATACTCAGTTAAGAGCTTGGTGATTTCAATAATGTTTTAGAGACCATTAGAGGTTCCTATTTTTTCTCATCAGTGCCTCAGTTTTACTGATATAAAGTGGCTGGAGAATATTTAAGCACTTAGCATTATCTTAAGACCTGCAAGAAAGAAACACTAATTAAAATACTGCTAACAAAGCTGTCTTAGGTTTGGCTCTTAAGCAGGTCCTTTTTGTCACAGTGTCATAAATCTGGCCTAAAAGCATGTTGACCACACAAAGCTTTGACTTCTCAGAATTTAATCAGAGAATGGACTTCTTATGGAGACACTGCTAAGTGCATCTGACACTTTAATTTCCAATTTTTCTCCCTGCATTACCTTTAGGCTGGTTTGTATTTGTAAAGCCCTCACTTCTCTTTGAAGAATAAGGACAAATGTCCTGTAAAATTTCAAGGCAGCTAGTGAAATGTCCTAAAAATGTTAATTAACTATTTTTTTCCATTTTGAAATTTTTGGTCTATAATAGATTTGTTTGCCTTTATAACACAAAAGCTTTGATTCAGAATTGTTCTTCATCTGGGGAAAATTGAAGGAAATTTCTCCATAACATGTAAGTAGAGAGAGACCCAAATCAAGCACATGCATACGTTGCCATGAAACCCTAATTTTAGTTGACTACACGCCACGAAATTTTCCTGCATGGGATGTAGTGTAAGAAGGAATTTTTTCTCAAACATATGTGCCTCTTTTCATGGATACCAAGATGTGCAGAAAAGAAGGATGGACAGTGAAAAACATTCCTACTCTTTATTTTATTTTCTTTCCTTGTCCAAAATGCCATTAATTATACAGACAGTTTCCCCTCTTTTTGTATGTACAGTTATGGGATATCATCTTAATTTAAACTGTTGGAAAAATGTAAAGCACTATTTCTATTCTGGACCTGTACATGATACACACAGGAGTCAAATTAGTATAATTACCAATAGAATGAAAAATCCCATAACTGCCTTTTAACTAAAACCTCAGTAAAAACACCACCTTACACTCAGCTGGCAATGAAGTACCTCTTCACTAAAATAGCAGAATAACCATCCATCCTGGAACACACGCTGTTGAGGTAGAAGAACAAAGGGTTTTTATCATACCATGTATAAAACAAATGAGCTATGAAATCCATACAAAAATGTATAGCTCAATGACAATGTGCCTGGAATTTCTTTCATGGAATAGCACTCACCAAAAGCAATAAAAAAGTCAAAGACAAAACTGGATGTGTGTGTATAGGAGAACACTTTTCCCATGCATGCATTTTTTTAAGTATACATGTTTTAAACCAGAATTAATATCTAGACATGGAAAATAATAGCATTCATTGTGTGTTTCAATGCACCTTGCTGCTGAGCTAATGATGGGAAACAGAATAATTGTCCTCATGCTGCTCTCGCATAGAAAACAACTTAGATGCAAATGATTTTCCAGAAAACCAAATTACTGCAGAATATTATCACATAATATCTATTTATTTTTTCATATTTATACATGTTATCAATACTAATTTTAAAAAACAACTTTTGCTTTGTAGCTTATAATACCTGATAATATTCTGATGCAGTTTTTGTTTCAACAGAAAAATTTGAAAACTGAGATAGAAATTGAGTTTTCTTACTTAAAACACTGTCTAATCTTGGAAAAAAAATAGTTGCTTTACTTGTATCTATAAAACCATTTAAAAAATATATTGCCCAAAAAACAGGTAGCTAAGAAGTGCAAGAGAAACGCATTTTGTAATAAATAATTCTAATTCAAAATGAAAACAATCTGCTGTTTCCACTTGCCATTTTTCTCTTCTAATTTCACCTAATACACCTCCTCATTACTATGTCTTTCACTTGTAGTACTATAGTAATTTCTCCTAGAAATTCTATGGCTGTAATTATATTTTATCACAAGATAATGCCAGCATAAGGAATGCATCCTCCTTTAATAACCATTTTCTATAATTACAACTGTAGGCTTTAAGAATATTGAAACACACCCTTTATTCTCAGTGCAATGACTGGGATTTAAACCTCCTAAATGGAGCTGATTTAAAACATGCATAAGAAATCATTCCTAAAACCTTGAGCATGCTTCAATTGAAAGTGTATTCTGGGTCTACCTGGTAAGCAGGTTAAATAACAGGAACACAGAAAAATGTCAGCCCTGCACCTCAGCGACAGCACTCAAATACTCCTGGCGATGTTCTAATTCCAGAACCTACCCATGATCCCTGCAAACCTCAGCCCAACAGGGGGCCCATTGCACCTCCTCCTGCTCTGGAGTTCTCTCCTGCAAGGAAGCAGGTACCCAGAGATTAAATTCAAGTGTTTCTTATTTATTTCTTAAAAGCACAATTTCTTTTCTGTTAGAAGGCACTGTTTTTTCTCCTGATAATGTGGATTTTTAGTACTTCATGTAGATTCTTGAAATTCCAATAGACAGCACATAGTATTGATTTAATCCACAGAGTGACATACCTTCCAGAAAACGTAAGTAGCAAGCAATAATTCAATATACACTAAAAATAGGCCAAGATGTTGACAATCATATTAACTCGTGGTAAGTATACTTGAGAGAAACAGTTAAATACAGAGCAAAACAGCTGTAAGTGGTCGTTCCTTATTATTTTTGTATAAAAAGAGTAGAAAGACAAATTTCTGAAGGACTGGGTATGTTACCTAATAGCTCAATTTTTTTCAATCCCATATCATGTATTAAAAAACAAGCCCACAGCACAGGCTTACCCTGCACAGGCTTACCAGGCTTACCATCAAAAAAGTACAGGTCTTCAGAAAATAAATAGTTTCTTTCCAATAAATAAATAGAATTTTCCACTAAAACAAGAACAACAAGAAGATACACCATCTGCACCTGTAACGTGTTTTTTTCTCTTTTAACAGAGCAGAGTCAACATTGAACTTTTTTACAGTAAATCTGTCTTTTGCAGAATTGCCATCACCCCAACTATGTTTCACCTTGAAATGTGAGCTGTTATGATCATAAATATATCACTCCTACAACTACAGAAAAATATTTTCACTTAAATCAACACAGAATAGAGGACCATATTCTGAATATTCCTGTGGTCCTTTTCATTCCTGCAGTAGGAGAAGGCTAAGAGCACACTGAAAACCAGTGTGAATCGCAGCACAGTGATTTTCTCTGTTGCCTCAGTTCCTTTGCGGGGCACACACATCTTAAATCGAAGAAAAGACTTGGTTGTTTTGGTGAACTTTCAAAATTCAGGAGAAATTCCTGTTAGATGTAGGACATACAAAGAAATTAAATTCTTCTGCTTCTAAACTGTTACAAGCATGACTCAATTTGTTGGGTTGGGGCTTCTTACGTCCCCTAAACAAACAGGTCCAACAATGTATTACTTTTAATTAAAGGCATATAAGTGATAAATGGAAGGAAGAACTACTTTTGGATCACACGAAAAAAAAATATGGGTACTGTCATAAGTTGGGAAGAGCTGGCATCTGCCTTCTGGGTCCTGTCTTCTAATTTGGTGACTGAATACAGCCCAGGAAATGGATTTTTAGCAGCACCTCTCCTCTCAGGACAGCCACAAGCAGTATCTTTTTTAGGACATCCATCTTGGGGGTCAGTAAGGAAATGAGAGTCTCTAGTCACACCTATGGATCTTGACTCTGTGGTCCCTGACGTAATTTTTTCCTAGTCCTCTGCTGCTTCTTCTCTAGCAGCTCTCCTAAATCTTCCCATATTTCTCTGCAGGCAAGGCCTCACAGCTGTGTCTTCTCCTGCTGCCACAGTCCCAAGGGATCTGGGTTTGACTCTTCTCATAAGAACTCCCACTTGCAGGTAGCTTTTATTGTGGCACAATGCTTGTTCTGGGAGAATATCACATGGATCTCAGCTGCACAGCTCAGAATCACAGAACATCTGAAGCTGGAAGAAACCTTGACAAACCCTCTGGCAAGGGACAGCTAGATGAGGTTTTCTAGCACCTAGACAGCCTCCTAGTGTTCAGTCCAGCAGTCAGCACTTGCAGGACTGGCCTTCAAAGGGACATCTTACTACATTCTACATGGGTGCTTCATTGACACATCTTAGGTTAAATTCCAAGCTATCTCTGCCCAGAATTCAAGGCTCCTGTCTCCACAAGGTATCTTTTGTCCTTTAGAACTACTGGATCTTTTCTGATTCAGTCAGCATTTCTAAAGTTTTGTAGTCAAATTAACATGTCCCCTGAACATTTCACCAGCTCACAAATCAAACACTCCCTGCTGCCTGATGGCAGCTGCTACTTCTATTTCCATTGAATTCCTTTGGTACAGCCTTTGGCTGGTTCTCATTAGTTTTGGACGGGACATCTCTTCTCACTGCGCCATCACCATTGCTCCTTACACCTCATATTTTTTCTCTTTTCTGAGACAGCTGCTGTTCCATCTTCTTGTTAGCAGCACAGTTTTCTATCTTGGGGCTTTTATTCATTCACCTCTTGCCCGGTTTCTTGTAGTAGGAGAGTCGTAAAGCATTTTCTCTGTCCTTCTCAGTAGCTCACCGTATGTTTTTGAATCCTCCAGACACCCTCCAGTTGGAATGTGTGAGGTGAGAACTTCTGAAATGATGGTATGTCCCCAGAGTGTATGTCCTTCCCTCATCCCTTTCTTCTTTGGTCATTTTTATTTTTAGCAAGAAGTGAGTGCTCCAGTATGTATTATGTTTCCAGTTCACTTCTGAATAGTGGATAAAATCATTTACCCTTGAGTACAGTGAGAACTGCTTGGGAGATGTCTCAGTATTACACTGACAGACACAGAAGGGTTGAGTGTCTGTCTGCAGAGCAAAGAGAAGAGGCCTCACAAGAAAGAGAGAGTTTGTCTTTTGTAGAATGTCTGACGGTTATGACATCCCACTCCATTGCTGGTAGCCATCCATCTTTGAAAGCTTTTCCTTATTAGATCATAAATGAATAATTATGTTTCCCCAATTACCTCTTCAGGACCTGCAGTTTTATTAGGAAAAATATAGATCCTCATATTCAGGGTCCCTGAGAACTCCCATTTTCTATTATTATTATTCAACCTTGCCCTGAAATATTTAGGCAGCCTTTTTGCAGATGACTACTCTATCTTTGATAATCTTCTGTTGTATAGGTGAATTGATACAAATGAAGACATTTTTACTTGGATATTGAGATTTTTGGGACAATCCACAGATGTGAATTCCCTGAAAATTATACTTTTTTTACCTGTTGAACAGACAGCCTTACGTGTTTGCAGTTTGTCCCATTCAGAAACTGTAAGATGTGAAGTCATAAAAATGAAATTATGTAATTACTGGTGTATTAAGCTGACTTTCATGTAGAAAAATCTTTACGTCCTCTTCAACGCTAAGTAAAAGGAATATATACTTTGTTGAATATGTACAGAGATTTGTTTTGGTTTAAACCCTTGAAATGACTATGCAGTGAATGGATAACCTTACTGTAATATGTGAAAGCTACATGAAATAAACTACAGTAAATTACTGAAGTGTTTTACTTTGATATCTTGTCACATCATGGCTGCAAAATCATTTTTAAAAGCTGCTGATTACACTCAGAAACATTATCTTCTGCACATCAGGAATTATCACTTATGTCCCACTGACATCTTCCCACACCAATCTGCTAATTATAAGAAAAACAGCAAGACTGAAATATTTCTTTAGTACCTGCAAAAATCCCCCACTGTAATCAACAGGAGAACGAGACAGTGAAAGGTGTGTGAAAACCTCTAATATATCTCCTAGACCACTGATAGGCTTTCACAGTGATAACAGTGGTTTTAACCACTTAAACATTTTGAAATTGCTTTTGAATATTCCTACAATTTTCAATCAATCAGTTACCACCAAGGAGTGGTGGTTGTAGCCCTAAGTTGCTAATTATCTTCTATTTTCATCTCTGTTTTAAAAATGCAATTTATTAGATTGATTATATGTTAGTGACCTTATTAATATTGCCAAACCGAACATTTGACCACAGTAAATCTATCAGAGAAAACAAATAAGCAAGCAACCGTGCAGACTCTTCCAAACAGGTAGGCATGCTCATTGGCTCTGATCCATTACTGTGACTATAGCAATTTCTTGCAGTGATTAGCAAATAAAACCAGCCCACACTTGCCACTGGTCAGACAAATGTGAGAGAGTTATCATAAGAAATGTAAACTATCACAAAGTGCTACAGATGAGCTATTACAACTTTTCCTTCTGGATGAAAGGCACATTCTTCTAACTTTGTTGAAAGTGAATGATGTCCTGAGCACTGGCAGTCCACAAATGTTTGTCTTTATTGAGCCTGGCCAGAAAGTTATGGTTCTAACAAAAGAATGTCGGAGCAGGAGGCTTTACCTCTGACTTCACCAGGCTTATTCTTTCCCACAATCAATTCTACCAGTTCATGAACTGTGCATTATATAGACTACACTGTAAATTGTATTGTGTCTGAATTTATCATTAATTTAAGTCCTAGATTCATCATCCTCAAATATAGATCATGAATGAGTTGACAAAAAGCACAAAGTCCATGCCAGAATGTGCACTAGCACTTGAGGACAAAATAGACAAAGAGACAAGCTAATGCAGGAGAAATAAACTAAGTTCATTACAATGTAGTATGAAGAGGGGGAAGGAAAGAGGAGAGAAGACGAGGCAGAACAAAGGGATAAGAGCAATTACCTCTGAAGTTACTCAGAGACTCTGAAGTTATTCAGAAGAGTCAATATGGCAAGACAAGAGTATGCTAAGAAAAATGGGAAAGAAGATATCAGGAGGGACTCATCAGCAGCAGAACCATGGGGTCAGGTTGTCTTGGAGAGAGTATCTGTCACCAGAAAATCCAAGCTTTTGAGAAGACGGAATGTAAGACGTGGACACTGAGAAAAGGTTGAAGAAAATAAACATGGATCCCCAAGACAGAAATAGCTATGTGATTATTATTTATTGTGGGAAAATTAATTTATTCCCAGGACAAAAGATCCAAAACAGCTTTCCAAACACAAAACTGAAACCTTTGCTATATAAGGATATATTGGAAATGTATTTGAATAAAAGGTTCTGAGAAAATAAAGACCTGAATTAAAGAAACCTGTGTTTGAGGGATAGGGAAAAGTAAGGACAAAACTAAGCTACCTGTGAAAGAATCCTTTCAAGGCTCCGTAACCTTCCAGTTGGTTATGACAGGAATGGTTTTACACAAACGCTAAAATCCATTGGCTGCAAACAAATGTGTAAATTCCGACTGGCAGGACTACAATGCAGGGTGAGGTCTGAAAAACACGAAGAAGTTATTTCCAAGAGTTATTTCTGGGCTTTTTTCAATGGTTTGTAGGAAGCAATGAGTTCTAGTTTAGTTTTTAATTACCTACAGTAAAAAAGGGCTTTAAAAGTGCTACCAGGGATGCCAGGGGAAAGAGAGAGCAAGTCAGAAAAAAATTACCATTTTTTGAATGAAAATCCTTGTGAGACAATACCAATAATTTTTTGAGTTTCTGTAATACGCCATAAAAATTAGGTCACATAAAAAGAATGAGCATGTGCTAACGATCAACAAAGATCCCCCACAGCTAACATGGAAACATTTATTTAAAATGACTGTAAGAAAATGCTGTAGCTGCAACAGCCTTCTGTTCTCAGGTCATTGACACTGACAGGATACCCCTGCTGAACAACAGATTATGAAGATCAAGCTGATTTTTGCTAGGCATGCTACAATAACAACTGACATGGCACCTGTGGAGCCTGGAGAACAGAGCACAGGCTGCCTGCAGGAAAATCTGGATTTAGATGTATTTAGTTCTCATCATGTCCAATCTACCCCTTGTACTTAAAAAAGGATTGAAATACGAAATTTTTCAATGACAAAAGAACAGTGATTCTTGACCCACAATAGTTGAACTAGAATAGTTGAATAGTTGAAATCAAAAAATGCTGTGTAATTTTCAGATATTATGATGTGCAAGCCTCAGAGTTACAAAGTCTGAAGGAATTAAGGATTTGCAACAGCATATATGGATACAGAATGGTAAAGGAGAAGGTGACAGTATTTAGAGTTTCAAAAGATGCCTCAGTCTGTGAATATGCTCCCTGGTTACTTCACACAGAGCTGGGGACTGTCTCCCAGAAAGGTGTGTATTTTTGAACACATAAATCGTATTTCTTCTGCTTCCAGAGAGAGGGAGATAAGGGATGAGTTTGTCATTTTGTCTGAAATGAAAACATATTGAGCAAGTGGACTTTTACTACACAATTGCAGTGCTGACACTTTAAGGGGGATTTACAGTTAGAATGTCTCTCTCTATGAGGCACTTCCAAAACCACCTGAGTACTGCTGGAAAGCTACTCAATAGATCAACTATGTATATTTGGAACTGTGTGTTATAACAATTTGCGAAAAAATGTATTATTTAGAATTGACTGAACTAGCACTAAGTGCATTAAATCTCTGTGGCTACCATGTATTACAACTTGACAGACTAAGACTGTGCTGGTAAACAAGTGCCAGTTTGATTTTGCCCTTACTACAAACTAAAATTTTACTGTAAAGAGCAGAGGTTTATTGTGTTGTCTTCATGGGCTACTGTGTAAATACACAAACACACCCCTTGTGATAACTACATATCTTACTCTGCATCCTGATTCAGATCAAGCACAGACTTTCTAAAGCAGAGTTGCAGAGAAGCAACTGCTCTAAGTGATGGGAGTTCTATGTACTGAAATTACAACTGCATCAACTCATTTTGTTTAAAACAACTGAATTCTTAAGGATCCTCATAGTAAACTTATTTCATCTGACTTCTATGTATTGCTGGCTTCCATGGCAAACCAGGTATTATTGTTCTGTCATTTAGACTTACAGCTCCAAAGAAGAAACCGTGTGACCTTTTTGTATCCCATAGTAATTTTATTTCCAGCAGAAATTTTAGATTGAGATTGTCTTTCTTTTCATGATGAATCTTTTCATTTTTTAGTTTTGCTTTCCTTTTCTAGGATATTGAAGGATATGATGACAGTGCCTATACATTTCCCTAAAGGTTTGGCTTGAAACATTTTGCATTCCATCTCTATTGTAATGATTTACTGTCAGAATCAAAACATCCACAGCCCCAATCTGGTGCTCCTGCCTAATAATTCTTTCATACAGGAAATGTAAATCTTTTTGCTTATATCCAACGTGGCACTCAAAATACTTTCAAGATGATTTATGTACATAATATACATCAATACGTGGAATGTCCCTTTAAATTAATTTCTTGTGAAACAATATTATGTTCTAAATATTTTAATTTGGAGAACATTTTGGTTGGTTCAGTAAAGTCAAGGCATGATTTAACTTTGGTTTGAATTTTTATTACGCAAACTACTGCACTGATATATCTTGAAATTCTGAATGGCTGTTATAACATCAGTGACTGCAATGCTTTGGGCAAGGGCAAGGGCCCTTGGTATCACACAGTTGTGGACTATATTTGGACAGCTCTTACTGCATTATTTTAAGATGATTCAACTGTCAATTTTTACACTGTCACAGTGTTAAGTTTTATTGCATATTGTTAAAGAGAGTCTCTCCTAGTAGTGAGGCTTTTTTTGTAAGTGTCTTCTATTTTTACATATTTTTACATTAATTTGCTACTGAAGTAATAATCCACACTATTTTTCATGTTGTTGTGATTAAAAATATTTTAAAATAATGTTGACTTAAAGAGCTGTCAAATTACCAAGCCCCTAGCTGGTCAGAATATAGATTGGCTTTTTTAATGTGCTGTAGCTGATACTCCATTACTTGTTGAAATGCAAATAGAGCCAGCAAAATAGGCAGCCAAGGCTTATTATTCCATGCTGAATTTTTCTCAGCTCTGCAAAAATCAACAGAGACACTTCTATTGATATTGATTTCACTGGGAGAAATATTTTTCTCCGAGGAAGTAACTGTGATGACTACTTGGGTATCTTGTATTCATATTTTTCTCACTTTATATTTCACACTGCATAAAACTTCATTAAAGAAATCTCCATCCTTCCATCAGTAATGAACTAGGAAATGTACTGGTTTAAGTCCCTTCCTCTTATCAGGGGGAATGTGATCAGGAAGAAAGGTGGGGACTATCCAAAACAGCAGGACTGCAGAATATCCTCCTCATCCCCCCATAAACACAACTGGATTCAGCAGAAAGCCCTTGCTCTTTGCATTCCAAAGAGGAAAAACATCCCTGGGGAATAACATAACTAAAGAGAAGAAAGTGAGATGCTGTCATGGGTAATGGGAGAGACAAGACAGGTTGTTTGGCATAAAGGAATCATGGCAAAAGGATTTTTGCATAAATGGGATGCCCAGTAAGGAAGAAGCTTTGCCTATCACCAACATATTCCTGAAACTGCAAAATTCTGGGATGGAAAATTCTGTATCAGTGCCTTTGGTTCAGATTACAGAGCAGGAAGAAGCCTGAAGGTTTCCATGGGTTGTACTCTGTTCTGAGAGTTCCCCTGTTAGCCAAAGTAAGCACAGACATACAAGGGATAACTTCTTTAGGATTTAGAATGCTGCACTGGATTAAAGACAGGATACAATTTCACAGACACTTCGGAATGCTGGTAAGGTCAAGGCAAGTAATGTCAATATAAGGACAATCACAGTTCATGGAAAAAATAAGTCACTGTCAGAAGTCAATTTTAAGAGTACGTCATGAAACAGTATTTTTAAAAATAAATAATTATACTTGAGATTGGCCTCAGAGTCTGTCAGAAGGTGACATCAGGCAAAACATTACAAAGCAAATCTCTAAAGAAACAGATATTTTTGTTGCGTTCTTTTTTTCCCCATGTCACCTTTCTGTACCCGGGAAAAAGATCTCTCTCTCTAATTGTAATTAATATATGAATCTCCAGGTCAAATATTTTCAAAATAAATGCATAAAATTAGGAGGTACTCATATTTATGTCACTAGATCAGAACAAAAATATCTTGACTTCGAAAGGATCTGAAAATGCATATTTGCAATTCTTTTATTTCCAAAAATGGGCCTGCTTTTCTGTCTTACCTGTGATTTAGAAGCTCACATTCAGATACTGACAAGGCATAATTTGACACACTAGAGATTTCTTCAGTGAATATGAAACTTGAAGTCCCAAACAAAACTGCTGCCTTGATTCATAATAGAATAGGTTAATTTGCCAAGAGACACACTACAACTATTCTTCTGTTCTGATAAAATCAGAAGTATGTAACTTTCAGCAAAGTTGGAGAATACACTGGCACAAAAACTGTTCTTGCTACAGGCAAAAATAATTTAACTTTTGGCAGGTTTACAGAAAAGCAAGTCAGTTACATTTTCACCTCAGGTGGTTTGTGGTATCAAAAAAGGCAGTTCTTGCAGATGGAAAACTGTCATTACACGAGGACAAGCTGTTTGCTAGGGGAAATGGAAATATTTTGCTCTCTGTCAAACCTGTGAATATTGGAGAGAAAAATCTGTTTTCATATAGGAATACTCAAGCCAGAAGTTGATAGTTTAATAGAGTTCTACTTGACTGACAGAGTGTCTCACTAGACTGGTGACTGGCCGACTTGTGCTTCAGTTATTGCACAAAGTTTCCATAAAATTCCAGTGAGGAGTTGCATATATGGCCTGAGAGATTGTTTCAGATAAGCTGAACCAGACCTGTGAGCTGAGCCCCAGTGCGTGCCTCTGGAAACGAGGAGTCACCAAGCCAAAGGTCTCACACTGTATCTCCTGCAGGAAACACACTCAGAGTGCTCTGGAGTACTTTATTCCTGCTGTAAACTGTCCATCATTAATGACCACTGATGTAGAAAAAGGGCATACAAACAGGTGGAGAGCTGCCAGAGAATGTTGTGCAGCTCATTAGCTTTCCCCAGGCTTTCCACGTGGATGCAAAGCAAAGGTGTGGAAGTGCTGTCTGCTGCCCCTGGAAGTTACCTGTGTGTTTAATCGGTTGGAATCCATCCATGGGTGGAAAGCAGCAGAAGCAGAAAGTCTTCTGAGGTGGATCTGAGGGCTCTTTGCAAGGACTCGCTAATGCTACCTGTAGAAGGGCAGAGTCATCACATCCAAGATTTACACAGATGAAGGCTGCAATCCCCAGAATTGTAGCACCATTATTTAAATCGGGCAATTTGTCATGAGAAACTGATCTAACAAAGAAATCTTTACCTTCTTTGCAGAAATTCAGGTTTGAAGCTAAATAAAATGCAACATATATAGCCCAGGAGTCTATTCAATTAAAAGGCATTTATTTACATTCAGCTGATTCAATAGTTCTGATTTTTTTTTAATTTTTTTTTTTCAAAATTTGAGTCTGGCTACCGTATCAGCTTAATTCAGTCTTACTCTTTGCTCCCAGTCTCTGATTTTATCCTCCACACTCCCTGCAGTCCTTTTGGGGACAAAAACCACAGAGCAATTAGCTTATATAGGGTTGGTAGGGATAAGCCTCTGTGCCTGCTGTGCTGAACAACTCTCCAACACTATCCAAATAATTCCTGCATTTCTGTATTTCCACACACATCTTCCTGCCTCAAGTGAAATACATGTTGACAAAGCTATCAGAACACTTTTGATGATGCACAGCAGCATGCTCATTATTGTACATGATGGAATGGAACACCAGGATGAACAAATCTCACAGCAGACACTGCCTAGTAAGGTGTCTATTTATTCTCCTTCATGCAGGCACAACACTTCCAGCATGAAAGAAATATTCAAAGCATAAGAAACATCACTAGGGAGTTGAACTGGTAGACCAAGCTCTAGTTGATAAGTACCAGTGTATTTCATACAAAGAAATTTGATTAAAGGAAGATAATCAAGAAGACAAGGCAATACAAAGAAAAATAGAAAGGAAAGACTGAGCAAAATGTGATGGTTAAGATTAGAATTTACAATCAAAATAGAGAATATCCCAGTGAATGAGGGATATTAACTCACAGGCCTCAATCGGAAGAATTTCATTATTACCCTGTGGATTTATATTACCCACAGGGCATTCAGGATGGGGTGATTGATCACGATGCTGGAATGGGGAGGAGAGACACAGGGTTTAGCTACCAGCAAAAACTGCTTCAAAAAACAGTTTATGAGAGCTCTGAAGGGAAGGTTCAATCTTGATTTGGTCTCAAGAATCATGCAGGATCTGACTGAGAATCCCACAGTCAAAGAGCATGCCCAGCACTGTCGGCAGTCTAAAGCCAAGAGAGATAATTACCATCTTCACAGCCCACCACTTACCAAGAAAGACTTAAGAAATTAGTGTACATTCCTCTTATTTTTTGCAAAAGGGGCAGAGTTGGCTCAAATAAACAAGCAGTCAATAAATACATAAACAGAGTTCTGAGTGACAGCAATAAAAGTTTTGAGTAAGTTGCCAAAAGATTACAAAAATACACGGTCTAAGCATCCTGAATAAATAGAGAAATTTCATACAATCTAGTTCCTGCCTCTAATAATGAGGTGAGATCGATGAACATTTTTGCTTGCTCCTCATTTTAGTACTCGGACGAGGTTCAGCATAACACTAACCCTACATGTGTATTTTGACATGTAATGTGGATGACAACACAAATGTGTTGGAAACAATATGTTGAAATAGGATGAATCAAATGTGATTTCTACAAACATTGATCATCATCAACAATTGTCAACTATGAGTTAACATTTTCCCATTGAGTGTCAAAGAATCTCACAGTAATGTTGGCAGCACATTAATTTCCTGCTCTTATGAGGTTAAAAAGCCATTCTTCATCACTGTTAAAATCAGTTCACACAATCCCTTGCCCAAGTTTTCCTTTCTCTCCAGAAAATTCAAATCCCATCACATCTGACTCATTGGTTGCCCTCTGAAGGGTCAGACTAGTAAAGCTTGAGAGGAGTTGGACTCCAGAGTGGAATTTTGCTTTAGATTCATCTTTCATATCTGAGTATCTGAGGAATGAAATCCATGCCTGATGTTTTATGGTTTAACAGACTCAGCTATAGTGCCTGCTTTTTTCCAAATCTCAGAAAGGTCTTTTTACTCACATTTTTATACTTTATGAAACATAAATTGTTCTCTTTCTAGATTTTTTTTTTGATAGCTATAGCTATAGTACATTTTTAAAACAAGTTTTTCACCACAATAAATACCAGTGCCTTAATAAAAGACATCTTCCTTTTCCTAATTGCTCTACTGTGATTTTCATTCTGCAATGGGGGATTCCCAGTAGACTTTCAGAGGCACTTTTTTTGATCTGCTGGCAGTGCTCTTATGCTCTTTATCACAAAATCACAGTAGTTTCTATCATTTTAGGCAATTTATGAAATACTATAAGCCTACTGTGCAACAATTTAAAATACTGTTTTACAAGATTAATCTACAAAAGCATGGAAAGTACAGTATGTGCTTGGAAAAGGTCACAGAAAAGCTTTCCATTAAAGGAATCAATATGATCACAGACAGATTCTGAAGTTGTATTACCATTTTAATTGGCTGGCATAGCCTTCTCACAATTCCACCTCAATGGTGACATTAATTACAACTGTGACAGTACAAGGCTGTGCTAACACAAACAGGAAAATAATTATGATGCACTGCCTGACTGTCTTTTGCTACTAACCAAATGAATTCAAGTTGTTACATTAAATATCTACTACTACTTTTTACTCAATAGACTCATCTCTTCCTTGAACTGATTTTGACTTTCTGTTCTTCAAAATATGATATTAAAAACGTCAAACCAAGCACCTCAAGCTGGAGTTTAAAAAATTTAAAAAAAATAAAATCAAAGGAAAAGACCAACCAAGAACAAATCAACCTTTAAAGCCACAGCACTGAGTAACATTACAAGCTGCATTGCATTTGCCAGCATTGTCTGGCTAAAAGAGTGATGGGCTTCTTTGCCAGGGAAGGAAGAGCTGCCAGGGCAGCTGCTACACTAGTGGGCTTCAGAAGGTGCTGAGAGTGCAGGGTGAGGAAGGTTGCCTGGCCCCACTCTTCTTTCTTGGCTCCCATAAAATACCAACCTCATTCCTTCTACTCTGGCTCCTTCTCACAACTGTATTTTTTATTCCTCTTTATCACAATCTTTCTCCCAAGCTCATGTCTGCAATAATCTGTTTGTTTTCCTCTCTAGCCTTTACACGTTACTGACTAAGTTAAAGCTGCCCCTCACTGTCACATTCAATGTGTGTGTTCCCACTATACATCACTGGCTCCTAGTTTTGTCATTTCCCAGTACTTACTACATCCCAAGCTCCTCTCACACACAAAAAGCTCCACTTCCTTGCCTGTCACTCCTGTATCCTCAGCTCAAACCAGTCAAACTCACTTGCAAAACTTGTCACTGTTTCTTCTCCCTCCCGCCTGCCCCTCAGTTTTAATGTCACCAGTGTTATTCCAAAGTATTCACTTTCCGTCCCTGGTGTGGCTCCAGGCTGCTCTACATTCAAATTAAACCTACCATCTTCAAAACCACTCAGCTTGATTCCCAGCATGGGTGCTGCTGAAAGCATCCAAGACATACTCGAGAGCAGCTGGGGATGGAAAGTTTGATTTCCTCCACGGGGAAGGCACATGTGCCATGTACTCAGGGACTTGTGAGGAACTTGAGCTCACTGTGCTGTTCCTTGGGCTCTGGGCAAACAAGCTGGACAGTGCCACAAGCACTGCAGGGATGGGATGGAGCATCCTCAGCAGAGTCCTTGGAGCTTTCCCTCTGCCCTTACACACCCACAAAATTCCATTTTTAAAATCTGACTTGGCTGTATTGGGGCAGGTATATTCAAGAATATGGCAAACACATTCTTCAATTCCCCATGTCTTTCTGAAAACATTGAAAGTATTTTAAATTGAACCTATTTTTGACTGTCATTTCTTTTTTGTAAAGAGTTCTTTTTCCTTCATCTAATCTATGAAAAATATCTGAAATTGGGTAAAATATTTATTTTTTTTTTAAAAAAAAGAAGTATCTAGCAACCAACGAGGAAAACACCAGTCTACCAATTACATTTGCACAAAGTTTGGAGAAACTGAAAAGCTTCTAAATACATCTGAAAAGAGGAAGTACATGTCTATATATATGTAAATGTATACACCTGTACACTGTCTTGTCTATATCTTAATTTGAAATAATAACCTTCTGCTTCTGTGTATTCTTGGGCATAGTATTTGCTTCCAAAAAGAAAAGGTTTAGGAATGTTCCAGAAACAATATATTTAGTGATTATGTAAAATGTATTTTTAAACACATGTACAGTTTCTTAATGTTAACATACACTATAAATATAAACATAAACAGATTAGAAGTAGGATTCCTATAATCTCTTCTATCTGTAGGCTCTGTGCTGGAGATAGAGTATAAATAGAAGGAGAAGGAACTGTTAGACATTAAAATTCATTTGAAAAATGAATCTGATGATCTATAACTGACATTTGAGATAGCAAAAAAGTATCACACAACAGAAAATTATTAAAGAATAACTCTGGCACTTGAAGACAATGTCTGCATGTTTTATGGACAGCCAGGAACAAAAGAACAGCAAGCTACTGTTCTAAGCCTTGTTAGTGACTTTCATCCCTAATGAGACCTTTGGACCTTATGACTACAGCTCAAGGTTCTGCTGTAGCAGGGTATCTGACACACATACAAATGCAGCTTTGGCAAGTAACAAGAAACATTTGGAATGCAATGATAACTCAGCAAGAGTTTGGAAGAGGAACTTTTCCAGGAAAACCTTCTCTTTTTTTACCCCCATGAAGACACATTTCAATACATGTTTTACCCCAAAGATACTAATAACCTTTCTAGGAGGAATCGATGCCCAACCAAGGCTCCACACCAACCTGCCGAGATCAGCTGGGATTTGTTTCAGTCCAGGCAGCACAAATAAATCACCTTGTTGGCAGGTGGGAATTGCACTGTGTGTTCCTTCTTGTCCAAGAAGTGTTTGCAAATCGGAGAAATATCTGCTCTGCAAACATGGCCAAGCACAGGCACAATCAGGAAATTTTAGGGGTAAAAAGATACTCTAGACCAAATGAATGAAATGTAAAAGTAGTATCTCCTCTTCCCAAGATGTTGAACTCTATACATCCAAGACAGAAACCAGGAGAACACAAATAAAATTAGTCCCAGATAAATAAGGCTGTTTCTGAGAATATTCTCTTGTTAACATGACTAGTGTTTCACCAGTGGTCTGCAGTGGTGGACGGTTTTTCTAAGTTAAAAAGTTACCTCTTATTTGAAGTCAAACCCAATCAAGCAGGTATGCTGATCCATGTAATTGAAATTTTTAATATAGACTAGGTAAAACGAATTTAATTTCACTAACACCTATTTCTATTTGAAATGTCATTTTCTAATAACTGGATTTTAAAGCCTAAACCAAAATCTTCTTAATGAATTAGCTACCAGAGATGGTTTCCTAAGTCAGAGCATATAGAAAGATACTGACATTGGCAGAAAAGCTAACCAGTTAATTAAAATTTAAAGTATGTTCAGAAACCTCTCAAATGCTTTATGCATTGCTGAACATACCTGATATATCAAGACATTAAACTAAAAAAGATGCTATTCAAGAGAATGGGAAAGTAATAACAACAGAAATTTCCAGAGTAGTAAAATAAAACTGTATTTGCCAGTCTTAAATTCCACATGCAAGTTACTATTCCCTGGTTGGTTTTGGGTTGGTTTGTTTACTTTAAATCTTGCAATATTCTTAGCCTAAGAAATGATGTTCTGAAAGTTCAAGGCTGATAGAGATAAAAATATAATCACAAATATTACATGGAGGAGAAAAAGTGCAAGGGAACAATCTGAATAAAAATACTACAATTTGTGTAGAAGGGGAACTTTTATCCACTGAGCTACATTTATTTCATTGGTAGTTGAGCATTATGGAAGTTTTTCATTAACTATTGGCAGAAGAGACAGGAACTGAAATCCCAGAAAATATTAAATGGATCAAACTAAAGTGCATCTTAGGGCAAATATAGGACTTACAGAAGTCTTTGTCACCAGAATTCAAAGATAATTATATAATATACTATAAATAAACTATTGTATAACCATTAGCAACACTTCCTTTTATACTTTTATATGGTAGTTTGCCTTTATATAATGTGTGTACCATCTTCAGGGTGCCCTTACCAATTTATACATATCCTCAGAAGCCCTTCAGAAGTATCTTTTTCCCTGTACTGTGTTTATGTATATATTTGAGCATAAATTGGTTGCATAAGCATAATTAAATTCAGTGTCATGTGGAAAAATTCGATTTAATCTTAGAAGACTTCTATCTGGTACAGGAAGCACTGTCTGGGGCTGGGCTGATACTTCACCACCCTGAGTTTCCAGAGCTTTGCTATGTAGAAACTCTGCAAAATTTTGTTTGCTGAAATTCTGTTTACAAAGATCAGGTCATGTCCATGATCTAGAGGAAAATTCACTTAAAAATAGAAGGTGCCATTCAGATTTCTCCTATTCAGTAGAGAGGAATTGAGGTTGGAACAGATGAAGTGAATGATCACCAGGATGATGTGGGAAGTGAGAGCCTGTCTTATGAGACAATATAGTGTGCAGCAGAATAATAAATCATGATAGGAATAAGCTTCCTAGGGCTTTGCCCCGAGGAGAGAGAACAGCCATTTACCTTAAAGGACGATCCACTGCTTATTCCAGGGAACATTTTTTATTTCATGAATCCATCTGAGTACATGAAAGGCTGAATCAATCAATCAGACCTGTGCAGAGCTATATTATTGATTAAACCTTGCTTTTAGTATTAAACTTGGCCTGAACAAACCTGACCTCTTAATGAAGTTTAGCCATACCCCCAAAACAAAACACCACCACCACCTCCCCCCACCTTATTCTCTGGTTTTATTATTTCAAAGCAGCATTGAATTGCTGCTTATCTTGTTAAAAAGTTGTGTTAGTCCAGGCCTCTACTCGTGCCTGAAATGTCCTGTTTGAAATCCAGAGAGGGGAAGGCTGTGCAAGGCTCACGAATGTCTGTGCCACCGGAGAATCTGGCCAGCTGCTACTGGGGGCTACTGCAAGAGATCAGCAAGCACAGGGCACACAGCAGTGCCTGGAGACACTGGAGGAAACAAACCCCCCTAGAAAGGTCTGGGCAAGAAACTCTTGAAAATGTCTATATTGGTTCAGTACAGCGTAAGGACAGAAAGATTTGGATGGAAATTATGCTTGAGCATATGGACATTGCTTGCTCTGAGCTGGTGAAGGTATTGTAGGATGAGGGCATGGATTCTGTGGAACTGAGGGAAAATCCTCATTGTGGAGGCTTTGCTCCACCAGACTGGAGATGGAAGAACCTGCCCAACTCACTGTCTGAAATTACGCCAACAATACAGTAGCTCCTTTTTACATTGAGAAAATAGAACTGGCTGAAAATACACTGTTGTTTTTTTTCATATGGTCAGCCTTGCCTCAAACAAATGCCAGATGCTTCTGATAGTTGTTCATTGTCATTCATGTGAAAGAAGAATGATCATCACTTTCGATACGACTTGTAAAATAGAAATGAAGCTGTGTAAGGAATATTTGAAAATACATTAAAAACACAAATATTTTTTTAAATATACATTGAGCTAAAGTGGTTTGAATTCTGACACATACTCTTTTGCATACCATCAATGCAGAAGATTCCTTTCTGCCAAGAATCAAGTGGAAAAGAAAATTAATAGCTGCTTTCACATAATTTTACAGCTAATACACTGCTAAAGAAGCCTACAGATAAGTTTTCATTTCTTCTATAACAACTTTTAGATGAGTTTTCCTCTTCTTCCAGTAGTGTTTCAAAATTATGGGAGATATTTTAAATGTTCTTCAAACTTGATTATGGAAATGTTAAGCAATGTCCCTGAAAAATGCTTACCTCTATATCATTAGCTGTAAATAAAAAAAAATGGGTTTTGGCTATTAGAATTCTACATTTTCCTCAGTTGAGAAGTGTCTATTTTTAAGTTCAGTGGTGGTCAAAAGGAAATAAGGATGATGCAGAAACATAAAAAATTAGAAGAAATAAATTGAGTATATATTGAATTATAAAACATAAGGATCTTCTGATACGTCAGTTGACACAATAATTGACGTAGGGACATGCCAGTGAATGTTTTTTGTAAGTCGCAGAGGGTAGGTGCAATCTAGGACCCAGGAGCTGAAGAAGGAGCTGAACTGAAAGGGCTGACCGTGCCATGTAAGGAAGAAGCTCGTACAACACGGCAGTGCGGGACTGGACGAGAGAGAAGCGATATGAGAGCAGCTTCTCAGTGAGTGCTGACATTTGAACTGTCCTGTGCTGAAAGCCTTAGCTATCAATTGTGGTTAGAAAAGTATAAACTCTATGTAGACTATAAAAAAGTATTCTTGTAAACAATAAACGGATTTCTCCTTTGACACTACATCTGTGTGGTCGTGTGTCTTTGGGGGGACCCGGGTAGCCACAAATTGATATTTTAATTATTTCGTGATAAATGTAATTTGTATAAATATATAAAATGGAAAAGCAAAAACTGAAATCAGTTTTAATTCAGTCATTACACTAGCTCTCAAACACCTAACATAACTTTTTTTTATTCTTTCAGAAGAAGTATTACTTTAATCTGGATCAATTACTTTTTCTTTGAAAAAGAAGGGAACTTTTGCCTAACAATACCTAAGCATTATGTAATTTGACAGATGTTTAGTTATGGGCTATTAATATGAGGGACCATTTTCTCAGAGATTCAACAAAGTATATTTGCTCA
This sequence comes from Serilophus lunatus, assembly GCA_013399895.1. Taxonomy (NCBI): domain Eukaryota; kingdom Metazoa; phylum Chordata; class Aves; order Passeriformes; family Eurylaimidae; genus Serilophus; species Serilophus lunatus. The sequence goes on from VXBA01001219.1 coordinate 107,169, forward strand.
TACACCTGGAAACAATCTGATACTCCATCATTAAGTCTTGTTTCCCATAATGCTATAAAGTTCCTGTAAATTATTTTGTGAATTCCTACCTCAAGTGCAGTAAAAGACAGATTTTCTGTGTGACAAGAGATCTGCATGAGCCAGAGAAATTTACCAAGCCCTGATTCAGTAAATCCAAGCTCCAAATTAACATGGATTTTATTAAGATTGGATATCTGAAGCATTTTATGAATGTATTAAAAGAGATATATTTCCTAATTAACTGTAGAAGATATCTAACTTGTCTGTCTCTCACAACAAGAACTAGCCTTGATATTTATTCCTTTTAGTCTGATATTTCTAAGTTATGCATTTCAGCAACAGTTCCTACACAATGAGTTCCTACAATTATTTCATAAGAAACTGGTACTAATCCAATTGAAGCCAATGGAATTATTTCCACAGACTCCCACTGACATTCAGCCATGCCCTAAATTCTTAATGACCAAAGGAGATATCTTTGTGCAGCACTGTAAGAATAGATTCAAAGAGTAAAATAAGCTGCTTTCCGTATTTATAGTATTAATAATTTGGCTCTGGCTTTCCTCAATGGATTACTTTAAATACTAAAAGTACTGCCACAAATTGCCTTGAAACGTGAGGGTACTGTGTCATGAAGAACCTCAGAGACACTACAGTTCAGACTTCCTTTCTTCAGACCATTTTCATAAGTCATACATGCAGATTCCTATCAATTTGGTCTATATTGTAAGCATGCAGTCTAATTTAGATAAGCAATTTAAAGTTGTATTTTGCTCAGAAAGGGATCATTACAGCAGCTCACGTGACATTTCCTGATTTTGTGTGAACCACAGCTACACTAATAACACTAACACTAATACACTCTGTCAGGAAGGTGTAAAGAAAGTTTAAGTGATGATCACTGAGAGCTTAACCCTAAAAATGGTTTAGAAAGAATAAAAAAATCACAGGATGTGTTTCAAGATTTGATGTCTGAGTAAGACAGACAACGTTTTAATAATGCATCTGTATTTTTAGGATACTTGCCAACCTACTCACAATGCTTTTGTACTAAGAATGCCATTTTCTTGCAGGTACTCTAGAATAAGCAACCTTTCAGATGTAAGGTACGTAACCTTATATGTAAGCCAGATGAAAGGAATGCACAAGCCACATGATGCACCAGTCCATAAAAAAGCCACTCCCTCTTCTCAGGTAGATTAAAAGCCTCAGCAGCTGAGGGTTACAAAGCAGCAGGGCAGGTGCAGCAGGAAACTCTCAGGGCAGAACAGGACAGGCTCATATATGGCATTGATGCATGAAGAATCAAATGCAGAAGCAGATAAAGAGGGTGTCCTGTCCTGAGTACAGCTAGTACAAGTAGTAGTGTGCATGGGGAAAAGAAAGGTTATCCTGAGAGGGTAAAAGGAGAAGGCAGTTTATCCCCTCTCTTAGCTCTGGTTCAAAAGGGAAAGCCCTGAAGTCTAGATCTATGCTACCTCAGTGTGTGTTGTTTTTACCTATAAGCAAACTCACAAATTGATGAATGAAAACACCATCATCATCAAATAAATAGAGCATAGAGATTTCAGGGACTTTCATCCCTTTGCAGAAAGGTGGAAACAAGTGCTCCTGAGAGGGGTTTGTCCCACCTGTTCTTCCAGGTTTCCATGGGACCCAACCAACTTGAGACAGATTAACTCAGTGCTCATTCATCCTTGCTGAAAAAACTAATCTCACACTTAATGGAGAATAGAACTGGTTTGTGCTCCATGAAAACCAATCCAATTTGCACATTATGTGTTTGCTTGAGTTGTTGGCTGGAGGGTGATGTAACAAAATTACAAAACTAGTGAGTGTGGATCAAGCAGAAGTTCCCAAATTGTTGCTTGGGGAGAAAGATGTGGTCCAAACACATGAAACAAATGAGTGCATGAGGAATTTAGAGCAGGGCTATGGGAAATGGGAACAGGTCTACTTTCAAATAGCAGATGAGAAAGTCTGACTTTTCATACCCCAGGAACTAGTGTCCAGTACACAGAAATAGCTAGAAAAGAAAGTGGTTACCAACTTGCATGATGGAGATGACTTAGACAAATTAAGATAATCTCCTTTCTATACTTTCAGAGCTCAGTGCTATATCAACATTACCAGTGAAAGTTACTTAACATGTAAGCATGTTCCTCCCAGCTTTCCGAACTCAGCAGACCTGAATAAAAATTCATCTAGTCCCAGTGCTGAAAAATGAACAAAGAGTTTAATGGGCCCTTCAAATGAAACACCTGCATATGCATCTTCATGTAAAGAATCACCTTGAAGAAATGATCAAACACTCATAAAGCTATAGAACAATTCCCCACAAAAAGATTTTGTTGGTTTTGATTGAAGTGTAAAACGTTAGCAAGGCAAGGTGAAAAACTGTTCTCCTGAAAGAAAGAATTATTGTCTTAAGTTAATTAGAAAAGATACAAAATATTGGCATAGATTTCAGAAGATAACCTTCATCTGTGTGCTATTTGCATGGCAGATTCTGCCGAGGTAGAGAAAGAAGAAACAGAAAACAAGAGAAAACCATGTTATCAAAAGAACAGAGAAGATGCTCCTGGGCTTCTAAAGCACTTTGCTAGAATCCAGAGAGACAGTGGCACAGAGAGATAATGTCACATCCACATAAACAGTCCCAAAGCAAGGGCCCTTTTATCACCAGTTTCTGAAGAAAAAAATAATAATAATAAAAAATATATATAGATAAGATAAAGCTGAAAAGCCTCTCTGCCTAGAAAAAAATATCTAGACTGACTGGATTTTTCAAATAATCTGACTTGCAAATTGCCTGGAAAAAATTCAAGCAGGGGTTTCAATTCCTAAATTAAATCCCACAGAATTGGTGTCTGAGATTGGGCTGGTTTTCTCATTTACATTCAGTTCTCCTGCCACAATGCAGTAGAAGAGATAAAACAACAAAGCTAAGAACAAAAATTGGTTTCTGTAGAAATTCTGCTGAGGATTTTCTTTTCTTTCCTATTCCCTCCTGAAATAACATAATGTATATGACATATGTAGAATTCTTGTAGAGGCATTTTGGTCTGCAGGAACTTGGCTGTTTTAGAAGAGTAGCACCAAAATCAGTAAATAGCAGCAGAATCTACTAAGACAAAGCAAGATCCTGCCACCTGCATGGACAAAGGCTTTACTCCAAAAATATAAGTTCACAATTAGAAAGGAAATATGTTATCTTTTAGAAAGTTAGGTTTGGTTTTTTTTCTGGCTTTGTAAAGGGACAATATAAGTATGCAAACAACCTGACAATTATTTGTTCCACACAGCATCTGTTGGTCATTTTCTGTCTGTGGCCTACATGTGACCAGTTCATTACCAGGAACTATCTGGGGTTTACTCTTCAGACTTTCTGGTTATCACTGAACCTGTGAATTGCATGAGCCACTTCTGGGGTTTGATTTTCTAGGTAGAATCTCCAAAGCAGATTTTTTGTATGAACAGTCATAAATACAAAACCTGTTTTCAAGGCCCTGTTCCAATATTTACTCAGCTATGTCTGTTTCCATGGACAGACATCCCTGGTTACTGACATGCCTGAACCAGAATATTTATGAAGAGTGGATGCAGAAATGAGTTCGTGCAGTCAAAAGAATAGCCATGGTCTAATTCAAGCAAATATTCATTGCAAATGCTCATCAGGATTGACCATGTCATATGAGACCCTGATCCTGCAGGATTAAAGGAAATGGGATCTTTGTCATCGACTTTCAATGAGCATTGGAATGACCTCTGAGGTAACACCTATCAGAAAGGGCAGCTGCTTAAAATTTTTATTGCTCTTTTACTTGAGAGCTTTTAGAATAAAAAATACATTGAAGACATAGGCATACAGGGATGCAAACATGCCCACACATAAAGCTTTAATATTTCTGAGGCTTTTGTAGCTGCAAACAACTATAGGCTTAATGGATCCTCTGGGAAACACTGCCAGATTTCACATAAGCAACTAGTCAGACTCAAGAAGAGGAGTTATGGTGCTGGCAATTTCACAGACTTGGGTTAAGCCCCTGATAGTTCCTCCACTGTGCATCCACTCAGGACCCCTGGAAGCTGTCTGGCTGTGCTTCTAGTTCACCACACCTGTGGAATTGCCTTTTCTTAATAGCAAGAAACCTGAACATAAGAGATCTGGACCAAACAAGTCTTTCAGCTGATTACTTTTATCAGCAACTACTTTAATCCAGGCCACACATCCAGGTTTAGAACTGGGCTCTCAAGTGTGCAGGGAAAGAGCTGAAAGGTTTGGGCTTCTCCAGGAGACTGCTTACAAAGCAGAGGGGAACAGCTGGGCTCCCACTTCAGCACTCCCTTGGGAAAAGTGAATCACTTTGAGCTTGTTTGCCAGAGAAGCCAGAAACGGTGTTAAGATTTACTAAGGGGAAGTTTTGTTAATGGAATTTTTTTAACAGCCAATAGACACAGTATTTGTGGAAGTAGGTGAGAAGTGGAGGGATGAGAGATAGGTCTGAGGAAAAGTCTCACTGACTTTCTTAAGGTGTTCAGAACATGTTTAACATCTTGCTCATTACCCAGCCCAAGCTATCTTTCAAGGATCAAACTGACAGCTGAGCCTTCTCCTCTCCCATCAGTCATTCCCTATAGTTGTTGGGTTTTTTTCTTGGTTTCTTTTTAGGCTTAAGTTTCCTAGGTCATTTCTTGAAAAAGTGGAGTAAAAAAGAATAGAGGTACCTTTCTAAATGCTGATTCGTGAATTATTTCCTAGAGCAAGTCCCAATCCTCGGACACAAACAGGGGAATGATAAAATCAGACGTTCATAACTTAATGGTAGATATTGTATGACTTGAACATCATGTACAATACTGGACTGTATTCAATAATCAGTCTTTTTGACCCTTTTTGACATCCTCTGTAGTAATATATTGCTATTTTAATTGTAATGTAGTCTATTTAAATATGGTCTTATTATAAAAATACTTTTGTTTTCACACCTCTTGTATTGCACTATATTAATAGAACATGAATTCTAAACTCCTTGCCAGGAAATAAGACAAACTAGACTGTGTGTTATTACACTAAAATTATGGGCACTATGATTTTAAAGCATGCAGTTCTATCTATTGAAAAACTATGACATATCATTCTTTTCCAGTTTGGTTTCCATTTCAAGGAATGTGGATTTGCAGTTTTTCTGATTACTTCAGTTTTCCTTTCCCTTCTCATTACTTCCTTCTTCCATCATATCATTACTTCCTTCTTCCATGAGGTATCTGTTTGTGATAATTATAACATTCTGTTCATTAAAAAATCTCCATACAATTCTGTTGCCCTTGCACCCCACCCTCACACTTATTCTTTTGGGATGGAAAGCAGTCCCTGTCTTTTCTCAGACAGTATATCAAACACTAAGTGTACAAATTAATACACCTGGAACAATTCTAGAAGGGAACTGACAGCTGCTGGAACTGTGTCCCACAGCCAGAAAATGCATTCATCGTCGCTAGTAGAGCGAAGCCAAGGACACTGAGATTGCTACCTGTCTCCTGCTTATGCACAATGATAATGAATACAAAGTACTTAGATATTTACCCAATACTTTTGTGATGAAATTTGACCATACACGCACCCTAATAGTTCTGAAATGTATTTTGAATGGTTTTTTGATTTCCAAGTGAGTAGTGGATGTTTTGCCACTGGCAAGCCCACAATTCTCTGACTTCTCTTGCGGATTTCAGTAGACACTTTCAGAGATAAGTCAATATAGATTTTAATCACTCTCAGTGAATTTTTCTTCCATTATCTTACTCATATACTATTTTTAATCTCTATATAATTTTAGCATCCAAAAGTATTTAAATGTGCTTGTTGTTGGTCTCGACCTTTCAAAAGATCATTCCAATATGCTTGTTTTAAGGCATCAGTAATAAAATGTCAGTGTTTAATGCTGTAAGCTTTATGTGTACTGCTTCTTAGATATAGGCACAGGATACTGTGGCCCGGTAAGAGTGGCAACATAATTTTTCACAATACAGGAACAGAAAGAGGGAAGAAGTAAGATGCTTAGAAAACAGTATCCAAACCATATGATAAGGCAGAGTTACTGAAATGGCTCAAGACTGTATTTTGATAAGATCTCAATTTCCCAGGTGATTTATAAATCAAGCCAACAATCATGTGGAAAATCTGGTATTTCTCACTCATAGTCACCTGGCTGGCCTGGTTGGATTTTATGCATGCTTTCCATCCAAGACAGTCTTGCAAAAAAACCCAGATTTTGTTAAAAAATTAATATGCAATCTTGTGTTACAGAACCAGGAAAAAAATGTATAAAGAACCCAACATTCATCATTTTTACATTTTTGAAAAGGTTCTCAGTTTAAGGGGTTTAATTTTTTATTTTTATTTTTGAGGTTCATAACACCACAAATAAATCTATGAAGGATCTGGACCTCATAATTCACAGAGTCTGTTTATGCTGGAGAGCTCTGGTTTTGCTAAAATTTCAATATGTGTATGAAATCCAAAACCAAACCTGCGTCTGTAAATAGTCAGTAAATAAAAACTTGCAAAACGAACTCCCACCGCATAAGCAGAGATTTCATAACAGTAACCAGAATATCCTGCCACATTCCAAGAGACATGAGTATGGCTGGTCATCCACATTTCAATAACTACTGACTCCAAACAGGGGTCTGTGGTTATCCCTGTACCAAAGCTGTACATATATATATATACACTGCACATGCACACACCAAGTGGATTTGTAAGCCCTGCAGCTTCAGTTAGAGGTAGATAATGCTTAACAAGAGCTCAGGCTATTTATTTAAAGAGTGAAAAACTGATCCATTTTCACTATTCTGTGAAATGTAGAGAAGATGGGAAATAGGGAGGTTGGCTCAGGTGTAACGTACCCACAAGACTGTCCCTGAAAGGCAGTGACAGCAAGAATGTTCATTAAAGAAGACATAGCAGCAAGATAAACTATTGAAATTGCAACAACAAAGATAAATTGCAGCAAAGTCAGAGATATATGAGGGAGGGAAAAGCAAGTAACTTGGATACAAAGAGATTACAGAGGTGTAATGAGCAATGTGTAGCTGTTCCAGAATCCATTAGCTCCGCATGTGTTTGACCAGCACCTCTCAGGCACTGCCTCGCTGTCAAGGCACGAGTTTCCTCCTATAGCCTGCTCCTGTCTGCCACCACCATGAAAAATTGCACTGTAATGCCACTGTCAGCTGAGATGCTCTGCAGCAAAGAGGCACATTTAACCCAAATTTTGTCTAAACTGCCATCATTCTTTGAATAATGACATCGATACAAAGAATTTTTGTAGTAGGTGAACTATTATGCAGATAATGAGCTGCAAAATCAGGTATATTGATTTCCAGCTTCAGTATTTTTCTTTTGTGTCTGGAATTTTGTAACTTAAAACCTAGTTCAGAATATCTAACTACATTTCCACATTTGCTGTCATTGAAACAGCACATAAGAGTTTTGTTTTACAGAATGTTGGGGTTTTTTAAATGAGATGTTCAATGAGAAAATAAGTTAATGGTCATCTTTACAATTTTTTATAGCAATAGAGATGTTAGTCATAAAAAAAAATTGCTCAAGGAATATCCTTCCGTGAGTGTTATTTCTCAAAGCAAAATGGATTCTTTGTGAAACTATGGAAGAGTCTCAAGTGCAAAGGTGAGGAATAAATAAATTTAAAAAAAAATTAAAACACTTAGAAATTTTAAAAAAGGTTGTTTTCAAAGCAAAATCAAAGTTGAGAAATTGCTGCTTCTCAGAGATTTTGCTTTCCCAAATTGTTAAAAGATTCTTTCAATGACCCGGTAGCTAAAAAATTAGTTTCTTGGCCTCTAGAGATTTCTAACAGCTCACCAGCTGCCACCTCCACACTCTCTTCCCCCTCCCGTGCCTTTAGGGAAGAGTTTATAAGTTATCAGTTGACTCCCTGGAAAGAGCACATATTTTATCAGACCTGATTTCCCTTTCTTAGGAGTACTTTGGGACTGTGGCTCCACACCTTAATGGGGTTAACAACCTCATTTTCTGTAAAAAAGCATCTTTCAGCTACAATCCACCTTGCTGGGATTTCTTCCCAGCACTCTCATTCTCTTTTTCGTATCTTTAGTTTCATTTGCTGCAGCAAAGACTGTGCTGAAGCCTCGCTCTCTTTCACAGAAGAATTTCAAAGTTTTTATCCTAAACTGGCATGAAACCAAATTTTGATGATTTTAATGTTTCCAGTTCCTCTACAAAATCTTCTTCTGAGGCTGGCTTTACTGTGTAACCCTTGCTTTAAGTATGAGAGGCCTCATAGCAAATAAGCCAATGAATTCTTATCAGGCTACAGGGCTAAATTGAATGGAAATGCACAGGACAAGGCTTTGAAGCCACCATGACCATCAGGATAAAATCAAGTTCTTGTCACTCTTCTGGAACCCTTCCTATCACAGGTTCAGCACTCATATAATCTCAGAATCTTAATATTCCATCAGTGACTTGTGGAATAACATGATTTCAGCAGCAATTTTTAAAGCAATTTCTTTCCACAAAATTTATTCTCCACAAAGAGAAAAGGCATTTACATCTAAGTCAGTCTGCATCCTCAGCTGCTCTCCCAGTTGGCTGGGAACTAGCACAGGCAGCATCTGGCTGAGGATCCTGTTACCCAAATTGTACACACCAGAAGTCCACTGAAGCCATTACATTCAGTTTACTGGATACTATTCAGTCTAATCTGGGCTTTAGAACATCAAAAACTGCATTAATGGGAACAGATGTGGAGAGGAACCTTTGAAGCCTACAAAGAACTGCACTTTACCAACTGGATTGTGCCCACCTCATTCTTTCTTACATTTAACTGATAAAGTTACCCTTAAATTTTGTGTTTTATGAATAAATGTATAAAAGTTTTTAGTAAGTTTTGAAACATCGGTGGCTGCTTAAGGGAGTATAATACTTCCTTTAGGAAATTACATCAATCCTTTTCTAAAGAGGATCTACTGTGACAGTTGCCACCATCCACTAGTGTCCTGACAGGGTGAATCTAGAACATGAGAGGCACAAAATCTTGCAAAAGCTTCTAACTCTTGAGTAACTGACAGAGCATATGTAACAAGTCACGTTAAAACTGTTTCAGAGACTGGTCTGTAACTTCATAGTTAATGGACATGTTTTCATTGACTTCAGCAGGTCGTACTTTGGGGCATTATTAACTGGAAAAGTAGAATGTCAGCAGTAAGTACTAAACAAATGAACTAATTGTTCCAATCGGACTTTTACTACAGAGTCACCAGATAAATCTGAGTATTTTCTGCTTCATAACTGAAAAGACTTCTCAAAGAAGAATATTTGCAATATTTTAACAGTGCTGTGGGATAACTACAAACATAATACGCACATTATGATTTTTAACTTACATTACAGTCTTTTATCACTTTTATAAGTGATCACATTTAGAAATATATAGAAAGATATGTATAGAAATACATACCTTTTGCCAAACACCTCCTAAGCACAAATCACGGGGAAGCTCCTCGGTACTGGAGAATCTTCTGACTGACACATGTCACACAAAAAACAACGCTACAGCTGGTCGGCAAAGTCGTGGCTCTGGGCAAAACTGTGAAGCAGATCTGAGAACAGTGAGAACAACATGGTACAGGTTTAACTGAGGCAGGTGAACACACACAGACCTCACATACATACGCTGAGGGAGAGACCGGAGCAGATATAGATTCCCATCTTACGAAGCCAAAGACAAAACCTTTGGACAAGGGGAACATGGACTGCTCAGAAGAACTACCTTGGAAATTACATCACTTGCACACTATATGCTGATGCACCAAAACTGTAGAGCAAAAGCTGTACAAATTTTTTTACAGTATTTTCTTGTTACTATTCTAATCCCTTTCTGCGTGCAAAACTATTTCTCAGTGTTACAGTACATAATGAAGAGAAAAAACTCAATGCATCAAATTTTTTTTTGTATAATCCTCCAGCAGTGACTACAAACAAACTAAAAATAAAGTGCAATATAATCAGCTGAAGATGTAACCTAATTTTCAAAACCGCTGTGGTGGTTTATCCACAATATCCAAGACATGAAGCTCCATGGTTAAAAAACTAAAACTAAAACAAAAATAAAACAAAACCCCTGGAAACATACCAGAGAGTCAGGAATCATTACTGCACCCCATTAGCCAAGTAACTTTATCTTTTAGAGGGAAGTCTTTAAAAAGAGCGTACGAGCACATTGGCTGGGCTGTACTAATCATAAATCCTTTCTGGTTTGAAAAATAGAGAGATATGATTGATGATTTTTCTATTCACTGTGTGAAATAAGGCTTTATTCCATAGTGAGTTAGCAAAGGTTGTTACAGCACTATATTAATCTCACTCAGAATTGTCTGACCAGGAGAGGGAATTGGAAAAGTGGCCTCCCTGTCAGAGCAGTCAAAACACCATATCTACTGCCAGTCCAGTACAAACTCCTTGCAATTAAACATGGCAATATCCTATGCATTTGAGGATATTAAAAAAAAACACAAAAAACACCTTAGGCAAACTGGTGCAAAAGCTAAGGAGGGAGATAGTAAAAACAACTGACATGAAAACAAAACAAATAAACAAAAAATAATAATATAAATCAACAAATAATTAAAAGTGGAAATAGTAATAACAAAGAAAAATATTTCAAACTGCTTTACCTCTGTTTGAGATTTATTTTACCAGTTCTTGTTTCATAATGAACGTATTTTAAAGATCTTTATGATGAATTTTTAACCAAGAAATACTTTTTCTGTAATTTAGCCTACAGACATTTGAATCACCAACTTTCATTGCTATATTTTCATAAAATCAGTTCACTTTTAAAATTCATCAGCTTCAATTAATGCTTTCTCACCAGAAGCCATGAAGTTCTATATGGGATGTATGAACCTTTCTGCTGCCTGGGGCCATGTTATAGGGACATATTCTTTCGCTGTTCAAGAGATTCAACTGATGAAGGGTACAGAACATGGAACAAAAAACTGTAAGAGAAGAACAAGAGTTAACACTAACAACTGAAAAGAAATCGTTCTTTGAAAAACAGTGTGTATATGTGCCAGGGAAAGAAAGAAAGAGGAAACAAAAAGCAGGAATTCTACATACTGCATATTTATTTACATATCATAACAAAATATTGCCTTCCTCAATCCTCCTGAACACAGTGGGAGAGATGTTCATACTTTAACTTTTTTATAGAGTAAGATTTCACTGTGCTTGTTTCATGCCTTTTAATATATTGTCATAGGACTATCACTATTGCTGTATATTTAGACAATTACAAAATAATATTAATAATATTAACATATAATGTTACCTGGTCAATGTTTTTTAAAATCCATGAATCTTTGAATAATAATAATATTTTATCCTGAACCAGCCCACAATTCACAATAGAAACACAGAGCACCTTTCTGCAATTTCTAGTGATCTTATTCTTATTTACTCAATAGTTTTAAAAATACACTTATTTTTAAACCATTTACTGTTTCATTATTTTCAGAAGTCTCTTCCAACGCATAGAACTTTTTTTCAGAACTTTATCAATACCTCCAATTTTTTTAAACATCCATCTGAATGACTAAGCCTAGATTATTAATCATAAATCAAGACAATATGAATTTGACAATGCTGCTTGCATGAGTTGCTGTATCCTTACTAATAATTTCATTAAAAAGCTCAGTTCAGCTTCCATTCCAGTCAATGAAATAATGTGTGAAGTGACTATGGAAACCTGAGACTAAACCAGGAACTAAATATATGTCACAACCACTGGTGTTGTGACAGCTTTCAGATCTACACCCACTGCCCTGCAAAACTGAAGCAGGAGAGTTGACTCGCAGTGCAGTATTAATGTAACAGAACCTTACAGAACAATGGTGCATGTGCAGAGTTATTCAGAACACAGACAAATGGCAGAGACTGGAACACAATACAGAGATCATTATAATGATGTTATAAACCAAGTATTCTTTCAAAACCATAAGAGCAGAAATAGCAGGAGTCTAAGAGGAATACAATAAGTATTGTTCAGGAAATAGAGACTCCTCTGTGAGCAAAAATGAACTAGACTGATGGAGTTCACCTCAGTGATTAACTAATTTGGGAGATGCCAGAAGAACCCAAAGCAACAGAGTGTATAGACAGGGTAAATCAAATGCTCTCTCACAATACAGAGAAGAAGAGACAGTTCATGAAATCACAAGGCTGCATTTAAAGACATTAAAAACTGATCAACTGGTTATTTTAATAGAACATAAAATTAACCAGGACAATTCACTGTAGGAGTAGAGTCAGAGATTAGAAATGGATTATACATTTCAGTGATTGCACTCATACTTGCAAAGCATGTGTTATCTCGTGTCTGAGGAAGCCACCAGCCACTGCTGAACACAGACAGGGATTTTTCCCTCTTCCTTGAGCTGTTCATTGCCCACTGAGCAACAAGAGCTAGAACAATCCTACTGGCAGGGAAAACTTTAAATATGGACAGCATACTGTGCTGCAGAAAGGTACTCTGTGCTAAGTGGGCTGTAAAATCTGGCTGTGTGTCTGCTCACAGACACAGCACACCCAAAGCAGTTAGGCTTGGCTTCTTGCTTATTCAGGAGGAAGGGCGATGACAATAACTAAAGAAAGACTAAAGGAAACAGTTAAAATTGGTATTTTTCTGAATAACCAAAATGCATGGACATAAAAAATTAAACCTGCTTACCTGACACGTGTTAACATGACAGTAACACTGTGCTCAGGGACAAGCTATTACTTAGGCCACAGAATCAGCTTCGTAAAATAGTGAAAACTGCATAAGGAAATTGTCCAGACGGAATCCAAGTTAGGTCTTGCAAAGATGAATGCTGCCATAGGCCAGTGATTTGCCAGCTCCAAGCTGTCAGAGAAAGGCTGCCTTCTATCCATGGGGAACACAAGAACAGCTCCTGACACAAAGCCAGCCTGAGCTGCCTGAGTCCTGCTCCTGGGTGACTGCTCAAACCTCAGTGGCATTTTTATTTGCTGTTTCAGCAAATACTTGATATTCCACAAGTTCTTCAACATCCCTCAAGAGGGTTCTATGTTAAATCACTGATGGTTGCTCCATTTTCCAAATTAATAGAAGTTTTAGAAGTAGCTGCCTTTAATAATACCTTCCAGTAAGCAAGTTCCTGGACCATCCTGACCCTCTGCTTATTGTCCCTTGATAACATTAATAGACAGTGCTTTTACCACTGCCATCGCTCCTAGGTGTCATCCCTCCTGGTTTTTAAGATAAAGCTGACATGTTACGAGAGGCAGCTAATGCCACAGGGTAAATCAATTTTCAGGCACTAGGTCAAGAGACTCTAGAGAGCAGTCCTACAAACGTGAGCATGCGGGCTGCTGCCCAGGAATAGCACCATGTCAGCCTCCGGCAAGTAACACATGAGGAAACCATGGTATCAATCATTAAATAAATAAACTTCCCCTGGCAAAATGGTGAGATACCTATGTCAAGACAGATATAAAATCAAAATGACAGTGTTTCCACTGGAGTTTTGAAAGAAAGAAATGTACCGTGCCGCTGCTCATCATAGGGAGCTCTACACAAAAGTTAGAAGCTGCTTTTTTTAATTGAACAAGGATCTTTCTAAATGCTTCTCAGAGCTCAGCTGAAACACATCCATGTGGAAGTGCGTGGCTCTAACAAGGCCTGATCTCCCTAATCTGGCAGGTTAAGAAAAGCTGCTATCAGGATGCAGGAAACTTCCTCCAGACTCACACTTGACGTGAAGTCTAAGAGAAAGACCGACTGTTCTCCGTAACTCCACTTAAAATTTCCAAACAAGTCTTAGCCATCTAATACTGTCCTGAGGATTCAAAAATAAAATAAAAAAAAAATTTAAAATGTTATTGGGGTTTTTATATATATTCTTTTCCCTACTCAGTACTGTGAACAGAAATGTTAACAGGACCATTAAGAGGCTTCTCTTCAAGCTGTAATTGCCATAAACACTGAGAAATCATCTTCAGTCTACAGTGATTTCTTTTAGCTTAAGAAAAACTGAGCACAGGCAAAACCACTGGGACGGGTACAAAGTATTTATGTGCTATTAAGGCCTGAGGAGCTCAGAAAACAAAATGGGTGCTATACCACACGAGAGAGGCCTTTCCTCAGAACAGACACATATATCACATTTCATCCTCAGATATGCCACAGAAAGCCTAAGCACTCTTTCATCATTTATATTAGAGGATATAACCCATACTCTTCTGCATTTTCCTACCCTGTAGTAACCTATAAACTTCCTGGCTTTAACTTTACATCTCCCAGCTAGAAAGTGCTGCCATTGCTGGCACAGCACCACCAAATCTATAGCTGTGCTTTCTGATGCTCCACTACCAGTCCTCTATATATCCTTTTCTCTTAGAAACAACTTTTTGCCAATAGATTTGTATTTTCTCTCTCCTTCTCTCTCTACCCGTGACTATTTGCTGTCATTACTCTTCAATAAGGACCCTGCATTCCTGAATTTTCGGGGATTAACACTGAGGCACTCAATTTCACCAGAGCTCTTCCCAAGGATCCTGTCACGACGCTGGATCACTAGGGCCCAAAACCAGCACAGCATTATTTATTCCCCAAAAAGATACAGAGCAGACAGAAAAAGGATTAAAGAAAGAAAAAAAAATCTCATGTAAATGGTAATCTTTCCCTGCCACTTCCAGAATTTAAAAGACAAGCCTTCAGGCTGCCTTGCTCCAGCTTCTTTGTCAGAAACTGGTCAGATACAGCCAGCAACTGCCTCTACGTCTTTTTTTGTTGTTTCGTTTTTTGGTTTTTGTTTGTTTGTTTGTTTCTTGGTGGGGTTTTTTTTTCTATTTTCGTGGCCTTTCTTGAGTAGGCCTTTCTTTTTTGGACTTCTGAATCTTTGTTTTTCAGACGAGAATATGAATCCTGCCCTGAGAAAAGACAGTGCCGTCTAACAGCCTCTGCATTCTCAGCTCCCGGATTTAGCACTTTCTGTACCAAGGCCCACACTTCCAGCCACTTCTTGCTCCTGCTTTGCTTGCAGCTCTCAGCCTCTTCTGAGGTAACACTTTCCAGACAGACAAAAAAATACAAATTTATATAAATTAAATTGAATTCAAACATAATAAAAGAGAGTTTCTTTCTTTTCAATAGTGCAGATTTTTCTTTCACTTGAATTTGGGTTCTTTGTTTCAAAATCTTTTTGTTGTTCTGGCTGCTAGAGTAAATTTTAAATTAAAAAACCCTTCTAATGCTATGGGGTTTGGAAATGTAGCACTTCTGTCAGAACTAGGACATACATCTCACCAGTGACAATACACAAAAAAACCATTATTTTTCTCCCCTACTCAGTCAATTATGCTCTTTGGGTATGGACTGTCACTCTTTGAACGAATATCTGAGTATCTTAAGGACATCTAAAACCCTGGCAATATAAAATATGCAACATACCAAAGAAAGACTTGCTTCTTATTCATTTTAATTAAAGCATTTATTCACTGCACTCAAATGTTAAGGCTTTACCTTATTAAACTGATGAGCATAAATCTTCCTAGTTTTGTACATTCTAATGGAATTCTTCCAGTGATCAATATGAAACAGGGATCAATCTGTTCACTTTTACAAATTAATTTTAATAGTGTGGCTGTTGTGACGAATATATAGAAGATTTCTTTTAATATTCATATCAATTTGCTCTATTTTATGTATGAATTGGAACTTGCATTTCACCTTCTGTATGTCAAATGACCATTTACAGCCTTCCTTGTTCTATTTGCCATTCTTGGAAAAAGTGGAGCTTTATGAATTTGAGATCAAAAGATGTGGTCCCCTTGGCTATTAAAATGTTAATGTTAATAAAAGACCAAAGAGCTTGAAATTAGGGCAATACTCTCATATTTCTGAACTGCAATACTTTACCTGTAATTGTCCCTCAGTTTAGCATGTTTCCTTCTGTTTCAAACTATTGAGAGATATAGAGTGCTTTCATAGCAAGATGAAAAAGGGAACATCAGCAATAAGATGAGAACTTGTATAGCAAACATCCACTAAAGAAGGGTAAAAGTGGTAAGAGTTCTCAAAATAAGGTACACAGACTCTCAAGAGTCTCTTATTCTCAGACATGGTATTTCATTACCTGTCCTTTTCCATCTAACAAAATAAAATGCTGAACCAAAATTACTTGATTTTCTTTTGACATAAATTAAATATGCGGCTTGCTATTTTTGAAACAGTTGCAGGAGGAGACCATAAGTTACGTTTATGCTGAACTGAGGATGGAAGGCATTTTGCATTTCCCTGCTGCTTGCCTCTTTTCTATTTTGGGAATGTAAAACCATAAACAGTTTGATTGACTTCAAGAGTTCAAAGGCTATAATGCAGATTTGACCTTGCTATTGGTAAAAATGAAAGCAACATCTGCTTCATGTTTCCCCTGTGCAAATTTTATACTCTCAGCAATAAAAGTTGCATAAGTTCCATTATTAACCACTGTACCTTATTTACACATTGGGTTCAAACACACCCTGGTGGGCCAGAAATAGTAGACAAAGAAAAATGAATAATTGTAAAGTCCTTTTAAAAAAATCAGACCAGCACCGCTTATAAAACATGCTCAGAATAATTTCAGCGATTGCTTCGCTGAGAAAATGGTAAACTTTTATTTTTTTAGTTTTACCCCTGACATAGGCAAGAGGTGCTTGTCGATTGCACCACAGCAATTAAGAAACACCTTGTCCCCTTCACTGAATGGAACGATAATCAAAACTATCACAGTCTTGAGGAACAAGTGAGACAAAAGGATGTCAACCAGAGCAGTACAACCTGTAAGCATAACGAATACTTTCAAACAAACTGTAAGCTTTACCCATGAGGAAAAGTTTCAGAACTACTGAAATAATTGGAAACTTTATTTAAGCTTCTCTGCATCTGAACTATCCTGCTTGCTCTGTGGCCTTTTCACCAGGGGTGAAAACTTTTGTGCCTGTTTGCAAAATCATCCCCAAACAGACAATAGACCCTAACTCCCTGCTTTCATTTGTTCACTCAGCACAAGAGTGTTATCAACAGTCACCAAAATTATTCTTCATATGAAAAAAAAAAAGAAGAAACTTCCTAACAGAGAGGAAATCCCTATTCAAGGCACAAATTCCCTTTAGGCTCTAATGCACAAAACATGTCTTCTCTACTTCGTTCAGCAGCAGAGCTTTTCCATTTATATGTTGCCTCTTGCTTTCTAAATCTTGGCAATGTAAATCCCCAATGTAACACAACCTCTCTATATCAAAGAACATGCAAGATCAGATGAGGATTGTGGGTCAAACAGCCAATTGCAGGAGATGCTGCTAATAAAACTTATTAACAGTTTTATTTTTGAGATGAAAGAGGCTTAAGCAATTGCAAATCTTTGAATAATCATATGGAATCCTTCTGCTCAAGCAGAGGTGTCCAGCACATCGCACTGTTTTATCAAACTCATGTATTTAAAAAAATCTATTAAAATACTTTTCTGCAGCTTGCATAGATCTCCTCCTATATGTCTTCTACAGATATCCCACAACTGAGTTTGCACATGGACTACTCATTAGATAGATAGGAACTGCAAATAAAGGCTGTAAGAACATATCCTAGGTTTGTAGATATACTTGCCTGCATTAAAAAAACAGACAACTCTGCTACTGGAGGGTTTTCCTGAGCATTTTAACTCCAAACAAATACTGACAAGCAAAAATCTGATGAAATTGTCAGCTCATTATAAAAGCAGAAGCGAAATAAAGAAAATTTAGAAAATAGGAGTAACAAAAATTTGTGATGGCCTATATTCCCTGCCACTTTCAGCATTCTCAAGTGTTTTTCATTTTTCCAAGATACACTAGCAGATTTCAAACTGGGATAACAGTCCTCTGAAAGGGTTTCATTTGCTGAATAATAATTCTTTCAAACATATTCAGCTGAGTTCTCTCACCAGGTATCTATAAAATAAACAGGATGTTGAAAATACTCCTCTGGCAAGTGGTCTCATTCTCTTTCAAAAAAGACTCATGCCCTCTCTCTTGAAAGATAATTCTCAACGTGTGGGATTAATCATAGCCCAAAGCTTTCTTCTGACATGTGATTAACTATTTCTACCTGACTCAAAGGGCACAGGCCAAAACATTTCAGTGTTGATGCTCTGGAAAAGGAGAGGGAGAATATCATTCACAGTCTATATGCTGAAGGCCAATGAATAGTATGAGGAGGGGTTTTTATACAATTAGGTGATATATTTTGTTTAAGAACCATCCCAGAATTAAATTTCTCTGCATTTATCATGTCCCAAGAATGCAATGATTTCTGCAGTGTATCAGATGCTATTATAAGGTTTCTCACATCATAAAAACAACTTATAATGCATCTCATGCATGATATGCACCACTAACTTCACTTGATGAAAGCTATCCTTATGCCTTTTATCATTCAAGGATGTTAATGAGTTCCCCCAAAAGATTAGTGAAGAGTCTAATAGACCAAAAACCTATTTCAACAATTGTTTTAGAGTCTTTCAATGAAGCAATGTAGACTTCTGCATCTAAATGATCATTCCCTTAATAACTCAGAAATAATCATACCCTCTTGCGCTTTTGCCAGACCATTAGGATATTTTAACAAATTAATGGATTTATAATTTTATGAGAAGCTGTACCAGGAGACAAACTATGGAAAAAATACACCTGACTTTTATAAAAGATGTTTGCACTGAAGGGCTTAGGCCCTCTTCTTCCAACATGGGGGTGTAAATGAGAAGATTAACAAACAGATCAGGGTTGGCAAGAAATGCCTCAAACCATTTCAACAGACTTTTCTTTGATCCCTAAGGTTCATTTTCTAATAAAGTACTCAACATCAGTGACATTTATCATTTCTTCAGGAGATTTCCTTTCAGTTAGTTATTTGCATATGACTATACACCTCACATGTTCCAGGGGATGAACAGGTTTTGCTTTACTACTTAGTGGAAAATGCTTAATGTCTCACCAGAAGTTATCTCATCAAAACAAAAGAGATAAAAGCCTCACATAAACATTCTGGGCCTAAAAGTTGGGTCTAAAAAGCAGCTACAGTTTCAGGGACAGAGAACAAAATTCAGTAGAATAGTGAATCAGGAACTGCTCCCACCTACATCAGTCCTTACAGCCAGTAGGACGAACTACATCATCGCTCTAAGCTCTCTGCTTCAGATTTTTGAAGGCTTCACATGGAAGGAAAAAGAGAAATAGGAGTAATCACAATGGAACATAACATCCTTGCAGTGCAGGGATACGTCCATGCAGTGTTTTACAAACAAGAACCACCCGCCTGGTCTGAAAGCCTGCTCTCAGCCTTGGTGATCAAAAGGCTGTGCCTAAACCAGGCCCTTGAATGATTTCCAACTCAGAGTCAGTTTGCAGAACAAAATCTCATTTCCCTACACAAAGCCATGCACGTGTTTCACCTGAGACAGGAATTTTGTTCCAAGGAGGTTATTCTCTGGGCCCACCTTCTTGGCCTGTGTGACTGCATAAAGTCGCTCACACTCCTTTGTTTCTCTTTCCAGTATAAGAACATGGAGTCTTAGAAAAATCTTTAACAAAAATCTGTGTTTTCTAAGATGAATTTCTGTCCTTCCACTAGATCAGTAACTTTCCTCTCTTGTCTGAATGGATTAAGGAAGATTTAAGTCAAAATAAATATTAGTTATATGAAATTCCTAAACCTGAACTTTGTATTCTTAAACTGCTTCTTTTTCTCCCCACCATGAACTCCATCAGCTCCTTATTTCAAATAACCAAATTATTTTCCTAAGAATACAAGATTTAGCTATGCCCACTAAGAGTTCCTTTGCCCTTGTCTAGGCTGCTGTCAGACTATTTCTTTGTCTTCACATTTCCTTTGTTCTCTATTGGACCTTACATTTCAAGTGCTTAAATCCTCTTTTCGTGTTCTGCTTTAAAAATCAAACTACAAATTAGTTGTATCATATAAAACGAGTTCTTGCCACAAACCCAATATTATGTTCCCTTTTTCCAGTTACATTTCTAATTCTTTTGCCGTGTAATTTGCCCAAACCATTATTTTGTATTGACATAGCCGGCAAGCTGCACAATACAAAAAACATTCTATTACTGCACAATTTCCAATAAGTAAGCTTTGCTACATTGAATTTTACATAGTCTGCTTGAGCAAGGTCATACCTGCATTTCCAGTTATTTCTTATATCAGTTGATGTGAATAATTGAAAACATAAATCACTGCGTTGTTGAGTCTTGAACTATAAATAAAGACACTAATAGGCCATTTTCTATTAATTTTCATCCAGTATAGTGGGACTGTTTGCCCAGAAGCAAAGATTTTAGATTATGTAGATTTTTTTTTTTGTCTTGCTGATTCACTAATATTTTATTTCTGGATGACAACAATCTAGAACAAGCTCACATACAAGAAGTTCCTTTTGTTTACTTCTTTGAAAGTACTAAGTGCAGAAGTCCTTTCAAGGCCTCTGTGGTCTGCCTCTTCTGGATGCCCCTATTATAGGTTTTAACATCATATGAGAAAGGGGAAGTACAATAGCCTTTTTTTTAATCAGTATAAACTCTTCTCAGGTATTTCACATGTAATTATTGCCATTGGTACTGGAAATACAAGAAAGGAAATTTTACAGTCCATCTTGACAAAGTAATAATCAATAAAATGTAAAAAGAAATCAAATGAAGACCATTACCTATACATGAAAAGACAGGACAAAAAGACTGCAGGTGTTGGACACTGAGGTGTGTTTTAAAACATGGGAAATGAAAAGCAAGGACACAAACCACAGTACAATTTTCAGACAGGTCTCAAGGAATCACCAGCATTGCAGTGAATTTCCCTTCCAAAAGATCCGGCAGCAGCTTACCCACTACTGATAGTGTTTTTCTCTGTTTTGATGAGAATGATAATGGTTTTGTCAGCTTCACAAATCTTTTCTTGTTTGTAAATATGTTTCCTTTTGTGAAACCTTATGAAGTTTGTGTTTCTCCATTTCTCCACCATGTTGTGATCCTCCCGAATGACAGCACAGCCAGTCCTCCCAGTTCTGTGCCTTCTGCAAGCTTGCCAAGGGGCTTTCTGTCCCATCGCCCAAGTCACTAATGACTCCCTGTATCTGCAGTGTACTGTCCATTCTCTGCTTGGTGCTTCCCAAAAGTACGACCCTGAATTTAAATGTGGTCACCCAAGAAAGTCAATAACACGCAGTCAAGAAAATCTGAAAGGTACAGCTCTGACCACTATTTTATTATTTTTACAGGAATGCTGTGGCACAGGCTGATATGATACATAGCAAGACTCTATTTCTCTGGAGCAGCTTTATACTGCCTTAACCATGAAACTATGCTTTTTATCTTCCTGAAACTCTCACTGTGCAGGTTCTGCAGTAGTCTGGGCAGGAGGAGTGATAACATCAGTCTTTCTTATCACATGACATTGATTCATCCCCAGCACTCTACAGGACACACAAACCGAACGTAAAATATGATGAAAAATCATGCAATTTAAAAGAATTTTATCACAATGAAAGCATTTCAGAAGTGTATTTATATCACATTAAACAACAAACTGTGGGGGAAGATAAGCTATTTCCAGCTGCAGGAAGTCATTGCAAGAAATGTGACTACACAGCTAGTGAAGGATTACTAGAATGGGACTGTCAGCCAGTCTTCTTCCTAAACCAGGCCATTGTTGCACCTGGGAGTATTTAAACTGGCTACAAATTAGCTGTACTAGGTTCCCCTCAACTCCAGCAGATAGATGGATTATTTTAAGTTATCTCTTAAAATTTAACATAACAAATCTCCCAGAGTACTTCTCTTACTCAAAGTGACACTCAAAGCAGATTGAAGGAGGACAAATTCACTTTATGGTAATTTTAAAATTCTTCCACCCTGACTAGAGGGAGCTTTTAGAAAGCTTTCTCTGAAATGATAACGATGGAGGCCCAGAGTGAAGGCCTCCATTTCTCTGTTCAAAGGTAGTTTCTGTGTATTTTTCCTCGTAGTGGAAGTGTTAGCTTGGCATAAAAACACTCTGAAGAGCCCAATCCTTTGCACTAGAATATAGGAATTGTCCTTGCTTTTCACCTTGATCCTTTTTCCCACTCTTCACAGAAAAACAGGATAAAATCCAACCAACTCAAATGTCAAAGTTATATTGTCAAAAACGCTATTTTTGAAATATTCTGACCTGTAATTATCCTTAACTTTTTATTTCCTTTATTTATTTTTTTAAATGTTTACATTCTGCACTCTTACTATCTTTGGTCATCTATTCGGTGAGCACTACAATTGTTTACTATGTGCTTTAAAATGAAAACATACTTAAGTTTGTCTAGAATCAGTCACTTTCCAAGTACATAGCACTAACTATAAAATTTCTCACAAGTACTCAAACTACCCTAAGTCAGCAGACCTGAGACAGTTGAGACAGTTGCATGATGAAATGCAACACAATGGATGCTGATGGTCACTGAAGGGGGAAATAGCACGTCTCTTAAAAAAGATGAAGTCCAGAAAGGATTTATTACACAGGTGTTTCTGCAAGAAAGCCCAACACACTCAGTAATGAGTTAAATAGACACTAATTTGTCTTATGCTTCTGCTGTTTCTCTCAAATGAAGCAAGGCAGGAACACCTGTCAGATTAAGGTACAAAAAGAGATTACAGATATTTTTCAACTGTCTGAAACTGGCAAACTTTCACCATAACTCATGTACACAGATGAACACTACAGAAACATGGAGACCTGTGAGGCAGAGACCACAGAAATACCCGAGTGTTATTATAATCTAAACATAAGGAACAACAAATCATTTGATCAAATTCTTCAGGGTTCAGTTTGCCTGTCTCTGGAGATGTACTCTGCAAAGAAGAACCAACATAGGCAGCTTCTTCAAAGCAAAAAAGTGATAAGAGAGCATGTTTTTGTCACTGAGTGATGTAAATAGTGATGCCCTGAAATTAAAACTGGGCTGAACTTCTCCAATCTAAATTGATTCTTGTATGAGCTGACATTCCATTGCTTTTGGGAAGCCAAGTATAATAATATATTTATGAATCAGACAGATGTCTTCAATATTACAGTGCTGTCAGCAATCCTGCTTCACTGATGTTTTACATGTCATATCATAACAAAGGGTTTTTTTAGAGAGCTACTGTCTGGTGAGAAACCTCAGAGGAGAAATCTCAGGGCATAGATGTCAATGACCACTCACGTTGTGCTCTCAAGGAGCACTAGTGTGGTCATTTTTATGTAACAGTGGCTACAGGGTGGGAACTGGATTAAACAGAATTTCAGAAGTGTTGACTTTTGTTGGAGTTGGATCAAGTCTGGTTGTAAGATTCTGGCTGAATCTTTTTCTGTCTAAATTCTGGCATCTACTGTGAAAGGACCACACCTATCAACACTAATAGGTATCAGATCAATCATGTTCCTTTTTATGAAATAGTGTTCTACCACTTATTAAATAAAAGTTTAAACAGCTGTGTTTAAATTCACATTCTCCAGAGACAAACTGTTAACAAGGGTCCTCAAACTTTTTAAAAAGGGGGGGCCAGTTCACTGTCCCTCAGACACTGTCGGGGGCTGGACTATAGTTTGGAAAAAAATGAACGAATTCCTATGCACACTGCGCATATTTTATTTGTAGTAGTGCACAAAAAAACAGGAAAAAGAATGCAATGTTTAAAATGAAGAACAATTGTAATCAACAAAAACAAATAATATTTCAGTGTGAACTATGGGCCTGCTTTTGGCTAATGAGATGGTCAGTGTTAGGTTCCGTATTTGTCACTGCTGTCGCAGCGCGGGGCAGCCCGGGGTCAGGCCCGCGCTCCGCCCGCCCCGTCCCGCAGAGCCGCCCGTGGGACTGCGGAGGGACGGGGCTGTCCCCGTCCGGGAGGAGACGGCAGCCCCGACAGGGGCGGGGGCGTTCTGTAAATACCGGCGGGCCGGATTGAGGACCCTGGCGGGCAGTATCCGGCCCACGGGCCGTAGTTTGAGGACCCCTGTGTTAATATATTAAAAAGGATTAAGGTGCAAATCAATAGTTAGATCTTGACTACCATAATGCTATTTCCTCAAAAAACCCCAACCAACCCACCAAATAAAAAAACTAATGCTTCTGTTTACGTGCAGTGAGCTCTAATGCAAATTTCTCATCTGATATCTGAGTTACTTGCATAAAGAATGCCACAAAGAACAGGAACAAAGCTCTAGCTTTTCCTGGCACCATCAGATTTGATCACAGCATCAATAATTAAACTTTTCCTTGCTCAACAAATACCAGCACAATAATAAGTTATCGAATGAATAGGAAGAAACCTGTTGAACTGTAGAGTTACCTGACATAAACTTCTATATCATAAGTTATTGAAGTTTACTGTAGTTATAGGATAAAGATACTGCAAAGAAGAAAGAACTGTCCTGCTATGTAAATAATCCTGACAGTCTTCTAATACAGCTGTGAATCTGATATATGGACCTATCAAATGAGATTTCCAGTACCATTCAGAGGAAGTTCAAAGACAGTTTATGGGCTTAGGGTAGGTGCACAGCTGGTGAAGTGGTGGAAGGCACTGAAATAACTTCAATCTCTACTTTGTAATCCAGGGAAATTGTTAAGTATCCTTTCAGCCTTCAAACACAGTAGAAATATTTGCAAATGTTATTTCATCAGCTCTGTATTGCAAATTAGTTCCTTTTGGATATCTTCCTTCGATTTTCAAGGAACATGAAAGCTACTTTAGTAAAGTTCCTTTTGGCACACAACATTAATTAGGAATTTATGCTGGCTGATCATTTATTGTTTGATTTGTTACTATGGCACCAAACATGACTTCCATAACCTTATTCTAAATATCTTGCCTGAGACCAATTCTAATTTTAGAAACTCTTCATCATTAGTATCTGTTTTTTATTTATAAGACAGCATTCATTAAATGCCAGTGTTTATTAATGTCCTGTATTATTTTGAACTACACTACACTATACATATATTTTATATATGCATACACACCCACGCAATATTATTTTGTCCCTTTTTCCCTTCAAAAATATTACTTAAAGGGTAGTTTATTTTCATATCTAATTTTATTTATTATCCATTTAAATCCCTAAAAGCTGCAGACTTGTTAAAAAGTGCTACATGGATATTAATAGCAACTGATATCAAAGGCACCAGGTCAAATGAATGCTTACTTAAGATAAGCACTGTTTGTCACCAAGATAAAATGCCTTGTTAATGTTATGCATAAAAATCAATTGATTTTAATTTTCTGGCATCTGTTTCAGTTCTCCCCACTTATTAGTGACTAGCATTCATGGCTCTAAGGGAAAATAACTGAAAAGAGATGTGCTTCATCTCCAGTTGAAGGTAAGCAGCTGGAAACATTTTCAGAGGTGCAATGGTTGCTAAAAACTTTGGAAGTTAGACAAACTCAGGCACAGCACTGGAAATCTATGTGACACTTGAATGGTTAGCATTTCCAGGATCCCATATGCTCCAGATACACAGCACGAAGTTCCAGCCTAAATCAAAAGACCTAGAAACACCCTCAAATTTTCTGTAATATCCACAAAACCACAATAGATTTCCTGTTAAACTAGTTGGAATAGCAGAACTGCAGTGTCAGAGCCTTCACGTAGCACAAACCTGTCACTTGCAATATCCAGGCTTCATCTTGGCAGCTCTACTCGAGCTGCTAGAAGTCCAGGCAGAACTAAGGCTCTGGAGTAGCCTGAAGTAGAAACAGAAGTATGATAAGAAAGGTAAGTATGATCTGAAATGTAGATTTTATGAGCTTTAAAAATGAATTGGTTCCATTTGTCCTGGGTACTGGGGAGCAAGAGGGCATCTGGAAAGCACAGATTGCAAAAGACTTATTCTGCTGATTAGTGTAAATCACAAACTCAAAGGAAAGAGGATATTTTCGACCATGGAGATGGACCAGCAGCTATGAAGTAGCTGACAGAAGACTATGATGACATCAGGAATTTTCTGGGCATCTCCAAACTGAGGAACATGTTCAGATTAAAAGAGGATATCAGCGGGAAGGACTATCTCTGCTGCTGTACTGAAAGAAAAATACATACTGACACTGTCAGAAAAGAGGGAGAATTTTGTGGGGCAATGAACAAATATGGCAAAGCTGGATGATGGACCAGAAGCCAGGGAAGTGATGTAAACACAGAGACCTATGACCCGGCTCAGTGGTGAAATCTCAGTGGGAAAGGCAGACTGCCTTTGACAGATGCCGAAGAAAGGAAGGCTGGAAGTTGATGGTACAGCAGGGCCCAAGATAAAAAGTAGTGATCTGAACAGACTGATAGAGGCAGAGGCTATGCAGTGACATATAAAGTTACCCAGCGAGTCAGGAATTTGATCCTGGTGATAATATCTCAAACGATATTATAAGGATTTCATAAATACCTTGCCTGAGCCAATATTTTGGGTTTTTTCTCAGGAAGATTCAGAATGTAGAAAGGGAAAATTTCTATGCTGCTTTCTGAAGAGACAGAGAGACATTGTAATAAATCCTGTGCCTGAGGCTAACCACAGACAACTCCAAGGCTGACAAGATTTTCTGATGACTTCTGCTCCTGCTGTCTGAGGATGAACCTGATTTCAGAAAACAATCAGGCTAGGATGCACTATGAACTTTCCAGATGACTAACCCTGCTGAAAAGCAGTTATAAAGAGGTGAAATCCCAGTCATCAGTGAGCTAATGAGTACTGCAGAACAGTACTCATCAGTGCTGAGGGAGAGCCAACGTCACTCAGCACTCTCCTGGTGAATCCTGAGAGTGTGGGGTATAACGTTCCAGGCCCAGTAGTCCTGCAGTAAGAGCAGTGCTGGAGGGAGCAGATATTCACTGACAGATAGGTCTACAAGGTACAAAGAGCTTGCACCTTGTGGGGCAGTGAAGTGCTCCCAAACAGGACATGAGGAATACAGCTGGTATGCAAATCAGTCTGAATGATCTGAAGATGGTATGAACTTTTGCAGGACACAAAACACTCGAGCTTTTCAGGATGCACATTTTCCCATGGTTTTGATCATGATATACATGACATCAGCCCTGATTTTCAAAAGAAGGCCTTTGGCAAAGATCTGCTCTTGGAAACAAGGTGCTTGTGGAATACTGGCGGGACCATATACGAATAAGATTATCACAAAATGTAACCATGAGAAAACGATTGCGACTCATGAGAGGATCTGGCTGATTAAGCCCACCGTATCACCAAAAGCCACTGGCAGGAGTTTGTTTCTCTCCATTACAGAGGGAATCTTATAGGAGGTAGAGGACAGAAAAAAGGGCAGCTGCCTGCAAGAGGAGCTGCGTTCAGCAAGGCAGAGCACCACACATGGTCACAGCTGCAGTGTGGCCTCTTCCTTCAGGGGACTCCTGAACAGAAAAATCACCATGACTGGGGACAAAGTCATTACCTGGCCTAGAAGCAGTGGAAAACCAAAATGAAGTACCATTCCATCTGATATTAAATAATGAAAACACACAACTGAATCCAACCAGAGTATGTATAAGAAAAAGTACCTATGGTGACCTTGATTGCGTGAAGAAATTAATAATTTCTTAATATGTGGAACTTAAGACACTGTAAGTAAACAGTAGTTACAATGCCTATTATAATCCCTTACATTTTCCTCCAGTTTCTGAGCAAAGACGTTTCCATGGAAAATGTCTGTAAGAACTCTGTTCTCTCTAATAACGACACAAATATTAAGATGAAAGAATAAACCAAGGCGGATGCAGTGTAAACAGTGAGTGCTAGAAAGAAAGGGGAAGCACCAAGTGGCTAACATAATAAATACTAATTGGATTTTTCAAAAATAAATTACTTTTTCACTTCAATTTTAGGTTTCAATTTATTTTGAGATGTAGAGAGACCATAAAAGGTAAAGTGATTTATAAATATATATATAGAATGTAGAGAAATGAGAACATGTGATGACTTATGGAGGTATGCTTTATAAAGACCACTATAAAGTCATAGCTTTCACATTAGGAGAGTACTGTGCAATCCAATTCAAAACTCATATTTAATACAAACTTAAATTGACTACTTGTTCCAGAGGCAATGTTAAAGAGGGCGATACGGTTTGCTGAAGGGAGCTATTAGCTGTGATTGCCATTCAGCAGGCCAGAAGCACTGATTTGAGAAATAAATAGGGATTTTAAAAGGCCCTTTCAGGAAAAGGAAGAACAGGATAACCAACCAACAAGAAAAGAACCAGCCATTCTAGTGGCTTTCCTGACACTACATGAACTATATAGTTAAGGAGATCCCAACAAAATAAATACAAAGATAACTGGGGCTTGGGAAGGGGAATTCAGGCATTTGTTTTGGTACTTAGTGAAAGACACCACTACAAGAAGGGATAAACATTTTTATTTATACTGAACTTACCAATTTTCTAAGTGTTGTACCTTTTATATTCTTTTATCTTATAGTAAAGACACTACTATAATGGTTTAGTACTTCTCATAAAGAATATTTTTATGTAAGACATAGTGATTCATTTCAGAGCCATGTGTAATTACAAATTTCAGTTTCGTCTGGGAAAAGATACATCTTATCATTACCATGATCAGCATGAATTTAATTACCTTATTCATATTAATTTCTCTTCTGTAATCACTAGAATATACTGTCTGGAAGGGCCAAAGCTTCCAGGGCATCCATTTCAAAAGCTTGGTGTAACTCGTATGAAACTTTGATTACGGCTACTGAAATAATCCTGGAACACTTTTAGAATAAAAATATATCTAGGCAGAAGCAAAGTAGATCCAAAAATTCTCTTCCTTCCATGCAGATGCAAGAAATAAAAATTACAGGGACAGATTTGACGTTGGACCATATAATACCATTCCAGTACATCTTGTTTAAAGTTTCATCAGTTACTGACACAAGTCGGTGTCTTATTGAAGTAAGCTTTTTCAAAGCTGGAATTAAGATGAGTATGATTCTCTCTTTCAGCAGATCAGAGAATCCTGAGAGTACAGCTCTGTATTAGTGTCAGCTGTGACAGGCACTCAAGTGTTTTCTAAGCTTAACCTCCAATGTTAAGAGGATTTTTTTATACTCCATGTCGATTAATACTTTTCCAAGTAGATATTTAATTTTACAAAAATATGAGGCATTTTATATGTAACAGCCCCTTTTTTATTTGATAGTTTATAAATATTTTTCTCAGATTTGCTGTTTTCTATGCAACTTTTTCCCCATGGAATAAGAAAGATATGAGTTAAAAATTGTCCACCGCAATCCAACATATTAGCTTAGAAGAAACAGACATTAAAGATTGATTTGCTATCCTGAATCAGGGAAAGATTGCCTTTATTAAAACTTATCTCATTGCATTGTACACAAGTGATTACTGACATTGCTAATATTGCTATTTTGCATAAACAAGGATTTCAGCTGCAGGTAACACAAGCTGTTCAGTAATTTGCTTTTGTTGCAGTCAATGTTTTGGATACGAACATCAGATAAAAAAAGATTGTTTGGAAAGAAAACAATAGACAAGATGAAATTACTGAAATAACTATGTGAAGGAAATCTCAGATGATTAACTTGATACACAGAAAACTAGACCTGCCAGGAACCTGTGTTAGCAATGGAGATATATGCACACATGTTTTAGGCACGTGGTAGATAATCTCCAGGAAAGAGAGTCACCAGGACCAATTATAAGGGAGTTTTGCAGCTGTTCTGCACTAGTTGATTTAAGCATTATACCATCAGTTTTAGATTTATTGTTTTGGCTGCATTTGGAGATGAGAGAATTGCTTATTTCACTAGAGAAAAGCCAGAGTTAAAAATTAAATAGCCTCTAGAAAGAAAGATGAGTATCAAACTGTGAAGGAAAGAACCATATGCTAAATGCTATGGCCATGCTCTAAATATAACATCAACTTCTGATGAAGTATCCCCAGGTCACTCATAAGATATCCAAAACTGCTCTCAGAATTACTGACAGTCATGAGATGATGGCAGAGGCCTTCAGATAAAGGCAGAGGATGATACCAGAGGTCCCAGAGATATAATCATGAATAGTTCATTACTGTCACAGAATAATGTGACCAAGGAACTGGCTTGTGGACAGTAATGTGAACAAACAGCACATATGAAGAATTGTGCATAAGGTGAAAGTGGGAAACCTCAAAGGACAAAAGAAATGCAAAGTACCCTCATTTTCTTAGTAAGCCCATGAGCAAAATAGAGGAAACATCTAAAGTAAAAATTCTCATCTTCCTGAAGAGCCAGGGTCATGTAGCAGCTTTTCCCTTCTTCAGGAAGAAGAACGCTCAGTCTTGAGGTTCCTTAGATGAAAGGAAAACCATAAGACACTGGACAGAAGAGGGTGAGAACTAAGGAGCATGCAACAGTTGGAACTCTTTCATTATTAGAAACTTTTCCTGAAATTGCTTCTTTATCTTTATCTGTTTTCTGTAATAAATAGATCTGGATTTGTAATCCTTCTTTTATTAGACTAATAATGAATTATTTGCTATGCATGTAAGGTATGTTTCCTATTTTTCTATGACAAAGCCTTAAATGCAAAAGTGTGCACGGAACTGTTGAATATAAAGCGCAGCAAATATACAACCTCCTTTGTTCTGTTCGGCCTGCAAAGAGCATTTGTCTACAGCACCGTCAGAGTGAGTGTGATTCCAGAATGCTTGAAATGTTATGTCACATGATGCCCAAAATACAGAATATTTTCAAGATACTATTATAGTATGATAAAAGCTCTAAATCATGATCTTCATTTTCTCTTATGTTAAATCCTGTACTTTAACTGTACTATTAGTTGAGCCTAGCTCATTTCATAAAAATCAGAGAGCAAAATAAATTTGTGTACGGTATCAGTAAAAACACACCTTCAACAATTTATTATTATTATTTAGGTTGGATATCAGGAGGAACTTTTTCACAGAGAGAGTGATCTCCCACTGGAATGGGCTTCCCAGGGAGGTGGTGGAGTCACCATCCCTGGATGTGCTTAAGGATAGGTTAGATGATGAACTTAGTGGTATGGTTTGGATGGTTTAAATGGTTTAGATGTTATAGATGTTAGACTGATGTTGGGTAGGTTGTTAACCTAGGTAAAGGTTGGACTTGATGATCTCCATGGTCTTTTCCAACCTTATTAATTCTGTGTGTGATTCTGTGTGTAATCTGTGTTTTCATCAATGCCTGTGTTAAACCCTAAACCCTCCTCCGATTTTCTAACAAAGCCCTAAGCTAACTTTAAACTATAACTGTAAGACTAGTTTGCAGAAATTTAAGGATTTATTAAGGAAAAAATATGTAAAAGCCAAACTTTTTCTTAAATGCAAATTATATACTCAAAATTCATGCAAATTGATACAAATTAATATTACAGGGTAAGAGCACTGCACTATTCCTTTTTGGTTTTGCCTGAAAAAAATGTGTCCCTTAAGAAATGATTTAAAAAAAAAAGGTAAAAAATTACATTAAGAAAAAATTTTTGCCTCGTAATCTGAAGTCAAGGTATCTATTCATACACTTGAATTATTTCGTTCTCTTTTTTTTTAGTCTCTCGCTGACACCCTCTCACTAAAACATCAGCTATATTTTCTTACATCCTATTAGATTTTTTATTTTTCAGATCAAATGAACTTGAGACACCTTATAGTTAAATAGGACTTTCTGGAATTCAGACCAAAGCCCCTAAATTAGTGACACTGAATATAATTCAGAAAACCAGCAGCTGAGACAATAATTAAAAGCTAAAGGAGTGATTTATGATGGCTATCAGAGGAGATTTAAAACAAATCTTTGTAATCAATATTCAAAACAGACCTTGAGAAGCAACAGCCTAGGCTGGCAATACACACAAACCCTCAAGGCTACAAGAGGCATTAATTTAGGGCCAAATTCCACTGTTCTTATTCAGTTCCTGCTCATCTACGTTGTATTTGATAACTTTTACAGTTTTCTGCATACTCAATGTTCTTTGCTTAATGAACCTTCACTTCACAGTTCATTTATCTATGTAGAAAAATACATCACTGCTGTTGGTACTGGCTCATCCCCTGAATAAATGACCATTTCTTCTCATAAGAATGGTCTTAATGCCAGAGCCAGAGCCAATGCCAGTTTGTTATCAGCTATATTGCTGCTAATCCTCTTCCAAGAGCAGTAAGAAAAAAATCTGTCTCAATCCTTATACAATTATGACACATCAGGGAGAACAAGGAAGTATAACCCCTAAAAATGAACTTCGGTTTCACTATTTTCCTACTATAAAAGAAGCCAAAAGCAAACAGAAACAAAGATTTTGAATAGTGAGGAACTTTAGATACTAATGAAGATACTAATTTCTAATGGATGAAGTTAATTTACAAAGAGAGAAAACCAATTTCTCCAAATGAATGTTGCTTTTATTTTTCTCTAGAGTTCTTGGAGAGAAGAAAACAGAAGACTGCAGGTAAAAAATGCCATGATTCAGAGACAGTGAGCAAGAATTCCAAATAGCCTCTAAGTATACTTTTCAGGCAAAGAGTAATATAATTTCCAAAACCCATTGGATTTGTCATCCTAAGCAAAAGCAGTTCTCTCATATTCACATGTCATACCTGAGTATACCTAATCTTTATTTAAGCTTTCAAAGATACTGTTTCAGCATGGAACCAACGGTGCAGCTTAAAATCATGTCTGAGGCTTTTTTTACAAAATATTGCACTTCTTCATCGGTTGGTTTCTCTCTAGTTCTCAGCCAAGAGTAATTCCACTAACTAAAAACTGCATCCAATAATCTACCACAAGGACGACATTTTAACTTTTAAAAACAGTGTACATATAAATTGGAAAAATTGAAGGCATACAGGAACCCAAGGAGGTTTGCTACTAATTCTAGGACTGTGATCATCTTCCTATGACAGAACTTCCAAATGCCCAATCATGTGGCTTTATAGAACAGTAAATGATGATATTTCAGGCACAAAGAATCTGAACAGTATTTTCCAGAATAAAAGACAATTATTGCACTGTTTTTATTTTACATGTTCAGCTTCTTTCAATCATAAAAGATTAAGCTCGACCATGACATGTACAAGTACCAAGTGCACCTTCATGGCTCCTTACATGCACAAAGATCATGGAACACTAAATATGGGTAGCTTAGAACATGCACAGGACACTACTGGAATATATATATATATATGTGTATGTATATAAAGGAAGATGTATGTTTATTAAAAAAGAAACAAAAAATTCTAAATTGATGACTAAAAGGTTAGACATGATGGTTTTCGTATATAGTATCTGTCAAGATATGTCACAAACTATAGACTGCAGATTTCATGAACAGCTGCACAGCTTATGGTAGGAGATAATGATGTATCAGAATGAACATTTATTTGATATTAAACTGATATAACTTGACTTCCTGATGTTCAACACAGTATTTTTGGTCTAAGACATGCCTCTGCTTAGCGACGGAAGCAGCAGAGCTTCAGTTCAGACTCAAGAACATTAACTTCAGCAGCATCGGGTTGTGGAACCTAAGGTTTGGCTACAAAAGTCATAAGCAATAGTTTAAAATGTATCAGTGAGAAGTTCTTAGCACTGCAATATTAACACGGTCAGTTCTCTGGTGTTTCCAAATGTTCATCGAGGCTACTACATTCAGTGATAGCAGAGTGTCTTCAGAAAACAGTTTTCTTTCTCATCAAAAATCCCCCTCTTACATAACAGAGCAAAAATACCACTTCTCAACTTGCAAAGACTATGCTGTTGCACGGCCAGCCAGCAAAGCACTGATCCAAACTTTCAGTCAGCAGGCAGGGGAGCTGAAATGTTGTAACAAGCGGCCTCAGAATAGGAACGAAGTTATCCTCCTAATCTAGAAGTTGCAAACTCTAACAAATTAGGCTCAACCCACTGCTGCACCTACTGCGTATCTGAACCACGACTAGGAATGACTAGAATACCAGGGTTACCTCCCCACTGAAATAAGAAAATAAATAGATCAGGACGGCAGCACTTCTGTAATAGACATAATTAGGATTATTGAGTTCTGGAAATGAGGCACTGGGGGTTTGACTGCTTATCTCAGCTGATCACTCTACCCTGCGGTGGGTATAGGCTCCCACCTGGAGCACTGCTTCCCAAAGTGCAGGAGTTTAACAAGCACTTAGCAGGGTAAATCGGCAGCAAACAGGACAGTTAGCAGCAGGTTTGCCACAACAACAGAAGTAAACATCTCTTCCCATCGATGGAACCCTTTAGAGTTCCCATCCTCCCTCCCTGTTAGGCTGCAGACTTGCTTTGAGCATCACTAACATTTTCAGCACAAATGATGGGGATGTCAAGAAGAAGAAAACAATATCCGAAAATATTATTGACACATTTTAGCAATGGTTTAAGTTAACTACCACTTCAGTTTTCTCTTCTATGATGGACTCTTTTTAGTCAAGCTTTATGCAGCATGCAGTCTCATTTATTTTTTTGTCCCTGCAGCACAATAGTTTTTTTCTACCTAAATTTGTCGGTAAACAGTCTGCCATCCAATTAAAAAAAATCACAATTTTCTTCTCTCAGAATTATACTTGAATTCAGGTATTGAATTTTGCTAGGAGTTGCTCCTCCTGTAACATATTGATCACATCTCAAAGTGTGCAGCCCTCCTGCTACCAGATCTTTTGGGCTGCAGTGCCTTACTTCCCTTAAAACTTAAGAGCCAGAAAGCAGTTGACAAAAGCAGCTACCTCCTCTAAATAATATCAAACTACCCAGAATTTTTATCCCTAAAGTTCCATTCAGGCCCTCTACCTGTTACAAATCTTGCTCTCCCCAAAAGACAAATTTGTCTGCTTTCAAAAGCCCTTCTCCATTGCACAGCTCTGCCAGATGATCCCTGAATCCTCATTTCCTCTAACAGCAGACAGAGGTCTGACCAGCCAATTCCCATGCAGCTACACATAAAATGCTTTACTATTAAAAATACCACAGTTTTACTTCTAGGCAATATCCGAGGAGGGTCACGCTGGACTTAACACGGACAGGAACTGTAGCTGAAATACTGCATTTGAATTCCACACCATGAGAGGTTTCCTTGAGTATCCTATCTGTTAATGACACTTCTAATTAGCGGCTTTTAGCACCTCTTGCTGCATTGCTCCCTCATATCCCCGAGAGGCCTTTGGGAGTAAGGAGTCTGCAGCTGGAAGGGGATGCTGAGGCAGTCATTCCTTCCCCGAGCTGAAATGAATTGCATGAAAGACGAAATTAAAAGAAATGCAGTCTGACACTTTTTTCAGCTTTCTGCTTTCCCGTGCCAGGGGATTTATCTGCATGTCACAGGGGGTATGTTTTAGAGGAGTCCTAGCAATGTGCTTCCACTAACAGTTACACTGTCCAAGAACTGAATTGTAATAAAGAACACAGGACATTTTTTTATGCTCCGATGTGCCTTTTTTAAAACTCAATGCTGTTATCAAAGAATAAAGCAAGCTTCTGGCTCCACCATAACCCAGGCTCCACTTCCAAAAGCAGTAACTTTTGGAAAAGGCAACGAAATAAATTTCCTTCACCCTAGAAGAGACTCATATCTACCTGTATTACCAACCACAACAGCAACAGTTCAAGAACACTCAGAGCTGTGCAGTGTCACCGAGAAAAGGTGATTTTGTATATGCAATACTCACAAGCTTCCCCCAATTGACAGAATGATAATTCAGAATAATTCTCAATAAATAAAATTACTGAAGGAAGTAAAAAAAAAAGTTCCCATTGTATTGAAATAATCGATAATAACAAGGAGCTATTAAGTGCAAACTTTATAACTAGAATAAATGTGACTGAATGTAAAGGAATATTTTGCTTTGAATAAATTTTTCTTTTAAGGGAAATAGTCTAAAATCTATAAAATACTAGAGAAAGAGGAAAAAAACAACCGAAACAGAAATGAACATCTAGCATGGGGAAAGTTTTTGAAATTATATCCCTGACAGAGCTGTGAAGTGAAACAGTCATAAATGTAGCCAGTCTTGTCTTCCTAGTAAGCAATGGTGGAACATACCTTTGTGTTTACTGTCAGCAATGTTTGTCTCATTTTTTATTCATTTAGGGTCAGATTGAAATATCCCTATTCAATATCAAATTGACATTATTCTTAAAAGAAATAGTGGGGGAGTCAAGGAATCCTTTTATCATCCTGGTAACTGGTTTTAATTTCTGAAGTCAAAAATATCTGGTGAACCTATAATATTAGAGAGGCAATTCTGAGTTCATTCACCAGCTTGACATATTCCAGAGACAGAATTTGGGTAAATTCCTCAGCTGACACAGGAACAACGAAATATATGACGTTTCCTGCATTTACAACAAAGGAGAGTTTGATCCAGACAGTTACAAGACTTGCTTACTGATATAAACTCAGTCATCAGTGGAGATGATACAGATCTCAGCAACGCTCTGGCTCAGCTCACTCTGCCCATAGTGAGGTTTTTCGAAATGCTGGCAGAACTCTGGGCTCGGTAGAGACACATTTTCTCTTCTCTGTAGCCATTGTTACATTCCTCATTGTCCCAACTGAGAAAGTGCTGCGCAGCCCTAAATGGCAGAAGGTCATACCTCTGTTTGCAAAGTTGCTTTCACCTTCAGTCAAAAGTACCCAGCACTTGGCAGTGTTCAAGAGCAGCAAATGGCTGAAATGCCAAAAGCCAGAGTTTAGGGCTTGATAGAATTTGAAAGAATATGCAGGAAAAAGTACAAGGGATTGAGCCATGGTCGTCACATGGACCTGCTCTGTTCACGATGACAGTGTTCCAAGAGATGTATTTATCACCATGGCAATACTTCACAGTAAACAGTCTGCTGATTAACAGACTGGGCTCTGGTATTTGTATCTTACAGGAGGTGTAAAAAATTCTGTGAGAATGAAACAGAACATTTTCAAAAATGTCCCACTAAAAGAAAAATTGGAGGGGTTAATGGATACCTTTGAAATTTTATTTTTGGATGAAAATTTTGTTGTAGATTCGTACTTTGTGTTTTGGCAGAGTTTTTTCATTACATATATGACCTAATTTTTATTATTACTATAAAACACAGATATATATTCATATTTAATATTATCTTTTTAAAAATCAAGTTATTCCTGCTTTTTAGTCCTGGTTAAACTTTTCTGCATTGTAATACTTCTTCTTATAATGAAACAGTCTGGAATTTTTAACAAGTAAGGATGATAAAGATTCAGTATGCTAATTAGAGGAGCAGATGTTTTCAATAAATTTCTGTTAGCCTGAAATTATTTTTTGACAGATATGGGTATGCACTTTACTGTTGGACCAACCCATAAGAGTTTGATTTCAGCAGGATTTTTTCCTAACTTAGTGTCCTGAGTATTCACTTCATGATATTTCATTTTTTCTTTTAAAGTGAAAAAGGGTACTGTTTTCCTGAGACAAAATCAGGCTGGTCTACTTCTTCCTGTTAAAAACTCTTCTACCTAGCACTTAGTACATGTACCTCCCACACCTGAATAATTGGAAGATTTTAAAAAGTTGGAAACAGTTTCAAGTATAAACATAAGACAAAATATGTTTTTCTAGTTAAAAATAATCCCATTGCTTTAATTATGTGACACTCAAATATCACTGTAATGTAGGAAAAAATCTTGAAAAATAGCAGGCCAATATTTGGGTTACTCAAATCTGGGATGATTTTAACCAAGCTCCAAGCTTTTGTTATTTTTGTTTTTTTGTTTATTTGGTAGAAATTTGCCTCGATGAAGAGAGAGGAGGGACAACAAACGGGATGCTTCCTGCTGGTGCAGAGAGAACCAAGCTCTGCTTCTTGGAAGAAAAAAGGCAAACCAGGGCCAAAGGGAAGGGCAGAATGAACAGAAGAGGAACTTATTCCTGGAAAAGATCCTGCTGCTGGTGATTGGGTGGGATTTACGAAGCAGTGAGTGCTCCCATGACGCCACTCCCTCATGACTTCAGAAGTTGTCACTCTGGCTTCAAAAATTGTCACAATGCATTCACAATGATGGCAAAGCCATCATCAGGAGGATTCCTTAATTGCTGCTTTGATGAGTCTACTGACAGAGGGAACTTGGTGGTTTTCATCTCAAGTCAGTCCTAAGAGGAAGCGTAAGCAAAACTCAGGATCAGTTATATTTCATAACATACCAGGATTGAGTGTCATGAGAAACCAGAGAAATGCTGAGGGCAAGGCTTTGCAACTTAACAGAAGAATCACCTACCAACATCGCCTCTTTACTTTTAGGCTGTTTCAGTAACGGTTTCCCATACTGTCACAGGACTATCTGTTTGCAGCTCTAGGCACCAAAAGTCCTGGGTGGAGGGACAATGACAGGGACTGAGGCAAGGAGCATTCTTGACTCCTAGGCTGTAGCTTGAAATTGGATGATGAGGTACAAGTGTGAGACTAGAGAGGTGAAAGTAAAATTAAATTCTGACTCAGCTAAAGCTGTTTCCTCTTTCAGAATGAGTAAGAAAGAGACAGGATTCCAGCTGTAGCCCACTAACTAGATTACACATAGAGCTTTGCAATAAGCAGAAAGTCTGGAGAGAAACGAAGTGGGTGCCTCAGTTGCACAAGGATCCAGTGCAGCTATTTCCCAATATACGTGTTTTCTATCTCTGGTGAACTTAAGAAAATTAACATCTAACATTGACCTTTTTGTGCCAGATTCCCCTGGATTTTATACTGCAAATTGGATATGGTGCATTTGGCATGAAATTGGCATTAAAACTTATTTTGTTCTCATCTCATGATCTAGTTTCATTTAAGTTTCTCTGAAGCGACTTCAATATGAAAGCAGAAATTGGTGCACACTGGAACACGGCTCCAGAACATCTTCTGCAGCTTTGAAGTGCAATCCCTTCCCTAAGCACTTCTGACGTATTAAAGAAGTAACACAGAAAGAAGAATAAT
Source organism: Serilophus lunatus (assembly GCA_013399895.1). Taxonomy (NCBI): domain Eukaryota; kingdom Metazoa; phylum Chordata; class Aves; order Passeriformes; family Eurylaimidae; genus Serilophus; species Serilophus lunatus. The sequence goes on from VXBA01001219.1 coordinate 146,262, forward strand.
ATTTGCATGATTTAACACATCTTACAGAGAAATAAAAGGAAACAGAAAAATTAATTTCGCCTGTCAATCAAGTCAATGTTCCACATCTGGTGGTTAACACTGCACCAGGAAGGCACTCAGACCCAGACAGAAGTGGGCAGCAGATCTCTTGGACAGTGAAGCTCTTGACGGCAATGGGCAGATCTTTATGGCTCTGTGTTCTCTCTCCTTCAGTCTACATGTGAACACCTCACTTAACACAGCAATTACACCTACTAACTACCATGCTCAAAATTGCCACATGCACAAAAGGAGAAAAGAAAAAAAGACTGGAAAATAGGAAAAACCCCAGACAGTTGTCTTTCAAAATGACAGAAGTTCTGAAGAGGTGATGTCTTTTCCTCTCAGAAAACACCTATCCATCTGCTATGTAAAAGAAATTAGTATTGACATGAAATTATATTCATTAATTGCTTCAGTTTAAAGAAAACCTGAAAAATCAAAACATGTTCTACAATCAACTGGTGTTGAATATTCATTTTTATGTAAAACTTTGGACTAAATATAGAGGACCAGTTTTTCTTAAAAAGTATGCCCTAATTTTAGACTACATACACATAGCAAAATGACATATTATATAATAAACAAAATCAAGTCAATCCTAGATTAACTCAATGGTGTATTAAAAAAAAAAAAAAAAAAGAGGGAAGGAGAGTCAAAGTAAAAAATGAGAACTAGCATTTGAGATGCCTGAAATTGAGATTGCAAACTACATTATTGGAGAATGCAGTGGGTGTTCAAGGCCAGGTTTGATGGATCTGGGAACAACCTGGTCCAAGGGAAGGTGTCTCTGCCCGTGACGGGGTGGGGGGGGGGGGGGGCAGAACTTGATGACCTTTAAGGTCCCTTCCAACCCAAACCGTTCCATGATTCTAGGATTAAGAATATGCAGACCTTTGGTCCTCACATTCCCAGGAAATAAATTTGAGCATTCGTGTGCAGCAGAAGGCTGCTGTAGAAGAGAAAGACACTGACAGCAGGGCAGTCTAGCTGCTGTCTCTTACCAGTTTTGCAAGACTTAGAGTTAAGAGAGGAAAGTATTTCTGCCAATCAATGCTTACACTTCAGTAAGAATGAAGGAGGGAGAGGCACTGCAGTTCCAGGACCAGAGAGCAAATAACTCCAATGACAAATACGTGTGAAGTGCTCAAGTATACCTTAAACCTCTACAAGGAAAAATGTTTTTAGCTATTCCATCGCTATACTCCTGGGACATGTTTTCAGGTGCAATGGTGGAACATGAAATTTTTTTTCATTTACAGTTGTATAAAGTAAATTCCATAAAAGTAATGGTATGATGATATTCTGATGAAGCAGGGGATCATAATTAACCACAAAGAATTTCCTACTGCCCTCTTCTTATAGCCTTTTATGGTGTAGCTGCAGAAGACAGAAGGGCGAGAGAAATCACAAGAAACCAAAGAATATATGGAGATCTTCATGTTGACCATCAAAGTCCACTTATTGTTCATAATATCATAGAAACAAGATCTTTCATTGCAATCCTTTGCTGCATCAGCAGCAATATAATGCAGTTTCCAACCTTGCTAAAGCTGACTAGACAATAAATGATTTTGAACTAGAGACCTGACAGCAGCAACCTTTCAGCTAATTTAGAATTGCAAAGAATGAAAACAAAGTGTCAGTACAGACTGAACCCTTGGTTTCCTCTCTATTTTTTACACGAGAAAATATTAACTGTCTGCATGTGAAGACTTTTAGAGTCTTGGTGTCTCTATATGGAGCTAGAATACAACTGGAAAGGAGGCTTTGGATTGGAATGAAATGCAAAATATTTATTAAAGATAGCACAACTCCATGGACTTTCAGGTGCTTACTGAATATTCCCAATCAGTCTTAATGAATATTTCCTGCAAAAGTTCTCCATTCCTTCACAGTGGCATATTTTTCACATTTTTCCAAAAAATGTTGCAATTGAAATTTTATTGCTTCACTTGTGAGTTATAAAGATTTATAACTTCTCTCAGTTGGTCTAAGAAGTACCACTACCACAAGCATGTTGCTCTCAGAAACAACTGAGACACTATAAATTAGAAAAACATTTGAAGCGATCATTTTTGGTTTTAGCATTTGCTAAAAACACTGGATCGGCTACAACATTTTGTCTGCAGTAGCAGCCCTTTCTTTGCCATAAAGAATCCTTTGTGTTGACTGAAAAACTGTTCAGTTCCAACAAAACACTTTGAAGGGCCCTTTCCTTCATACCTGGCCATTTAGATCAGGGGTCTAATTTTCAGAATCGACTGATATTTTAATTTCCATGGAAGTTGTTAGGAAGACTCTGCGCTTCAAAACATCAGACACCCCTTTGCACTCTAAATAGCATTCCAAGAAACTTCTCTTAATTCAAACCTGTGGAAACCTCCTGCAGCTGCTACTCAATGCTGAAGAAGTCTAGAGTCATGAGGGACTTTCTAACTCTGAAGTGTGGGCAGGGCTTCTTCAGCCCTGCTCCTGGGCAGTGCACAGGAGTTGGGTTCACTGCACCTCTCATCTTCCCGTGGCCAAATATTCCTTATCATAGGGGAGTTTTTTACCTGGCCTGTGCTGGGTTAATCTGGAGAGGAGAATGGAATAGCTGTACCAATGTCTCTTGCTAAACCTGAGTCACTGAGAATTGAAGATGAGATGAGGATCACCAATATATAATTTAAGGAGAGAAGCTCTGTAGCCTTTGCCTTCCTAGCCTTGTGTAGCTGTCAAGCTGCTGCAGGGCAAGATTTTGCTTATAAATCAACACTGCAGGATGATTTTCCCAGAATAAATGTTGTTTGTATCCAAATCCCATTTGCCTCCTCCCCAAAGAGACAAGAACAAAAGACAGTATTTGGATATAGGAGGGAAATATAGATAATAACTTCCGGATTTAAATAAATTAAGATACACTGATAATAGGATTTGCAGAGTAAATTAACCTGCATGCAACCTCCATGCCACCAGAACTGTACTGTTTCTAGTACCTGATAACACCACCCCAGGGGAATCCCATGGCAATGGAGTTACTGTTGTTTGCTTCAGGTGAGGCTTCATGTAGTCAAAATTTGCCAGTTGCTCTGAGCAACTGGGAGTAGAGAGATCACTTCTCTGTCCTAATTTGATGATGTGAATTTCTTAAGGAGGAAAATTAGTTTTTACATTTTGTCATTATTTGTATTGCCAATTTTCCTAATGAATTACATAGACCAAGCACTCTGCTGAAACTCAGCTCTCACAGAGTAAGCATAAGAAAAAAATAAAAAGCCCAGTAAAATCTGATTTTCCTCCTCATTGGCTCTTTCATATACCAATAATCCATTTTTGGGACAGATTCTAATCTCAGGCACAGAGTGGGCATCCCAGCATACCTAAGAAAAATCTGTTTCTGTGCATCATGCGTGATATTCGAATCTGGCCCTTCCACTGTAGATAGAATATCTGCATAAAGTTCTTATGACTTTTTATAATAGCTGTATTTTCTAATATTTGCAACTGTGCACATTTTAGCCTTTCTTTCCACAGATGGCAATTATGGAAAGCCCTCACATTTGGCAACTACAAAAAAAAGAATTTGTCTGAGACTGCAAATGTACAAATTCACCGCAGAGCCCAGCCCTCTAAACACAGTCCTTTTTCTGAGCACTTGGGTTGTGCCTTAATCCCTTCTCCTGTAGTGAAGTCAACTGGCAGAATCAGAAGAAAGTCAGACCTAAGAGTGTCAATTACTATGATTTTACCCTGATGTATTTCTCAAGTTTGAGAGTGGGTGAATTTTCTAACTGTATTCAAGAAATCCTCTAGGCATACATTTAACTTTATATATAGAATTAGCCTCAGGGAGGTCTCCCACATCTCAATTACTTGGACTCATCATCTCCAATTTTTTCAGATTTTTCTTTCTTCCTCCCAAAAAATCAGGTCTGTATGTGAGTACATGAGGCATAACATAGTGTGCAGACATTGGGCTTTTTGACCCCTCTCTTTCAGATGCTATTCCATGAATGCTAATGAAAAAGGTAAATTTTGCCCCATTCCTGCTTGCTCTGTGCCAGCTGGTATCTCAGGACAATGAGTGCCCTTCCCTGGTGTATTTCTTTAAATGTTTTTAAAATAATTTTTAATAGTACAGTTGATTTTTCCTTCAGAAAGACATAATCTGTTGTTTGCCAGTTTATTTTCTTAAAACATTCCAGTTAACACCATTTCAGTCTCAAACCTCAATTACTTTGTTTTCCAAGGTCTGCTCAATCTAACACCTAAGTACATGGGTTGTTTTTTTATTAAATCCAGATAGAAAGTACTCATTCTCTATTACTATTTTAAATTCCCCATATCTCCTTAGTCACCATGTTTCTCTAGTGCAGCCCTCTCTCCAGTCTAACATCAGCTTGCTCATAGCTACAGAGGCTCTAGAAATATGGCATGGCCTTTCTTTCCATGCATCTAAGATTAATAAAACTCCTATATTTTTTTATGGCTATACAATTTGGAAATGTTAAGTGTTATATAAATGTATATTATTATTTTGCCCCACTGTGATGCTCACAGCACTTTCATATTGATTTTTCACCTGCACTTGAATAAACAGTCATCCTATGCTGGCCTTAAGATTCACACTTCTCTTTGCATAGTAGTTTTCAGATCTTCAGATCCAGCTCCACGATATCTTTGATTTTTAGTAGGAATCCAGCTGCAAATTTTAGGGTGCTTTCTGTTTTTTAACAATATAGTAGTTACTTTGCTTTTTTCATTCGATACATTTTCTTCCCAAATTTGTCTGAGAGGCAAAATACAAATAGTTCTAACATGAGCATTAATATGCTGGTGTGTTTTCCTGACTTATCTTTCAAGACTGTCTAACTATGTGCTATTTATTTGAGAAAAATACATAGAGAAAAGGCTGAATCCCAAACCCGCACTGGCATAAATCTGTACAACTTCCTTGGAAGTGGTGACATTCTGCTGATCTCAATTAAATCTACAGCTGGTGATGATTTGGCCTCAACATGTTAACCCTTCTGCTTGCCCTCAGCACACACCTATATAAAGAGGAGAAAAAAAAGCTAAACTATTCTCTAGTTTATCAGTTGTTATTTGAGTGCTCTAAATAACTATCAGCAAATGGCAGCTGTATCTTATACTTTTGGCTACTACAATTAATAACTCTTGAGTTTAGGAATGCCTCATTTGCCTTCATCCAGACATTGAAAAAGCCCTCGACACTGACCTTTTGTACTGTATTACATCCTTTTGCACCTTCACATCACCTCCAGCCTTGCTTGAGGCCCAGCTCCCTTTTTCCAAATGTTATTCTCACCAGGGACGGTAAAAACCTTCAAATCTTGAACAAAACTGATTTGTCTCAGTAACATCAGTTTACATCCTGTGAAGCCCCACCGACTTCAGGAAGTTGCATAGGATGTAAATCAACCCATGATGTGGAGGTTTTTCACTATGTGTCAATAAAGCCAGCATTTTCCCATTAACTGCAACTTTTTCCCTCTGATATTATCTGCCTTTTCTTGAAGAATATTCTTCAGATATTCAGTTCCTCTAGCTCCCTAGTACTTTTCCTTTGAAAAATGCAGCTTTCTGTTCTTAACAATGATGCTACAATTCACTGTTTCCCAACATCCTTCTCAACTTCTTTCCCATTATCTCTAGAATAATTTTCATGCTCTTGAAAGCCATGAGCTTTTTTTGCCATCCTGCCTTCTTGTCATATTACACATCAGAGCCTTCTCAACAGCTGCTTTGATATGCTGAAAATCTAAACCACTTTGCTCGTTAAGGAAACAGTAATTAAGGGCAGTTTGTTTGTTTTCAAGTAAACAAAAAATCCAACATTATAAAAATTCAACTGAGAGATTCATCTAGCTATATCCATCCATTTCACCCAGATTCCTTGAAACAAAATCCTCATATACAGTGGATGTTCTAAAAAGATAGGCCTATCCTATAAACCAGACTGAAAATATAACCTTGCAGTGGCTGTGCTTTGAGGACTGCATGAGTTAACCCCACGGGAGTGCTCAGTCAGAATGGTATTCCCTGTATCTGTGAGGTTTTCCATGCATCCAGGCAGTGGCTCTCAGCTCATGTACAGTGGGGGAAATTTAAATCAGGGACCTTTGCAGGCTTGTTTATGCATGGTGGCAGCAGCCTAAAGCTGTACAGAGAAAGATGCATTTTGCAGCATTACTGTGAAAAATGTTTTAAATCAGACTGTAAAGACTGACTGTGTGGAATCATATTTTACTCTGGTCCTAAGTGATAGGTAAGGAACAACAGAGTTTTGACTGTATCTAGTCTGAGTATGTAATGCAAATAAAATTGATAAATGCTGTTTTAATGTTCTACTTTAAATAACTGAAAGAGTAAAGATCTTCTCTCAAGACGAAAACTCATTTTTCTGTCTGGGAAGAAAACCAAATCAAATAGCAGTGAAGATCACAAGATAGAAAGGAGGGGGAAAGGGGAAAAAAAAGAGGGGTAGTATATTTGCTTTTTCTCAAGTGTGGGGAAAATAAAAAAAAAAAAATCTTTCTAAACAAATTCAGAGCACTGGGAGCACTGAAAAAATCAAATGCTGTTATAACCAAAAGGCGACATCCATGTTTGTGTTCACTGCTATCTGTATGTTTGAAAAAAAAATCAGACTATACCCTTGAGTATCCAGCTTTCTTCCCAGAAAAAAAAAAACAACTCCTTCAGGACAATTTCATTGTATTCCTGAAAACTACAAGTTCCTTAGCTCATGACTCTGAGAGAAATATTTTATTTATTATTCTGTATTCCATTCATCTATTTGTGAGGTCACATTTTATGTTGAACGAATTTTATAACTGATGAATGACAAAAAGTATTTCCAGCCAAGGGACCTACTGCAATTGTCCCAGCAATGCTGGTAGTGTTCTGTTTGCACAACTTCCTCTGCTCTGACACCAAGCAGGATGCTGTCTGAAATCATTCACATCATGTGTCATTCCATTAGGATTCCTCAGCAGATTCTTAGGGCTGCGGTATCTTTTGGGAATGTATAAAATAAAGGTTCCTAAAATGGTCCCGTCATTGTGCATTTATCAGCTGAAGTTGCCAGGACTATGCACAGATACGGCATAATCCTAATTCTTCCATAAGAATGTGGTCTGTGCATGTAGCTTGCTGCTCTCTTCATCTACCAGAGAAATGAGTAGAGTATTACTAAAGAGCATTAGTTTAAGTAAGGTCAGGAGGTCAGCTTTCTCCAGGATGCTGTAGTGAAATGGACTGTGAAAAGCTCCCGCTGTGTGTGAGAGTGAGAAAGAAGCTATAAAAGCTACATTCAATAAAAGGTAGAACCAGAATTTTAAACACAGGTTGATGATTTGATTTCTCCACTGGAATTAAGTATAACTGCAACTTAACATGTGTGGCAGAACAATTGGTAGTTTTTTCCTGTCTTGTAAAGAGTAAATAGGTTCTTAAAAAGTCTTCCTCCAAAATCTAAAAGGAAGGTGTTTATATGAACGCAGCAGTCTCAGAACTGTGAACAGCTGAGCAGTTCACATGGTAAGGGTGCCAGCAGTTTGAGTTCCAGCATCTCCACTTCTCCATTTTGCAGGTGTGTGATGCCCTATTAGTGAAATGTTATCCCAGATTAGGCATCAGACACCTTCTGCTGGTGCAGTCCTACACTGTATTAGTCATTAGGTTTGAACAGGCGAATTTCCCTCTCTCCTGTGCCTCTATTAGCACACAACTGTGTCATTTTCCTTTTCCATGAACATTTCAGTCTTCTTGCTAAAGCAACAACAGTAAAGAGTAAGTATATGATAGCCAGGGCAGCTGGGATGTGGGAGACAAGGAATAAAGACATTATTCTAACTAGTTCAGATGACAGATTTCAATCCTCTGTTTTTTTGCAGGATGCTGTCATGTCAGCTAGCTCCTCTATTCTTAAGGAGGCATAGGGAAAGGTCATATTCATTACACTCTAACATTGCCCTTAAATTCTGTGTCAGAAGCTTTGCCTCCTGCAGACTCTCAAAGAAGAAATACTTGATCCTAAACAAATAATTCCAACAGGTTGGATAGTATTTTTCATGCAGAAAACAGATTTGGAAAAATTCTCAAACCACTTGAGATTATTTCTGAGGTTAATAGATTGATGATATGGAAAAAACTAGCACTATATTACATACAGAAGGCATTACAAAGTATTTAAAGCAGAGGTAGAAGGGTAGCCCCTTGTCTCTATCAACTAAGTTCTTATTTTATAAGAGTTAAGCTATTTTTGTCTGCAGTGTAACAGAATTCTTCACAGTCTTTCCAAGATAGATTAGTGACTAATAGTTATGGTTTGAAAAGCAGCAGTATGTGGCCAATAGCTTTAATCATTTGGGTTTTAGAAATTTTGCTACAAAACTGGAGTATTTTTTTCCTCCTTGTGTGGGAGGGGCACGGTAACAGACTGCCAGACAAACAGGATATAAAACTCAAAACTTAGGTCTTTGTTCTCTCCGTTACAGAGTATGCTGTCTCCTGGCTTTTACAAGACTTCCCTGGCTGGCTGTGCTGGCAGGAGCCCAACTACTGTATTAGAACATTGAGAAGATAGAAATTATGGTAGTTAGACAGGGAGAGGTGCTTCAAAAGCACTTGCATGACATCTCCATCTGTGTAGGACACCTGCAAGATGATTAGGATGAGCTGGAGTTTTGGACTCCAGCTGGACTTTTTAGGGCTACTGAATGCCCAAACAGGAAGATCTGTACAAACAAAAAAATCCACTCAACACCTCAATAGCTGCATTTGCCTAGACCACCTGGTCATAGTAAACCATCTTTTGTGAGCTCCAGTCTCAAAGTCAACAGATTAATACTTGGGAATGAAGCCACAGTTGACTGAAGTAGTCCAATTATTACGAGAAAGAGGAGTCCATCTGCTCACTAACAGGGGCCATGGAAACACATCACTTTGCATATCACACTGCCTCCCAGGGAAATCAATATCTCTGTCCTAATAGTCAGAGCATTGCAATCTGCTGGAGTATTTGTGAAAGAAAAGAGCACAAGCAATAGCAGCAAGCTCATTGCAGTATTTCCACAAAACTGAAATATGCTCCATGGAGGAAGATAATCTTTCCATTTCCATTGCAGGCAGAAATATCTCTGCTAGAGCAGCACAATTTCTAACAGAGGCAGAGGGTCCTGAGTGAGGGCATCAGCTGTTTAGCCATTTTGTGGAAGCTGCCAAGTACAGGTCATCCAGCTTTCCATAGTTCAGTAGAAGCAAGACAGAAAGGATTACAGTAGTTCCACACAGAAGACCTTCTCAATTCAGGTCTACAGAGGAACCTGAACTGTAACCTGTTTCATAGGCCACTGATCTTCAGAGAAAAGGAATGCAATAATCTTACACCCCGAAATAAGAAAAAGTCAGGGCAGTTCAGAATAACACTGCTTCCCCTGTCAGCCAAATACTCATTTTGTAAATGGCTACAGCACACATATGATTCTGATGTGAGCCTGTATACTGCAGTAGAGTTTGGGTTTTTTTCAGCCACTGCTGTAATATGTTGATGTTTTACTGATGACATGGGTCTGCTGTCTTGGTCAGGCCAAATGTCCATGCAGGACAGCACACAGTGTCTGACAATGATGGTTTAGGGGAAGAATATAAAAACATTGCAAGACTATTTCATTTTCCTCTAGCAAACCCTTCAAACTCCCCAAGCCAGATGTAGTATCTTTATATTTTACTGCCTCTTACAGAATTTTCTTTCACGAACCTGCCTTTGTAATACTATATTTAATCCAGCTATATTTTTGGTATCCATAAAATTTTTGAGAGGCAAGCCAAATTGATTATAGGTCTCAGGAAAAAAGACCATTCTTTTTTGTTTCAAAATTCACTTCCAAATATTATTCCAACCAAGAGAAACATTTACTAATTCTTCTCTACTCACCATCTTATTATTTTACACACTTACATATTTACATATTTACATACTTATTATTTTACAGGCTCATTATTTCACACAACTTGAGTTGTCTCTCTTCCAGGATGAAGACTTCTTGCCTACTTTTCCATTCCTTGTATGGAACAGCTTCACAAATGCCATAAGCCTTGTGTGGTTCCCCATCTACCTTTCCAAGAAGGGAGAAGTGGCAGGATTGTATCTAACAGTCAAGTTGCGGACACAGAGCACCAGACACTACAGTCACAGAATTATCCAAAATAGCTCAGAAGTAATAACCCCTAGTTTAGCATCCTTTGTGTTATATGTTCAGATTAGGACTGGATTACTCAATGTACAGTGATGTGCATTATCAACACTGGGCTTCATTTATCATTTGATCCCTTAATCACTTGTTATTTTGAGATCCCAGTACACCTCTTCTCAATCACTTCAATTTTTACTACCATAAATAATGTGATATATTTAATAAATGCTTCCTTAGTCCTGTTACACTTTTCTGAGACTATTTAAGAATAGGTGATGAGATTTTCCTGGATGTGCTAGTGGTCTCTCTCCGGAATGAAAACTATTTATTCTAATTTTTGTTTTATATACTTTATCCATCTACAAGTCATGTCTTCTTTTTATACTTTGTTTTTTTTCTGAAAGGTCTCAGTGAAAGATCTCAGTTGAGCTTTTTGGAATTCCAAACACATTTCTATAACTTAAGGCATTTTCTAACGATTTGTGGATTTAGCCACAAGATTTTCTCTTAGATCATTACGTGTTAGACTTATGTATAAGCTACAGGTTGAAAACACTGACTGTGGCCATACATTAAGGAAGGAAGGACTATGGAATCTATATTATATACAGTTTATATACATGTATATACACTATACTACATATATATCTAATTTTCATCACTGACAACACTATAATATCATGACACATCTACACAAGGCAGACGGAAATAGAAATGAGCTATTTATTTGGTCACCTTGAGAAAATACAGTTATTTTTATTGAAAAATAACCAGTAGTGGGCCTTAATAATGTCAGGGATTGAAATTTTTTTTGAATAAGGAGCATGATGGGATGCTGAAACAGAGAATATTTTATTTCCTTGAATGCTCACAGAGAAACCTTTCCCTCAGTAAGATCAGCTTTCCTTCATTCTTTTTCATCCCTCACAACAAATACCTTTCAAACCTTTCCACAACAGGAAAGACAACATAGAAATTAAATGGCAGCTATAGCTTCTGGGAACTCTCCAAGCCATACCTCCTTTCACAAGGAAGGAAAATTAAACAATAATACAGAGAAATGTGAGACAAAAGTATCCTCAAACTCTCTGGAATAACAAAGTATTTTCCACTTTAAAAGGAAAGAAGACAAACTGTGCACAGCCCTGAGAGAAAGTAAAAGACCTGCAGGAGGAAAACATATAAGATATGGTAGTCTGCCAAGGAGTCAGGACTGGACAGCAACACGAAATGGAAATACTATCTAAAACACTCCCATGGCAAATATGAACCAGTTTCTAGACACAGATAAGAGAGCTGGAGTATTAACTCTGGCAACATTTCCCTGCTTTGTCATGCCAACAGTATAATGGAAAATGAAACACTGATTGATGGAACTACACATGACTTGCCATGAGATATGAACTGTATTACTTGCAGAATCTTGAATGGAGTCTCAATAGCTCTGCTCTGTAACTTGCTAAACCTAGTGTTTCACTTTTAACCACTTTAGAGGTGTAGTGTTCAGATGGAAGTGGCTCTTACAGCCCTGCTTCGTCATATTTTTTGCTTCAGACACTGCTGTGCCAAGGCTCAGTGTATCTAGGGCATTGCAAACAAACCAGCAAAATTCTCATGCAATAAAGTCCACCTTCAGCTTTAACTGTGTAAATGATGAAAACACTGAATACACATCCCACTCTACACAGCAATCCTACAAGGTGAGCAGATTTTCTTGAGCTGGTCTGTGAGGGCTGTCCACAGCCAGGGCCCAGTGAAATGTTGCAGGTCCTTATTCTGCTGTCGTGAGTGGTGTCCTCAAGTGTCCCTTGGAATTACAGGACATCACTTTCCCTGGACAAAAATTGCAGTTGCGCTGCCAAGGCTGTGAAAGGCAGCAAGTAATTGCTGCTAAATCCCAAGAAGTCTGCTGAGTAACTGTTGCTTAAAGTCATTGACTATTGGTATCCTTCAAGATTACCAAGTGAGTTGGCAGATCCCAACACATTTTTGATATTAAAATGATAGGAAACTACTTAAATATCGATGCATTCATTATGAAAACATCTTTTTGGCATTTGGTTCCGATTAACGCTCGTGCTTTAGCACAATCAGTTTTCCTCATTATAATCAAACATTACAGTTATGTGAACGACCAAACATGATTATGGAAATGTTAGCTCACATTCCCTGAGTTGGATATTTGTAAGGAGGCTGTCAATTGGAAATATTTGGAAATCTATCAGGAGTTCAAGTACATTTTAAAAGGACATCTGTGTAGAAGAAGCAATCAAACTCAACAGTATTATGGTACAGGCGGGCTGGGTAAGGCAGCAGAGGTGCAGTTGGGGAGCACTGTGCTGCAGTAACAGGATCTGCTTCAGCTGTACAGTGCCATTGCCAGCCTGGCTCTGCAGTTGGGAAGGAAGGGGCAGCAAGTGGCAGCTATGAACTCAAAGCTAAACCATGAGGTTGCATCACAATCAGCTGGATATCAAGACGAGAGTGATTTGTTTCCAGAAGCCAAAGGGCTAAATGCAAGACCTGTTATTAAAGAGTGTTTGCAGTACAAAACCAAGGCTTTCCTGGCACAGACAGAACTGAAATCACAGCCATGTCTACCAGCTAAGTGCTGTGCTGTAGAAATGAATTCCATAAATTTTCTAACAGCTGCACATGACTTAGCTTTGCGAATCTATTAAGGTAAATAAAGCATGAACACTGCCTGTCTTCTCATCTCATTGGACGTCATTTGTTTAAGCTGTCTGCTAGATTTATTCATATTGCTGCATTTGATTTCTAGTGTGAGGTAATTGTTCTCATTAAACGGGTGGGTTGCAAACATATCACTGTGAAAGGACACAAGGTTTGTTTCAAGCTTTTGCTTTTTCAAGCATTTCAGCCACCATTCATCTCTGATGATGAGCAGCATCCTTTAAATTGCAATCCCAGATAATGTGCACAGGCTGAGCTGCCCACTCCAGAGAGTTTCTGTAGCAGAGTTCAGTGTGCCTCCAGCAGACCTCTGACACATTCCAAACCATGGGGCAGAAATCCTACCTTAGCCCACGAGCATGGGAGGAGAGATGTGCTCCTACTGCAACAACGTGATCATTTTCCCCAATATGCTGCTGCTGACTGTGGTTAGAATTTGCTAATTCAGCCACAGTAAATTAATCTATTTAATTAAGGAGCATTGGATAAATCAGAAGACCTGAGCATTTAGGTATTTTCTCATATCGCTTCTGCTGTGCTCAGCATGTGACAGGACCAAGAATGTTGTCTGTAAGGTTGTGAACAACCGCAAGTGGAAAAAACCCCAAAACAAATGGAGAAAAACAAATTTAAGTTTGTTGAGTGCTTTTTTTTTTTGTGACTTTTTAAAAATTATTTTTCATTGTAACCTTGCAAAAATAATACGTAAAATTTGACTCTAAAAGGCTTGAAGGATTGTGATTGTAAGGAAATAGACAATGAAATCCAGCTACTCAAATTTGAAAGCTAATTTTGCAAAGTTGAAAAGTGCAGCTATTCTAACACTCATTTAAAACAGATCAAGTATTCTAATTTGAAAATGTGCAATTACTGCAGACAAAATCAAAGCTAAAATCCAAGAAATACTCATAGGACATGTTATGGTGCCTAAGTGCAGCCATTTTTTTACACAATGGCTGATGCTTTTCACTTTTACTCATAAGACAAAAATTCTACATTCACAGTTTAGATTACAAATTATAACTTCGGAGACAGCAGACATTATTCTGAAATACCTAAAGAAAGCATAAGTTACATTCAAAAGAACAGAAATAGGAAATCAAACAGATTTGTGTATCCAACCCAACTGTTCCCTTCAGACTTGAAATATCTGAGGGGAACAGGGGCATTACTTCCAGGCATTCATCGAGCAGATCCTGTTTCAGAAACACTTCTATAACTGTATGTGTCCTGGCTTGCAGCTCAATGTTTAATGAAAAAAAGGCAAACATAAAACCCCACTGTGGTCATTGACAGATTGGTAACAGCAAGTAAAGACCATTGTATAAACACAGAGGCCATGTTTGCAAAAGCTCATTAATGCCAAATTAAAGTGAGAAACATGAGAAGGTCTGCACTGGTTCCAGTCAACAACAAAAGTGAAGTTTTGCCATCAAATGGTATATTGGGAAAACCTGTGCAAATCAGAATGGTTACTTTCCACTTACAAACTCCTACTGAATCAACCACCGGCGGTTCTCAGGATTTTTTTGGTTGACTGAGTGTCAGAAATGATCTTTTAATGGGACAATGACAGATTATGAGAGGCAGATGTTCAACCTTGTATATTAAAATAGGTGTCCCTGTAAGCTGTTTCCTGACATTCTATGACCTACAATCCACTTAGGCAAATAGAAAGCCACACAGGTGGCAAGCCTCACCAATGATCCCAAACTGAATTATATTTTAATGAAATATGTGCTGCACAATTTTGTTATTTCTCATCAAGACCAAAGTTACTAACTCTGAAAATAGAAAGCAATGCTTTCTGTCCAATAGCTGCAAACCTCCTGTTATGGACAATGACTTCTGGACTCTGGAATTAATCCCTCTTCCATTCTTTGTTTATTTCCAGGAGAGTGATCCTCCATACAAATATATGAAATGCAAGCAATAACCACCATTTAACACACCCGAGTGTTGTCTGTCACAACAGGCTGTTATATCCAGATTCGCGAGGCTTATGCATTCTGAAGGGTTTCAGAAAGAAGCTGTTTAACACCAAAATGTACTTAAGTGTAGACATACTAGAGCTACTTTACTGAGGTGCCTTTCTAGGTAGAAGGCAAATTACTGGAGACATAATGAACGTCAAGAACACATCAAACACAAGGGTGTTTGTAGAAAGGTCTGCTTGGGGTTCTTCAGCCCCAGTTCTGCCATAAGAATTAGCAATGCTTCCTGGAAAGTGAATTTAGCAGATACACGTTTTTAGCCTGCAAAACAACTGCTAGAAATAGTGGGAAGAAAAGTTTGCTGTCATGGTCAATGTGAGCTCCAATAAGGAAACAAGGAGCAACCCTTAGCTAGAACTGACAGACTAAATTGAGAAAGGCAGCCCACTCAACCAGGGAGCTAAAAAATCCAAAGATGTGAAGAATATGCTGCCCTGCTCAACAGATGCAGCAAACAGCAGCTCCCCAGGGGGCTGTGTGTATGTCAGCATGATAAGGACCCTTCCCAGCAGCCAACACTTAAAGGCCAGCAGCCTCTGTTGGGTACAATGGTCCTGAGCCCTCTATAGAAATTATGTTCATAAGAAACCCTCCTCACAAGAAGTAAATACACTCTCGGGTCGTGAACCTCAGTTACAAGTTGCAGGATATAGTGTTGGTTAATTCACCTCCCAGGAACACAGCCAGGGTTTGGTTACAGTTGCTGAAACAGAAAGCAGAAGAATGCTGATGGGGGCAGAAAAGCTCCCTGGGGGAGTTAAAAGAATTTATATAAAGGATAGGATGGAAGCTAGAAAAAATCAAATAAGAAACAGCAAAGGAAAGCAACAGTTCTACATAAAAGAAACAGTTCAACAGAGGAAAAAAAAAGCAACTTATACATGTTTTTCTGCAGCCATCTAAGCAGTAAGATAGGGAACCTGCCTGCCTGCCTGACTTACTGGGCTACACACTTTAAACTGCCAGTATCATATGTAGGCACAATAAGCACAGGATGCCTAGTCAAAATAACACAATCAGAGCCCCTGGAACATGAAAATCAAAGCATGTATAAAAGATGGAGTAAGTTGGACAAAACAGTAAATAGAATCACGTGTCAAAGAACAGTTTAAAACTAATTGGCCAAGCCCTCCAGACAGTTTAATAAGATGTGATCCCATGGAACTGATATTCTGGGCAAGAAGAAGAAAAATACCATTACCATCATATTTCACCTATGCAACAACATGGTGATGGGAAAATGTCACCTGTACCTAGTGGAGAGTGTAAACATACTGGGATACATTAACAGGAATCAGTATTTCATGGGCAGGCAGGAAACTCAGGAGGAAGCAACTCTTGGCTTTGTTGGAAGCGCTGCATTAGACTAGGTTTTTTATTTTTGTTTTCTGTCTTTTTAAACAAGTAAAATTCTTAAAGGTAGCATGAAGGATATCCAGGGACTACTTTCTTCACAAATAAATTGCACCTACTAAAACCTTAAGAGAAAACTAAAGAACCTGATGTTGCTAAACAGCAAAGAGGCTTGATGTCCAGATGAAGAAACTGGAGAGGACTATAAGCTAAATCAGGTATAAATATATGACATACAAAATATAAAATGTTTCATGAACAACTTTTAAAGAGCATAAGAAACATAGAAGGAAGCATCCTGCTGAGAGTCTGTAGGGTCAAAAAATAATCAAGATATGAAAGAAGTGCTCAGAGAAAATAAAGCCACAGCATAAAAAAAATAAATTCTTGCACATATTTTTAGCGGAGAAGACTGGAAAGATTCCTATTCTGGAATCTCTCTCTACAAGAGAGCCTATCTCAAATAAAAATTAATGACAGAAGGTTTTTTAATAATCAAATGAGCAGTAATAAAACACAAGAATCACATAAGAACTGCCTACAGCATAAAGAAACTCAAGACTTAAGTGCCAAGAGTGCTATTTAATTTTGGGCTTAAATTTGCTTTGTCACCAAAGGTGGTGTTGGCAAACACAGACCAGAAAGCCAAGCGAATCGGTGGAAACAATTTTAAAGAATAGAATGAGTGTCTTCATAGACAAAAATACTTATTGTCAATGAGAGAAACAGATTCTCTGAAAGAAGTCTTGCCTCATTATCTACCAAAATATTTTCTACAGGCATCAGTAGGCATACTAACAACAGAAATCCAGACTGTATTTATATACTCAAAGACATCTGACATATCCTTAGACAAAAAAATCTTAAAGAAACAGCTGGTATAAAGAAAGAAAATCTTCAAAAGGATAAAGAAATGTTTAAAAAGTAGTAAAGAGAAGTACATCTTTAAAGAACACAGAGGTGATGAAGGTGACAGATGTGATTTAATAGGCAAAACAGATAACAGAGTGGTGGTTCATTTTTACCATCCTCAGGATCCCAGACATTGTGACCTCTGTGCTCTCCTGTCCAGTACCCAGTGCACAGGGCAGGCACCCAGCAGGAAACAGATTCATGTGTACAGATGGGTCCCTTTCATCTCTGAAGGCAAAGTCTATATCTATGGAAAGTGGCATTTATCAAATGTTTTTCTCAAAAAAAAAAAAAAAAAAAGGAAAATATATAAATACCTAAGGACTAGTGGCAAAAAAACCTTTGAAATTTTTTTCTTTTTTTTTTTTGCCATAACATCTTCTCAGGTATTTTCTATTTAAAAGGTTTGGGTTGAGGAGCCTGAAATACTAAAGAAAGAGTGGGTTTACATTTCAGTTCAACTGTGGTCTTAATTTTGTCATATGCACTTACTAAAGTCAAGAAGAGAAGCACTCTATCCAAAAAGACAAGCTCTAGATTTAGGTGTGAATGACTTCCAGTTCTTCTACAGCAAATACTCACACCTGCTTCCAGAGAAGTTAAAGTTAGGGAAACCATCCCTTTTTCACTCTTATTTGACTCTGCAACTCCCTGTCCGCTTAGCCTTTCTTTCATTACCAAAACTGCGCTTTCCGTATCTCCAGTTTTTATCTGCCCTGAGAACTGCTGGATCAGACATAGATTTCTTCATTCTCCTGGCAGTGCTCAGAGCAGCAGCTGAGCTGGTGCAGGGGAGGGCAGAGGATGGAGACCTTGCCCACTCCTGATGCCTTTGCTGCCCATGTACTGCAACCAGGCTGGGCCAGACAGCAGAGAACAGTTGTCATTCCTTGGGATCTCCTCTGCTATAAAACTCTACTTTGTAACTACAGCACTGGCAATGGAGGAGGTTATATTCCCTCACCCCTTTCCCAAATAGGCAAAATTAATTCTAGCACCTTTAGCTAAAAAGTCTCAAGCTGCCTCTCCACAAAAATGTTTGTGTTGATATAAGATCAAATATCATGGGGCCCTAAAATGAGAATGGTGTTTCCCAGTGCCACTCCTGTAAAAACAGGAATTGTTTCCAATTTCTCTGCACACAAGTATGATCCAAGCTCAAGCATGCATTTGACTGCTCCTACTGTGCACAGAAGCCATGCTGCAGAAAAGTGTGAAGAACTGCAGTAGAGCACTGTTATTTTCCATTGAAATTTCGTAAGAAATTATCGGAAACAATAGGGTGGGTTCTTCATACAATGTAACAGAATTTCTATTATGAAAAGAATAGGAGAGAAAACCCCGTAACCTCTATTTTGCATAAAAATATTAAAAGGTTTTAAATACTGAATACAGGGTATTGAACTTGACTGAATTCAATTCTATTTCTAGAAGAATGTTCATCCTGCATAAAAAAGATATATATTCCTTACTGACTTTTCCTTGAAACACTTTGTATATGTGAGAAAAAAAATTGAAAAAATATTTTCGTACATTCTCAGAAGCAGTACAGTGGGATCTCTCTACTGCTATTTGTAGAAGTATCCTAGGTATTCAGATAATTTATTTTTATCATGTCCTTTGACCCTCAAAAAAATTTGGTTGTGGCTGAGATGTTTACCAATTATATAAACAAGACCAACAAAATAAAAAATAAAAAAAACAACAAGTAATTTTAAGAGATATGAGATACACTCCTCAGATTAATAAAGCCATATCTTCTATCTCATTTCTTTCTTCAAGTTTTAAACACAGGAAGGTTAATTATGAGAAGAATTGCAACAAAGTAATTAGATTATAATGTAATTATTTTTAGGGGAAATAAATCTTTATAAAAATCCTCGAGGCTACCAAAAGGCCCCAGGAGATGTGAGTGGAGCTGTTAGGAGGCCGTAACTATAATGTCAATTTATTTGCATCCAGCTGTGCTTATTGAACAATGATTAAAAAGGAAAATTGCCTACAAGATATTTACTGGGTATGTAAATCAATACTCTTCACTACCAGGAAGCCAGCAGCCTGTTGGCCATAAACCAGCAGATTCAAGGCATCCTGAACGCAGTGGTGACGGGAAAAAGTTTCTGTGTTTAATAAGATATATGAACACCCCAAGCAGTGCACATGTAACAGGGAATTATCCATGGGCAGAGGGAAGAGGAAGCACTTCAGTGCACACCTGCCAGGAAGAAACTAAGAATTCTCTAGTTTGGGTTAAAAACAATGAAGAAGTGGAAAGACAGCAGACACCACTCTGGAAAGGAGATGTAGGAAAGGACTTACTAGGATTTATTTCACTTATTTAACTGCAGTAGCTGCAGTAGCTGGTACCTGAAACAGAGGGTCACTTAATTCCAGCCCTGAGGCAGTTGAGGGTGTGCCATACACAGGAGCCGTGCTCATATCCCTGCCTTTTTAAAACCTTTACCTCGCCATTGTTTGTATCCAGTTACTGATTTCAGAACTGGTTTTGTTTCCAAATAATCTTTATTTCTCTGACATCCCATTTGAAAACTGGAGTTTGGAGAGGAGTTAGCCCTGCTAGGAAATTTCTACAGCCTGGTAAAAGTCTGCATAAATAGCAGCTGGACAGAGGTTTAATTCACATGCAACTTACACTGACAGTAAGTTCTCCAACAGGACAAAACTACAGAACCTCACAATACATTTTCTTCAATATATTCTTGTACCAGGTACCTGAAATAACATATCTCTAGTTGCACATCAGCTGTTCAGGAGCCTGGCTGCTGTAATCCCCTCCAAGACTGCTTTATCCACAGCACTACTTACACCTTGCAAGAGTGACAGAGTGGTAAGGGCAATCACGTCTCACTGAAATACTCTCTTTCATTTGATTTAAAACATTTTACATGACAATCCAGTCTGACTGGAGAGGGTAATTAATTTAAGCTATTCATAATGTCACTTGAATCTGAGTTCTGAATGTAGGACTTGAAAAATCTCTCTTAAGCTTCTCCAAACCTGGAGCACCTGTTCAAGGCACTCTTGCTTTAAAAGAGTTTGGAGAAAAAAAATCTCAATGTGGATGGTTCATTCAGTGACAGCAATGAAGCTCTTCATGTGAGTTATTCAGCATTAGGCTTTTTTATTTTTTTAATGTTTAAGTTGTTTTCTTATGAGGAAGAAGTGCCTTAGAGAACAGCATTGGAAGATTCTAAATGCTACAGCCTTAATAAAGCTTAATTCAATCCAATGATGTTAGCACTACCGGCATTAACAAAGAAAAATACATGGCTGCAGCTAGATATGCCATAGGGATCTGCTGTAAAAGAAAAGTTTCAGCCTAGTAAAATAAAAAGGCTGATCTCAGAGGCCCTAAAAGAGATAGAGGCACAATCCAGAGGGAGTTACAAGTTAATGAAAGTTCTAACAGTTTTTTATGAGATTGCCTGAAATATCAGATTTTTTTGGTCAAATATTCCTCTGTTGACAGCCATAGCCCTATTGAATGAATTTTCTGAAACTTAAGAATTTCTCTAAAGAATTAGCAAGAAATAGTGACAACTGGGGTAGCACACAACCTGGATTTTCCCGAATGAAAACACTGAATATGAAGAAATATTTTTTTTAACATAAGGCTATAAAAAGTAGTGGAAAACTCAAATCTAGAGGTGTTTCAAAACTGGTGATGGATGGTAGGGACAATATCCACCTAAGTATAAAACAAGTCAGGATATTAATGGATCAATACATCACCTTACATCACCTCACATCACCTCAGACAAAAAGAGTGGCACATGTACAAAGTAGGTGTGGTTTTATTTATAGCTATGCAAATCAAACTGCCACACAGAAGCAATACAATTTATGCATTCTATAGCAGCGGTAATAACAGCTGTATCAATGGCAGCATCTAAACTACACTTTCAGTTAGGAAAATTCTGCAAGTCTTTAAATTGCCTGATCATTAATCCTCCCTATTTGTGATGTGTTACATCATCACAAATAACATCACTGAGCAGAACTTTTTCATCCAGCACTCCTCTGTAATTTCCAATTTACAGATAAGAGGAACAGAGAAGTGAGTTGTTCAGGGTATGAGCTACACTTAATTCGGTCTCTTAAAACCCTTCAAATATGCTGCCTACCTGGGCAAAGGGTCAGGATGCAGCTGAGCCAAGTTTGAGAAGAACATGCCATTTCCTGCTATCAGGTGGATGATGTGTTTCCTTTTGCTGCCCTGGCAGGTCACATTTTGCAAATGAGTACATGCATGTCCATGTGCAGAACAGGAGAGAATCAGACATGCAGATACCACACTGCTGCACTGTGCTTTTAGCAACCTCTTCAGTTTGCCTGCTTTGCCCAGGATTTTTCAGCTCTCTCCAAAGCAGGTCTTGTAGAGTATATAATCAAGCATTACAAGGAAAAAAGGTCAGCACAGGGTGAAGCCTTGCAGAGGTGGTTTCTCTGAGAGAAGAAAGCAGCACAACCACCAGCTTAACAAATTCCACTGTGGTTACCTTGTGAATATCTCTTTTTGACAGGATTGCTTATGGCTTAAGAAGAAATTACCATAACTCTGCTATTTCTAATAACAAAAATAATCCCATTGCTATTCTTATATAATCTAAGCAATCTTTAAAATTTCTGTAAATATGACACAGTTCATTACTAAATGTTTTACAGTCTGAGACTGGTAAATTATCTAGATGACATTCAAGTTTGCACTTTCTTTTTCTGTGACTGAGTTTGATTGCTTTCATTCATGAGCATGTTCACACCATTTTATTTTTACTGAGTAACTGAATGATTAAATTCTAAAACACACACTTCCTACTGTGCTAGAGAGACAGACAAGAACAATGTAGAGCATGAATACATGCTACTATTATAAAAGCAAATGTCATTTGCCTACAATGAATTAGTTTTAAAAAAGATACAGTAAATGCAAGAGAGAGCAGATTTTATAGCGCTCAGGGTATATTATTTTGATATTTCAAGAGGAAGTGGCTAGTGCTAAGTAGTGTCTTTGGCAGCTGCTAAGTCTTGAGGTCATTACAGAATTTCTTGGCACAACCAGGTTATTTATTTATTTGATGAAATTTCACTAAGACATATTTTTCTCCAGAATTCAGCATCATGTCACTCGGGAAAAAATGCTGACATTAAGTGGTGTTTAGATAACATTCAACAATTCATTGCTTCAGTGACAAATGCATTCCTTGTAGAGACATGAAAAACAGAACAACAATCTTGTTGACTTCCCAACATGAGCTGTCTGATGAATATTCTACATAGAGGGAAGCATTCTAAAAAAAAAACCCAAGTAATTAGTGGGTAAGCTCTAATTGTATAAATAAGGCTAATTATACAGATGGGAAATCTTTTCAGTTCAGAAAATCGGATACTAAACCTTCCTCTCATTCACAGAAAAAGCCTTCCTAACATGCAAACAAACATGCACATGAAAACCAGTGAACTCATCATGCAGATTCTTCTGTAAAGAACTTCCTTGCTCTGTAAGGAAGAAAAAATGTTACTTCTTTTTTTGTGTGCTGGAGACCCACATGGATGCTACTATAGCAAGATTCTGCACTTTGTGGTGAAGGACATGGGAGAAGCAGAAAAGAGAGTAAGTGCAAATTGCTATTGTACTCAGGATGTAGCAGGCAGAGGCAGCAAAAGAAACCAGATGTTTCAGAGCCGTGCTGGCTGCAGAGTACAGGGTGTTTCAGGAAAACTGGGCAAGTTATTTCTACCTCAGGCCCCAGAATCACAGAATCCTAGAATGGTTTGGGTTGGAAGGGACATTAAAGACCACGTCCCTCCAACTCCCTTGCCATGGGCAGGGACACCTCCCACCCGACCAGGTTGCTCCAAGTCCTGTCCAACCTGGACCTGAAAACTTCCAGGGATGGGGCAGCCACAACTTCTCTGGGCAACCTGTGCCAGGGCCTCACCTCTCTCACATGAAATAATTTATTCCTAATATCTAATCTAAACCTGCCCTCTTTCCATTTAAAGTCATTACCCTTTGTCCTATCACTACATGTCCTTTAGGTACTGCAATAAAGTAAAAAAATAGGAGTGCAAGTTCCTTTATACGCAGGACCTGGGTTAGAGGAAGTGTATTGCTCTTAAAAAGCAATTCCCCACAGCATGACACCATCATCAAGCAGCCAACCTGTACTTTGAATACAAACATGTGACTCCATCATACAGCTGAGAGAAAATGTGGTGTCATCCAAGAATCACCTCCCTGTCCCACCTGCTGCACTCCCAGCAGCAGGCACCACACGAGATTGGAACCCACAGCACAGACACCAACACATGGGACACCAACTTTGGCCTAAGAGACCAAAGGATTCAGGGACTCAAATTAAACAGTATTTACTGTGGCAGCACATCCAACATGCATACGACTGCTTATTTGCTCAGTTGAACACTAAATGATAAGATTGGTTGAAGTGCTTTGTACATTGTCTTCTTTATTTTTCATTTGCCAACTCGAAGTGTGTGTGTGTGTATATTTATAGTTTAACATCCATTTCATTAAATTATTTCTTTGGCTGTCACACCATAGCTACATCACTGCAGAGGAAATACTGGATAGTTAGAGTGAAAAGTGAATGTTTAGAATAGTATTCCAATCATTAAGTTTGATTTCTACATATTCTACACGAAAATATTTAATACTATTTAAAAGCTCTTTCATGTGATATGTGCATTCTAAGTTGGAAGTGCAGAGTACAGCCAGTATTTCTGTTTTGTTATATATGATAAAGTAGAAACACTGATAATATTCTCATTAAAGCAGTAGGAAAAAAATTATATGACTGGAATACTACATTTCTAGTATTTGTATTTAAGAAGAAAAAAAAGACTACTCCTACACAAAAAGCATCTCAGTACTGAGGGAACATCTTAGCTTTCAAAATTCCGATTCCTGCCCCCACCAGGTTTCAAGGCCTGTTTGAGATGGTACTTCCCAACTTTCGCAAAGCAGTATAAATGACAGTGGATTTCTAGAGAGCACTGCCAGCTGCTGGAGTTTCTGAGAGCTGTTTCTGAGCTGTAGCAAGCAATGGCCATAGCACACTGAAAGTTAGACCACCCAGCAGGGAGAACAGGAAGACAGCTCATAAAACAAGGCATGTGCACAGTCCAGTCACTGGTAAAAAATTGTTTTCATCAGTCAGGTAAATGAAAAATACACACTTACTACCAAGATTTTCTAAATTTCAGCAGCACATTATCTCCCTGTCCCTCATACTCTGCCTGGGCCAAGCCAAGAGCTCCTAAACACTTGATGCTTCACCAGACGATCTGAGGCAGACAAGAACTGATATGCTTGTCTTCCATAATGCTATTTCCTTGTCCACAGTCTGAATAATGGACTAGACAGATTCCACAGGATGTATCAAGCCTTGAAAATTGCTTTGAAAATAGACAGCTTTTCCTGGATGCTTGTCTGACAACATAAATGTATACCTAAGATGACACATTACTGACTATCCAAGTCTCTGAGAGCATGAATCTGTGAAAACAGCAGCAAGCATTCTCTGACTGTTGGTGAGCGCTGCTACTCACAGTGTGTCATCTTCCCAAATTCTTCTTTCCTACCACACCATGTGCAGGTCATGAGGAGGAAACCACAACTAACATCATCCACACTTCTCTCTTCTTGCTATTCATTTCATATCCTCTTTTCCTTTTTTAAGCAATTGCAGGACAAGAATAAAACTGATACTGGGCTTCAGTCAGGTTTTGGTAACACACAACTAAGAAAAAAGTATTGTTTGCAGATGCAACACAACCTTTTTTGATTTTTTTAAATTCTTATTTTTTTCTCCAGCATGAAACACAGCAGTGAGAAACACTGAGACTGCCCTTCAGAGACTGTCATTATTTAATCCCAGCCAGCATCTCAGTCCCACAGAGCCAATCACTCTCTGGAGGGATGGGGGAAGAGAATCGAAGAGTAACACTGAGGAAATTCATGGGTTGAGACAAAGACATTTTAATAGGTAAACCAAAAGTGGGCCATGCAAGGAAAGGAGAACTAGGAATTCATTCCCCTCTTCCCATGGGTGGGAAGGTGTTCAGCCATCCCCACGACAGCAGGTCTCCATGGCATGTAACAGTGACTGGGGAAGACAAACACTATAACAATGAATGTCCCTCTGTCTTCCTTCTCCCAGCTGTATGCGCTGAGGAAGACCCGATATTGTCTGGGATATCCCTTTAGTCGCTTGGGATCAGCTGTCCTGGCTGTGTCCCCTCCCAGCTCCTTATGTCCCCCCATCACCTCACTGGTGGGTGGAGTGAGAGGCAGAAAAGGCCTTGGCTCTTCTCAGCAATAAAGAAAACAACCCTGTGTTACCAACAATGTTTCCAGCACAAATCCAAAACACAGCCCATACTGGCTGCTGTAATGAAAATTAATTCTACATCAGCCAAATTCAGCACAGAAATACAGTTTGAATAACAGCAGAACAGTGCAGATATCCCTCTACTGCCTGACTGAAGCTAATCAGCAGATTTTGTCTTCAGTGTGAAGTGTCTCCCTAAGTCTACCAGAAAGCACTGCCTTACCCTCATGGGTAGATTCAGATTTCCAGGAAAATCCATGTAGAGTAGAGCACTGCCCATTTTGATCAAAGGTGACCAAAGTGTTGTTTCTGTCTCTGCAGGGATTCACCTGAATGTTTATGGAGCTGGGAAGAGCTGGGATGATAAAGGTTTATGTAGCACATAGTAGCCAAGACTAAATTTCACTTGACAGAACAGCACTTTTTCAATCTACTTTACCCAAGAAATGCCTGAGAACTGTTAACAAACCAACTTTAAGGCTCATGCATCAAGCAAAAAACATGGAAGGCATTGCATAAGTCAATATACTGACTCAGTATAAATTCACACCACAGTTCAAATGTGGTAACCTGCTAAGCCTTTTTCTATTTTCTGAAGTATGAGCTTTTTACTGTAGAGTTTCTCCCAGTCCCTCATCTAACCTTGCCCTTGTATCATTATACTTGACCCAGTACCATTTGCTGTTCTACAGTTGACATGAAAACTTAAAAGCCATTTAGACTTCCTATAGCTCATAGGGGGTGACTGGAAAGAGCTGGATGTCCTGTGCTGTACACCAGATCAGCTGGGTGTGACAGGCTGCAGGTGTCTAGGAAAATCATGGAAGCACAGCCTGCCTCCAAGCCACTCTTGCAGCTCTTCTGCCTTGTTTCAGTAGTGGAGAGACTGTGGCTTTCTAATTGCTGACACGTGTCTGCTGATTATGTTCAGAGTCTTGAATCTGTCTGTATTCTACACTGCAGTACTGAGAAGAACAGCTTTGCCTGAATGTACTAATAATTTACCCAGTATATTGCAGAGGTGACTACTGATTTCTTGCAACCTGCTGATGCTTCCTCAGCCACACAATTAGCTCACCCAGCTGCTTTTATACACAATGATGGGATCCTTACTGGGCACTAGTGAGGAGCTGGCAGAATGTCTGTTCTGTTACATTCTTGAGCACCTTAATTTATGGGGCTGGTTTAGGTCAGGGACACTTAGAGACAAAAAGGAAACTGTCAGCAGCTTTTACCTGGGATTTTACAAGAACGTGCTTTCACTAAGAAGATTTGTCTTCTATTGGTTACAATTACTTCCTCCAATATCCCTTATTTCCTCAGCCCAGCCTCTCTCTGCTATTTGCTTATGATGATAAATATTCACAAACCTGGGAACACGAAATGACTGGTTTTTTATTAGATTGTAACTTGTATACATAAACTATATCCTTATGCATAATTTTCTGTTGGCACCTCTGAGTGCACTTATTTTAACAGGAATGTAAATGCCTTCTTGATGACCAGGTAATTTAAAGACCACAGGGAGGTATACAATAGAGTATGCCAAAAAAACCCCACAAACAAACCCACCTAATTAAAAAACCCTGGACATTTTTGGAGTCTAGTGTAAGCAAAGATTTCTGCAGCTGAGTTTTCCTTGAAAAAATTTAAGAGGTTAACTGTCAGCCTGGGCTGTAAACAACAGAAATGAAAGATGTTCATGTAGCTAACACCTGGTTTGCTTACAAAAAAATAAAGAAGTACACCCAGCTGAAATCATCTTCCTTCCTTGGTAAATTTAGCAAACATGTTTGCGAGAGTTGTTTTTTTGGTTGTTTTGTTGGGGTTTTTTTTCTTGGAATGGGAAAAATTAGAAAAATGTTTTGAAAAAAAGAAATACCTGGTAGGGTATCACTGCAAGGCACTGAGACTGCATTTGAGAGAACATCCTGGCAGAGTCTCAGCTGTTCCTCTCCATTTCCCATGAGAACTCTGAAGCCCCTAAGGTGAATCACCTGATCTGTGTTTTCAACTGCACACACAGAGACTTTGTCCGTTCTAGTGCATCAATACTGCATGACACAGCTGAGCAAACTTCTAAAACCTGAATCTAATCATGCCACTGTCTGGCCCCAGAAAGGAGAAGATCAAATGTTTCCAGTGCTCTTTAGTGAAGATGTGGGAGTGTGTAAGTCTTAGCAGGACACACAGGTTTGCATCCACAATAAATTGCTGCATTCACACTGTTTCATGAACAGGTATCTGGGGTTAAGCCCTGCAACGTACTTAATCAAACACTTATTTCCTCTTTCAAGGCAATTAGGAAGGCTAATTCTGTCCTCAGGAATGAAACTGGGGATAGCTAGATGCTAATTGTCTGTTCTCTATCCCTTATTCCTCAGAAATGCCCTCACAAGCTGAATCCCAGCACAACATTGGCAGGAGACACTTTTGTGTGGTCTAGCAAAGGAGTTGAAGAATTAATCTCTGCATCTAAAGCCAGATAGTTCTGGCAGAAGATGGCCAGGCAGTGCCCAGGCAGTCACAGGCTGTTCTGCGCAGCCCCATCACTAATCTGACTGAAATGAAAATGCTGTAAAAAGAAAAGAGAGAAAACTGTTGTGTGCTACACAGCATAGAGCTGAATGAAGATTGGCCATCTGTTTGTGCTGGATATCTCCCACTGGTTCAGATAGAAGCAACTCCCTGGCAATATGTTCAGTAATTCAAGGAATTCCATAAATGCACTTCCTTTATCCTTTATGACTCTGCTGAAGGCAGCAAGCAGCACTATTTTCTACCCTGGAGGAGCAAACTGTGCTGAGATGCTGATGGCAATGGTCAAACAATTCTGGATTCATGGCTCCTACAGAAGCTATGCTATTCCTCAATGTAGGAAGAGTCCCTAGAAGTTACAACCCCAATGACTAAACATAAAAATAAAAGTATGGCATCTAGTATGGCACTTGTGAAGAAGGAAAACAATGTTGCTTAGTTGACCTAAAATAGTTTCAGCTTTTTGTGAGTCTTCCAACCTTTTGTACCTCTATCTTACTGCCAAAGAGCAATGGTGTCACCAGAATAAAGCATGTCCTGTGCAGTATCTATCCAACATAGCCAGTTAGTGCCTCTATCTGTAAAATACATATTTATAAATTACAGTCATCACCTGGCAGCAGTTTGGCTTGAATTTTAATTAGTTCATTGGATATGCTCTACTCCATGTAGTAGTTTCAAACTATTGTTTTGTAATTTACAGAGAACTTACATAACCTAGGGGCCTAATTTTTGATTTGAACCTGTGTGGCATCTACAACAGTAGCTGGAGAAGTTGCCTAAATGCTGATATACCAATAGCATCATTCTTCATTTTTGAGAGCAAAGATATGATTCTTGCCTGCAAGACGAGCTTCCACAGTGGGTTTTATTCTTGATTTGTAGCTCAAAGGAGAGGAAAGTTGGCTGGATTTCAGGCCCATCCTCATACTATGATCAAAAAGGGCACAGAAGGGAGAGTGCATTTAAGGATCTTCTCACTTAGTGAAACTGAACAGAACATGCTGACTTAAGAATTACAGTTGTCCAATAGCTAAATTTCTTTCTTATACATCAGCTTCTTAGGCAGAAATAAGATGTTAAAAGAGGTCAGTGAAATCATCATTTGAAAATTTTCACTAGAGATGATACTAAAAAAGTTATAGCAAAACCTAGTGATTTTTATTTCTTATGTTGCTTTAAAAAGATATTTTTCTGTCCTGTAGACATGCAGTGAAAGTTTCCGAAAGAACTTCCATCCTCTTGCTCTTTTGAAGCAGCTTCTGATACATCACTTGAGATGTGGATGAGGATGTAAAAAGGGCATTTGATCAGCATCATAACTGCTGGTGTGACCTTATTTGATTGGAGAATCTCTAGGGGTTTAAACTTCCTTACAAGCTCCACAGAGATTTCTGTAGCATGACATACTGCACATCATAACAAACACATCAAAAGAATCTGAGAAAAAAAATAGTTAATGAAAAAGAGATAAAGTCACAGTATTGCTAAACCAGTAGAGCCTATTTCAAGGCAACTTGCTGAAAACAGAGGTATGATATATTTTTGATAGAATCATAGAATATCTCGAGTTGGAAGGGACCCATCAGGATCATCAATTCCAACTTCTGGCTCTGCACAGCACCATCCCCAAGAGTCACACCATGTGCAGAGAGTGTTTTCCAAACGCTTCTTGAACTCTGTCAGCCTTGCTGCTGTGACCACTTCCCTGAGCAGCCTGTTCAGTGCCCAACCACTCTCTAGGGGAAGAGCCTTTTCTTAATATCCGACCTAAACCTTCACTGACTCAGCTTCAGTTCCTGTCACTTTTCTTTTTGAGTGTTTAATTTATCAGGGGAAATAAAGGCTACTTCAAATTTCTTTGGGAGAATAGGTGATGTTGGCATTTTAAGCATGTTGATTACTTGTTTTTAATGAGATTATAGAAAGATTTTTGCGTGGTCTATCATTATTCTATCTAGAAAAGCCAACTGCAAACAGAAGACAGAACTTTAAGCAGCATAATAGTATTTCTTTTCATATTGTTCTGTTTAAATAAAAGCCATTGCAAAAAACAAAAGCAGGCTCAGACTTAATTACCTGAAGATTTTCTAGTGCTCACCAAGATGAGACTTGAGAGTTTTCCTTGATTTTCCTAAATTTTAATTTCTCAATAAAAAAAGGCTCAGCTGGAAGCTTTTTCCTGGGCTTTCTGGAGGGCGCCTCAGGATTCATGCTCTTCAGGAACAGCATGATGAAGCAAAATTAGCAGACCACATACTGTTTTATAAACCAGCTTTTTAGTCCCCATTAGGGTCTACATGTTGCTGAAGGAAACCACTTGCACTCATGTACTGTTTATACTCGTAGGAGTATTTCATACTGTCAGGAGATTGAATAGCCACACAGCCCATTTTGCATCTAATCATGGAAACAGCCATTTGGTTCTGCCCAAGACTCAGAGCTTTGCAACAGCCAGCTTGGAATCTCCATCCAACCAAAACAGCTTTCAACCCACTTGCAACAAGAGCTCAGATTATTATTGTTACAAGTATGATCATACATTGATACCTCTTTCCAAATCTGCATAAGGAATAACTAAAAATTCCATAACTAAAAATTGACAGATTAAGTAGACTATTAGGGTTATTCCTATCTAAAGGCACATTAAACTAACCCAAATGCTTTTGTGTTTGGAGTGCAAAATAACTGTAAGAAGAGTGTCACTTGAAAGATATTTCTTCTTTTTCTGTCATTTGTGTTATTTAGAAATACGCATATTTGCATGAGCTATTTCAGTAAACCTCTCTTCCAAATTGTGTATCAAAAACTAATGCTGGCTCATTTCTGAGTTTTGTGCAGTTTGTTGGTAATAATAAAGATACTCAGGTCAATTTGATAGCTTTATAATGGACAGGCAAATTTTATCCAAAAAACTTAGAATACCTTGTTACTACAGAAATCTGAAGAGTTTCATAATTTCATTTTTTTTCCCCTAAAAGCACTAATCATCATAGTCTTCAAAAATATGAATTCATATGTATTCGATTTGATAAGCTGGGCAGAGTTGCAGGCTTTTTTGACTTGCCTATGAAAATTTTACTTACCGTTATGAAAAGAGTTCACAGTGTGCCCTTAAAGCAGCACTTCCCCAAAGTTTTGGAAGCTCTTTAACAACATATTAATTTTTTTGGGATCCCAAGGGGTTTTTTACTGAACTTATCCCTGGACAAACATCTCTCCTTCAATTAAGTATTTTTTAGTTTATTTAGTTTTGGGTTTTTTTTCTCCATTCTTTGCTATTTTTCTGCAAGGGTTCCCTTTCAATATAGTTTATTTACCATAAAGAGTATGTGATAATGACCTACACCTTTATAGCACCTCATGGTCCTCTTCAGATGTTTTGCTCTCGCACTTGTATTTCTCACCCTACATCTCCAGGATGCTGCAAATTCAAACATTATACTGTGTCTTAGCTTCATCATTGGTTCAGAGTTTTATATCTTTTATGATCTGTGTCTGTTATTTTATTATCCCATCTTTTTATGTCATGAAGCTTTGTTTGGGGATGAAACTTTTATCTATCAATAGTTATTTGAGAATTAGTTCTTATATATGTATGTCTTAAACATTTCCATTACTTCTAAAAAGAATTTACAGTCCTATAAAACTTGTGCATTTTACAATTCACATAGATTATATTTTGTTCTACCTCTGAATTTTTATATTTTTTATGTGATGAGAATTTACATACTTACATCCTCAGCACACTCCAATAGCTGGTTCTTCTAACATATGCTTTTATACTTACTGCAACTCTCATCCGTTTTGTTGCCTTTCAGTAACTCATTAGTAGAACACAGGTATAAAGTACAGGGGAAGAAAATCTTAGTGCTATAACTCTGCATTTGTGATACTGTCATAAGATTTCATAATTTAGTGTGCACATTTATCAACACTTGTCATTACTTAGAAGGTATATACAGTGATGACAGGTTATATTTTATGATTTCCAACTATCCCTTTCCGTTACAATTTAAAAGTCTTATATCCCTTAAGCATGCAGTTAAATGCTGTATAAAGTTGGTATCGCACTTCTATAATTATCTGCAATATTGCTGTTGACTTCACTCAGCAAAATGTGAGTCTCCAGGGAGAAAGGTTTCTGCTCATGCGCACTAAAAGCACAGGTATCACTCTGGAGTGCTTTTTTCTTCAATATAAAAGTATAAACCCTGATCATATCCCATGCCCATAGTTATAGTTACTGTCTCTACTGTGTGTTTCTTAAAACATGCATAAATGTCTCCTTCACTCCCATTTTCAAAAGCATTTACAGTTTTACAGTTAAAAGCTTTTTACTGCCACTTGAGTGTATGTTTTCACCAACAAAAACTGAAAAATGTTGGCTAGTTAAGTTAGCTCACTTATAACCGGAAATGGATCTTGGCTTTCTCTTTGGATAGGGTTTTTGGCTATGTCCCTCAAAAAAAATTTAAATAACCACAGAGAAAACCTAATAGAATGCTAAAAATACAGAAAAATATAAATTGCTTCCCTATTTTTTTATTTCTTCCCTCGTGTGTCTCACAAACATCTCCAGCAGACCAGCCTGTGAAACACTCCCATTCCACAGTAAGAAAGAAACTATCTGTTTTTCTGTATAATGAGTAACAGAAGAGCTAAATCATTGTAGTATCCATGTCTTGCCAATGAGCCATGATGTCCATTTTGCATCAGTCTGTGAATAATTATGACTAAACATAGCTGAAGTGAATTCCACTCTTTTTCACTCTCTTTCTCTCCCACCCAACGCAGATTCCAGCAGATTCAGATCCTGCCCTCAGCTATGTGTGTCTAAATCTTTCTACAGTGTTTTCCTTTGTCTTTTCCTGAAGCTTATGGACCAGAGCAAAGATATTACACCGCTTATCCTCCCATTTGCATCATCTCTTTTGAGATGATTATTTACTCTTCAGTATCTGGAAGAATGGCAATGTGGTGTTCATTTCTGGGATAAACCAAATATTTGTACAAATAAATACTATAAAATAACTTCATTACCTTCATTCCAGGGCCACCTCCTCTGGAGAAAGATTCATCTCAATGCCTGAAATATTTTTATCATATGCCTGACACAAGATCATGGTGTAAATTGGGATGCAGGAAATACAGACAAAATAATACATGAAAACAACCACCTCAAGCCCATTACAAATTACTTTAAAACAAATGAGAAGCTGGTCTGACAGTATTGTTTAACAACACATCCCGATGTATTTTAAAAAGATATTGCTATCAAGTCAGCTGCAGTACAAGATCCCTAGAAAACACCTGTGTGGCAAGGACTTGGTTACCTCACTCTGCAGGCAAGTAGAAATAGACTCAAAGCCTCTAAGGCTCAACTCCACCTCTGGTGTCCGCTGCAGCTGCTGCAGCCCCCACTTAGAGCAGAGTGGTGTCATTATTTTCCACTGACAAGGAAAAAGCTATAAACATGGCTATACTAAAGAATATTTTTTTAACATTAACACTTCAGTGCCCACATTTTCCAGCTTTACAACGCAAGATTGGAAACTGAAAAAAAGAAATGAGCAGAGATTAAACTTTCCACTTTATTCTTAGGACTTATTCTCAAGTGCTGGGCTGATGGAGCAAAATGAAAAATAGGGAAATGACACAGGAAAGTCCTTGGAGGTAAGTGCATTGTCCCTAAACAAAGATCTGTGTAAACAGATGCAGAAGACAAGATAGAGTGTCAGAGCCCTTGTCAGCATCTGGGTGATTTTCTCTGTTGATTTGATTATATTTCTAAATCCTCTATCCACAACCACTCACCAGAAAGCAAGAAAAAAGCAAAAGGCTTTTTGCTTTTAAGGCAGAACAAGCCTAGTTCTTTACAGTGAGTTCAATTTCATTCCTGTCTTAGCATTTAGAAAAGGAAACATTGCCTCCTTTAGGCTTTTGGGTAGTTTATTTTCATCAATTACAATTAAACTGCCAGAATGCATTTCTCTGTGTGGTAAAAAGTCCTTTCAAAAGCTGATTCTGGTGTTCCTTGTCATCTTCAAGCATGTACATAAAGAGAAAATCTTTGAAGCATTTGCAAATTGGATCATAGCCCAAATATCTGCTGCTGTCTACAAGGATGGAGAAAGAGCACAATTGATACAATTCCAGATGGCACTAGACTTGAATGAAGCAAAAAAAAATCATTAATTTTTAGTTTATATAAAGATGGAGCTGGACAACTAAAGAAAAATTCTGAAGTGCGATGGAAAAGTCAAACCTAAAAAGTTTTACATAACAATCACAGCGAGAATTAGGAAAACAGTTGTTTGGGGTTTTTCACATTCTTTTAGTTTTTGAGTGGGAGAGAAAGAATTCTCTTCTTTTTCACATGTCATTTTTGTTAATAATATATGGCAAGCCTTAAGAGAACAAGTTAAATATCTGATTCCAATCAGTAAGGATGTTAGATTTCCTGAAAAAAAGAGATTAAATGCAAAATCATGAGAGAAAAAATGAAGAAAGAACCTCTTCCCTCTGTACACCCTTACCTTTTCTGTAGGCTCCAAGCCAAGTCCGAGAGGTGCGGAACACTACAAATTACCAGGGGAAGAGAGTTCATCTTCAAAGTAGAAATATATTGAGGTCCAGCTTTAATGCTCAGTGTGTTTCTAACACAAAAGTGATTGTTACTCCGCATTAGGAAATTAAGAAGTATGTGCACCTCTCAAAAGGATCTTGGCTCAGATTCTTATCTCAAGTCAAACAAATGCACGGCAACTCCCGAAGTTGTTAACAGATGATGTTATTGGCATTCAGATACTATGTATGAGACATTTGAGCCATGTTATCCATCATGAACTGGAGCTCAGACTGGATAACTGCATGAAGCTTCCGCAAGCTTCAGTGACAGCATAGCCCTGGTGAGATTAAACAATGCCTGCCAGTTTGGCACAGCCCTTCACACTTGCTAGATATCCTCAATAGCCCTCACAATAGATATACAGGCCAGGTCGAGAAGCAATTCGTATCTGCCAATCTAGCTATCAAATCTCACCCTTCGCTGCTCACAATGTCCCTGCATCATACTTGCTAAGATCTTTTCCACATCCAAAGCTAAAATGTGGGTGCAAATGCAAATATATGAATGTACAGGAAAAAAACCCTGGGACTAAAGTAGCAAGGACACGCTTCCATATCATAACCATAGTAGAATCATAGACAAGTCATTTCATTTAAATTGTAGACCTGCACAGATATCAAGAACTTTAATTCATTTTGTTACAGATTAGCTATGACACTTCTGCCATTAACAACTCTCAACTGGCTATCATTAGTAGAGGAGTACAGAATCCAAAACTCCTTTTTTACCATGGAAATCTCAAAAACACTACTTCCAGCTCCAAATATCCCAGGCAGTGTAAGAAGCAACTAAAGGCAATTAGCATTTCATTATGAAATAATCATAAAAAAGCATAATTATTCTCTTCTTGACACTAACAGACATATAGATAGATCTGTTATGCCACGAAAAAGTGATTGGCAGTAGTTCCTTGTTTTCAGAAAGCAGCAGGATAGCACATATCTCTCATCCCTACCACAACACAACCTCTTATGTATTTAAAACTAAAAACATGTCTTGGACTATGAGATATTAGTCTACTTCCTCCAGTTAAATGCACATATAAAGGGAAAGAAAAACCAACAGACTGCATCACAACTTGATTGGGGCAATGGGCACAGAAATCCAACTGACCTTACACAGTGACATGTCATCTCTCCTCTCCTGGGGCATATTCAAGAGTGCACGGGTAAGATGTACACTTACTGCTCCTATTGTTCCTGAAATGCAGAATTCTGCATTATACAGGACGTATGAGTAGACCGTTATAGCACTTGAAAATAAATTAACAGCTCTGCACCCTTCATTTTAGGTCTTCAAGATTACCACTTATGTCCTTCATGAATGCTACTGTTTATTTCCTTTCCTTCTTGTTTACTTGTTTTGTGCAAGAAAAAAATAGAGACATTAAAAAAACAGGCATTACAGACAGTTATCATTCACAAACAAGGACAGAAGGTTAGACGCCAGTGACAAATTTGCCAAATATCTTCCTTCTCGGCAAAATCTGTGAAAAGGGCTCATGGCAGCTGATGTTTATGGCTGTAATTACAGTCCTGGATCACAAACCCTGTCAATGCCAGTTTTTCACGTACCACCTGGAGGAACATAAGTGGCATGAGATGTTTGGGGAAAGCAGAAAGGCAAAGGAGATTCCCTTTACTAGAAAAATTAAAAAAACAAAAATCAACAACACAAAACTATGCCACAGAACACACTTGTCATAAAGTGAGCTACAGGGTAGCTCCTGATTTTGGAAGCTCCGTGAGGCCAAGCCTGTCTTTCTGCAAGGCTTGCAAAGTGTCTTGTAAAAAGGATCTTAGTCTCAGGGCTGAGGCTATTTAGGGCCATCAAAAACAGGTAAGAGTTGCTGTAAGAACTATTAAAAATGTTCATATTTATACTGATAGTATTGAATAAGGCTTCCCAAACTCTGCCATCTGCTGGAGAAAAAAAAAAAAAACAACAAACTGTTTGGGAAATATAAATCTATTAAAACCCTAGAGCTCTTTTGCAGCAATGTCTTTGGAACCACAGAGACAGACATTTACTCTGCCTGTGTTTTGGGCCAAAACTACAACTAATGAAACCTGAAATTCCATTGATTTCAACCGACCTACAGTTTCACTAACACACCTGCTGAGTTAGGCGTCCAGAGCAAGCTCCACACGAAGGAGGCGTGTTCCAAACCTCAAGATACACTCAACCATTCTAGAGAGTATCTTGTACAACAGCACAAGCATTTGAAATATTAGATGCTAGACCTAAAAGAGAACGGTTTGAAAAAACACTATAAATAACAAGTCTTTTATCTATATTAATAATTTCCTATCTATCAGAACTATGAAATGGAGAAACTGTGAACAAATGTTTCAATGGCTAAGTATAAACCCATTCTTCTAACATATGACTCATAAAAACGGTATAAACACTCTTGAAAACACTGAGGTTTGAAGTGAGGACACTTCAGGAAGAAGAAAGGTATTAGTTAAGGAACAAAATGACTCAGAGGAGCCAGCTGGGAAATGAGACAAAAGGCGAGACCACAATCATCAGTTTCCCAGGTGCACTGAAAAACAGAGGAGGTAACTGAAAAGAAATTTCATGCTCAGCAGAACTTGGTTTACTCTTCTCTTTCCTAATATAAAGCCTAACCCTTTGCTTTGGTCGATCTCATCTGTTCTCATCCTTGAGAGTGCTCTCAGGTGACCATAAAGCCATAAAGCACATAACTAAATAAACCAACAAAAAAAATGTGCCCACATTCTTCAGGTCCACACTGCTTTGGGCAGGCTATTTCTCAGAATTTGGGTCTATTTTCCACCAACCTGAAATCTTTCAAGGACTGGCACTCCCCAGGTCTCCTGGTGAATTGTTTCCTACATGTAAGGCAGAATTTTCTTGAGGAAGGAAAGCCAGCAGGGGAAGAGCTTTACACCACAGGTGACTCTGAACTGTCATACCATGCGGTGGCAGGTCTCCCAAGTCCCTAATGGACCTCCCATGTTTTCAAAGAAAGGAAGGGTGTTACCAAGACCAAAGTTCATATTCGTCATAATCCTTACTCTGATGCTCACCAGGTAAATGTGGAAACTTCCCTTTACCTGTGGGATAGCATTTTCCAGAATTCATTACCATGAAATCTGTCTATGTCATCAATTACATTAAGCACCAGGAAAAAAGGCTTTACACAAATGTGCAGGAGGCAGGAAAACTGACATAGTGGTTTTTTAAAAGAATGAAAATTGACACATGAAGGTGGAGAATTCTGGTGGAA
Organism: Serilophus lunatus; assembly: GCA_013399895.1. NCBI lineage: Eukaryota > Metazoa > Chordata > Aves > Passeriformes > Eurylaimidae > Serilophus > Serilophus lunatus. The sequence goes on from VXBA01001219.1 coordinate 184,256, forward strand.
GCTGACTGAGAAATTCCATTTTTCTAAAAGTCCGGGGAAAGGCTCTGGATGTAGTACCTTTCTCACTCAGCATCAAAAAAACATGTCTGAAGACATATGTAAAAGACTTCACACTCATAGTCAATGTATGAAACAGATGTACAATGATATTGCTAAGGCTTCCTCTTAAGAGTCTATCCCAGTGGATTAACAATATTTAAGCTAAGAAGTTACATTAGTTATTGCAGATATTTGTTACTATAGTAATAAATCAGGTGGTAGAGGTACAACTAAAATGCCATCAAACAGTACTGGATTTAAATAGAATGAATTCAGGGCATTATTTTTTGTTGAGCATTTATTAACTTTTACGCTATATATTTTGTAAGCATTTTACTCACAAGAATATCTAGGAAAACCAAAGGTTTTTCAAATCAACATATATATTTAAAAACAAATGTAGTACCATGATCCATTTTTAAAATGCTTGAGTCTGTCTCGGAAAGGCAAAAAAGCACGTATGTTGCTCTAAGCATGCCCCAGTGGTTTGTTAACTCAAAGATGCTTAAGAGATACATATACAATCACATCCTTCTCTGACTGGGAATTGAGGCTTACCTTATTTTCAAAGGGAATGAAATTAATATATAATCTTTTCAGTGTAGCAGAAGGATTTAACATTCTAAGCTGTATTGTTTTTTCACCCTCCCTTTCTGAACTCTCACATGTATGTACATCCAATCCAGAGCTATTAAAGTACTTCCCAACACCCAGAGGGTACCTGGCAGGAAAATGTAACAGCAGCCATATTAAAATGCCTCCATACTTGATCTGAAATTGCTTTCCAAAAATTTCAACTCTAGAAAATCAAATGAAAAACAAGAAAACCAAGCAGATGACCAGAATCACTGAGAGGAACATAATGTCTGTCACATTGATTTTATCACATTGTTTGGGCAACTTCATGTGCTCTGTGATCTGAGATATTGACACAATATCTCCTACATCACAGAAAGTTTGCAAAACAGGACCAAGATGCTTCATGCTGTTCCAGGAAACAAAGTAATCACAAACACTTGTAAAAGACTTTTTGAGAGCAGAAATTCCTGTATTAAAAAAAAAAAAAAAAAAAAGGAAGAATTAACGTGGTTTTGCCTGAGTCATGTCATGGTTTCAGGAAAAGATGCATTGAGTTTGTTAGGGTTCTCCCCACCATGATGGTGTAGATCTCAGCTATAAGAAATTCTCACAACTGTCTCCATATGGATTTCTCCCCTTTCAAGGGCAATTTCAGTAATCCATGGCTGATTCACTAAGATCTACAAACTCACTGTAATTATTAGTATTTCTATATTTGATGTTACCAGAGGCTGAAAAAATAAGCTATAATTGAATAATGCTGCAGAGCAGAATCTGTATTTTACACTGTTTGCATGCTTAGAAAATAGCAGGACATATACCGTTTCTTCTATTCATTCACTTACCCTGAATTCATGATAGATAGAATGTAATTTCCATTTACCCTCAACTGGATTCACTTAATATTGAACTGTTTTATTTAAAATTACATATTGTTACAACAAGCCCATAAGTTAAGTTACTTACTTTCTTTCAGTATATTGGCATTCTTATGTGTACTCCTAAATTTCCAGTTATCCAAACCAAAACTTTATACAAAATATACTCTAAAAACAGCAGGGACAGATTTTTCACTTTTATGAAAGCCGTTTTCAAAGGAGAATCACAAATACAGAACAAAGAATTCCAAATAGCAGAATCTCTCTCTACACAAATAAATGCTCCTTCACAATGTCTTTATGATGTTTAGATACCAGGAAATACGTATTTTACTTTATGGTTATACCCTCAAAAATGTTCATTATGCAGAAGATTGACTTTAAACAGGTTCACATGTACAGTAGCAAGTGCTTCTGCAGGAGGCTTGTCTTTGAATAGTTGTTTAATCATTTAAGCCTTAACTTTTGCAATCATGCAGCTCATAAGTGACTTCAAAATTTTACACATAAAAAATTTCTTCTTGCCCCTTGCTCAGCTCAAAAACAATGTCCTTGCCTGTCAGAACAGGGTGCTTTACTCCATCAGTTTGGAGATGCATTTACAATTAAGGGAAATCAGTCTTCTGATACAGGGAATGTGTATCATTGTCACTACTTCTCCTACAGATGTTATGTGTCCATCTTAAAATACAAGGACAAGGCAATTTTCCCCAACTCGCTGTACCAAGCCTTAGTCCCCCTCAAATACAAAAGGCTATGCTTCTTATTCCTCCTGCCATAAATGCCATGAAATTACATCTGCAAATACTGTTTTTTCACACAGGTAATTACCTGTTATTACCTACAGCATGTTCGGAAATAACTGCACAGAAGTATAAAAAAAGTTGATACAAAAAGATGAAAAAGAAATTGGAACCACTATTTTCATTACATACAGAATTTATTTTAAAACATGTAAATAACCTTATTAGAACTGTAACTAGTATAAAGAATGTAATTATTCTTTTGCTTTCACAGTATTTGGCATAAATCTATTAAAACCTCTGAAACTACACCAGTAAACTGTTGATGTTAATAAACTAAATAATTCACTGTCAGGAAACAGAATAAAATTCGAAACCAAACATGACATTACCTCTGCAAATCACATATCCATGGAAATTATAGATGGTTTAGGATTTTGATGAAACTAACAAGTTTACAATAAAGTAAATGCTTTTGCTATCTCTTTTTCAGAGAATCATAAGAACTCTTTGATTCTTTCTGAGACGTATAAGACATCTTGAATAACAGGAGTGTTACTAGGCACAGATAGATGCAAATCTGGTCCCATAGCTCATGGAAACAAACTTCGTTACAGTTCATTAGCACAATTACAACTAATTTTTTCAGATATTATAACCTCATTATTTTTCTTATTCATGAAGCTCTTATGTTTTTTCCAGTTTTCATATTGATGGCTAAAACTTTAATATATGTGAAATAACCTAGAGCTCCTTCACAGTTAAAAGTTAACGTGATACAGTTAAAGAATATGGATTGAACCAACTGAAAGGGTTAATTCTACACAGGTCTATTTTCCATAAGATAACATGGCCTCACCTCCATCCAGTCCATATACTGGTGATGTTCAAGCTCCCAGTAAGTTCCTTGTTCATCAGGAAGCGAATGCATCCCCTTGGGAAGGAGGCCAGAAATCAAGACGCACAGTACCTGGACTCTTCATATTGTTATTGTACACAAACAGAATAGCAAAGGGATCAACCAAGGGATACAGAAGTTTCTCAGGGCACATTGAACTCTCCTCAGACTAGAGAAGAAGGCAAAAGACCAAAATCTATTTTGATTCCACATGGAGCTATGTATTGGTCACCTAAGCAGAGAAAAAAAGCCCCAAAATCACTAAGTTTACAAGCCCAGGCACAGTAAGGGCAAATCTGGGCCTGCTGCTCAATGAGGTGACTTAGTGACAGCAGACACAAATGGAGCTGAGATATTCCTGGTCTTCTCCAGAAGGGCCTCTCTACTTGCTCGACAGGTTCAAAGAAAAGGGGGGCTATCAGTAACATATAAGACAGTATGTGAGATTGATCCTCACAAATTACATCAAAGTGTGTTCAGAAAACAGGGTATGTCGTTTAAAGGCCATTCTCTGTTACGACTAGAATTTCACGGAGACCAGGAGAGACATCCAATCGCTGGAGAAAGTGTCTTCAAAAATATCCAAAGGCTAGACAATGCAAGTCACTCAGAAAATCATGGAGTGAGTCCTCTTGGAACACATTTTTGGGGATATAGAAGAGAATATGATGTCAGTACAGATTTACTGAGGATAAATCATACCTAACTAACCTGATCACCTTCTATGATAAAACAACCACATCTGTGGATGACGAAAGAGCATTAAATATCACTTATTTTGACAAGGCTTTCAATACCATCTCCCCCATTATTCTTCTAGGTCATTACCGTCTGGAAGGATGGATTGAAAACAATGGCTGGAGGATCAGATCAGTGTGACAGTAAATAGGCTGCGCTCTATCTCAATGTCTGTGACATCTGAAGCACTGCTGGGACCAGTCCTGAGAACTGTCTTGCTAAATCTTTATCAATGCCACTGAAGAGGGGACAGAATGCATGCTCTTCAAATATGCCCAAGTGAGGGCAGGTGTCAATACACTTGAGGACAGGGCTGCCATCAATCTGTACAGGCTTGAGGAACAGGCTGACAAAAGAACTTTTTCATCCATGAAGAAAGCCCAGCAGTGCATCAGGTTTCCCAGAGAGGCTGTTCCATCTCCATCCTTGAAGATTTCCAATACATGACTGAAGAAAGATTTGAGCAACCTGGTCTGATCTCAGGGCCAATTGATTTTGTAGGAGGTTGGACTACAGCCCTCCTGAGGCCCCTTCCAACCTGAACTTTGCTATGATCCCATCCTGGCTGCAACCTCTTGCAAACTGAAATCTCATTAACTGTCTTCACACGCAGAGAAGAGAAAACGTCAGGCTAGATTTTAAACAAGCAAAAATGACCCAGCTGTATTTCTGATAATGGTTCTACATCTCAAAGTTAAAAGTGCCCAAGACACCTCTGTACTCCTGAAAAATGTTCTGGATTTGGTAGACAACTGCACCAGACATTTGGTTTTTGCCCATGTCCACAGGTTTGTCTACCACCCAGAAGAACACTTTTCTGGACTCTCTGGAATCTTGGACATACAATTTGTATTAGGGGGAAAAAAACACCACCAAAACAACAACATCTCAAATCAAAACCAAGTGACATCATCAATAACAATACTGACAAAATCTCCAGACACAATTATGATGAATTTCCCTGTGCATGGGTGTAAATGCCAATGCTCCTCTTCATACTGTAATAGAGCTTTAGTCTAGGGAGGAAAAAATCCTAAACAAAACACTAATTAAATGAGAACTATATGAAACTGGAAACTGTCATCTGTTTTACTGGGTGAGTAAAATACTTTTTTCCCCCCTCACATGTTCTTTTTCTGCCAGTTACTACCTTGTGGCTCAATTTTACATCCACCGTAAGAAGCTTATTAAGTCACACATCATAAGTTCAGCATGTAAAAAGCGTATCTTTTTTTCTCCACTTAGTCCATGGTAATATTCTCTTTTACCTAATCTTTCTCTACATTAATAGTCTTCTCCTTCCATTCTTTATCTCCCATTTCACTCCCCTTCCTCAAACCTTTTATTGTACATATAAGAAGAAATCTTTTCCTGCTGAACTCTCTTTTCCATTCTTTTTTAATGGTACAATGTGCCAAGAGTTTTAGCATCACAGAGCTTTCTCATTATTATCATGTTCTGAATCTCTCTCCACATTGGTATTTCCTGTGTAGCAAAATGTTATTTGAAAGTTTGGTTCAAGTCTCTTTGGATTTATCAGAATTACATAAGACAGAGAGGAAAAAACCTAATATTTTATAAGTGGTGGAGAAAAAACCCTCCTATATTTGTTTGGTGTTGAAGAGAATAGACACTTGCCTTTTCATCTAACAAGTAAAAAGAGCTCTTAATACATCTTTGTTATTACTTGTGGGAAAGGAGACAGTAAATTGACAGTTGCATCAAACAAATATCATTGAAAATTTAACCACATGGCAATCAAACTGATCTTAAAATAACTGAAATAATTCAATAATTTTCTGGTGAATTATGAAAACAAGAAATAAACTTGAAACTTGCAACATTTTTATAATAATTACAATAATTTTCTAGGATTTATAACCAGGGGGAAAATGTTACAAAATAGAAAACAAGCATTTTTAGTAATACCAGGCTAGCAAAGACAAAAAGTTAATGTTCATCTTTGGGTCTTGGGTTTTTTTCCTAAATTTGAACACTAGTTTGAATAAAATCAGAAAAATGCTGATTTATGGGTTATTATACAATTGCCCCCAATACATTAATCAGACAATTTAAACTGTCTACCCAAAAATCATGATCATGTATATTTGAAAAGAGTTTTAAAATTAAAATTAGGAAATTCTAAAATGGAGAAAATGAGGAGAAAACTAAAATTTTATGCAAACTGTAGACAACAAATAATTCCAAATTTCTGTACCCTTTCCAAAATCTGGACAGAAATCAAGCCAGTGTTCTGAACAAGGCTTGTTTAGGTGCAAGCCAGTAGTGTATTTAAAATCACTGAATCATTAAGGTTGGAAAAAACCTCAAAGATAATCAAGTCCAACCATTAACCAGCACCACTACCATGTTTACCACTAAACCATGTCCCCAGGTGCCACATCCACACATTTTTTTAATATTTCCAGGGATGGCAACTCCACCAATGTTTCACAACCCTTCCCATGAGGAATGTTTTCCTAATATCCAATCTAAACCTCTCCAGATACCTCTTGAGGTCATTTTGTCTCATTACGGCACTTGTTACCTGAGAGAAGAGACTGACACCCTACAACCCCTTTAAAGTATTTGATCATAATTGGAGTCCACTGCTGAATTTTACACCTTTATGGCCACCTGAAGGGCTCTCTGCAGGGTTAGGAGTGCAGTTTATCACTGAAGGGTGCCTATGGCTTGAGGGATTCTGACTTTCAGTCCCAATGACAGCAATGCAGTCTTTTGGAGCAAGAGTTTTGTGTTCGTGTGGACACTGTCCAGGCCTAATTTGAATATTTCTTCTGACCTAGTGAAGACCAATTAATAACTACTGATTACAGTCACTTGCTCTTTTTGTACTACACTCTGGTCTACCTACTCAGAGACTGAATAAAGGGGCAAGTTTTCTATGCCTCATGTTTAACGATGCCTCAGCACTGTTTCAGCAAGTCCTTAAAACATGGGAAAGATTTTTCAATTAGAATTTTGAAGTATTAATGTTATACTTAATGTTTTGGAATTAGCATTAACAACATGTCTAGTAATACAAAGCCCTTAAGAACATATTTAACTTTGAGTTAAAAACCACAAATGCTTAATTTACTACTGAATCAGGTGCAGTAAGTTTATATGAAAACAAGAAAGTTTGAACTGAAAAGTTCAATATCAGTTTTTAACTGATACCTGTCAGCAGCATCCCCAGCTATGGATCTTACTGTTAGAAACCTGCAGCAGTAGCATCTCTGATTTTACTCCACAAAACAGCAAGAACCAAATTAGTCAAAAGAAAAATTAAAAACAGATCAGCTGGTTGTGTAGGCTAGGCAGTTGTTCAGCAAGTTTGGAAGCTTGTGGTAAACAAGTAAGGCTGTACAACTTTCATAAGCAAAACTCACGTAGTGAGTACTGAGAGGAGAGCAGCCTGGGCTACTATATAGGCAAAGTATTTGCTCTCTTTCAGTGTAAATTCCTTTGCTGGAATATTGCATAAAAATTAATAAACTGAAGGCCATGGGGAGCTACAGGCTGTCTAGAAAAGGGCAAATGAAGAGAGATTGGAAGAACTGGAACAATTTAGTTCCAAGAGGGATACATGAAAGACAGCAAGATTTGTTTTGAAATATGTTTTTTTTTATAAAAAGCTCTCTTTTGAGCCTTATTGTATCTTACAGTCCTTTGTTTAGGCATAAATGTTTGAATAAAGAAAATTAAAAACACATATTTTAAAAAATTTTAAACATCTGTTCATAATTTATGTATGATCTGAATATTATAATTCCAATTTACTGTCATTTTTCCTTGCACCTTGAGTGACAGATTTTTATCAACTATGTGAATCATCTTTATTGCTTTCCAAAAAAACTGCCTCTGTGCTGTTTAGAAGGAGAACAAGAAAATAAATGATACTCCTCTTGCCCTACACAATTCAGATTATTTTAAAATAGAAGAAATTAATCCCTCTCCCTTTTTGCTCCTATTTTGACACTTTATATATCTGTGTTATTGAGCCAATTTTAATAAAGAACAAGAATTACACGAAGGAAAAATGAAACCTCTCTGAAGCTGAATGCAGTTCACCTGACAGACAGAAAATGGGCAGAGACAACTGAATCAGGCAATTATTGAATTTGTCAGCAGCAGTTGAAGACTGGATTGCCCAATAAAAAGGTCTGTAAAGATACTGATTACATCTGGGACTGGAATATCTCCTTGGTGCAGCTCACCAAGAACAACACAGCAAAAGGAATGCCTGGGCCGAAGGAGCCATTGAACAGTGTAAGACTAAAATTCCCTACTTGTTCAGATCTGCAGTGCTCCTAGATTTCAGGATTCATTAAAATATTATCAGCTGATGAATACATTTGTCTTCCCTCATTGATTCAGACATGACTACTTACTTCTTAAAAGCGAGTTATTACAGCAGTTTGAGAGAAATATTCTAATTTGGAACCTATTCTAGACAAAGGAAAAAAATTCTTACCTATTAAAGCTTCAGGATAGAGGAAAGCTAAAGATACACTTCTGCCTCACTGATAACAAGAAAGAAGAGACTCTGCCTAACTACCTGCTATAAAAGATTGTATTATTCACACCTGGTAAATAGGAAAAAAAAAAAATCAATACTTGGTCTTGAAAGATTTCACAGAAAAATCTTCTTATTTATTTAAAATACAATTCAGAATTCAGTCTTCAAGATATGGGTTTGCTAGAGTATTGAGAACATTAAGAACTCATCTCATAAATTCAGATTTCTGTGCCAAAAACATTTAATCATCAGAAACAGATAAACTGTGAAATTCAACCTATCACCAAGATGTCGATCGCTAATAATAATATTAGGGTTCATTACTGTAGGAAGTACCTATGCAAGGTAGGCTTGAGACTTCTGAGACTGAAGTGGGCTGAATTCTACAGTTCTTAGCAGCAGGTTAAGTGCTGATTTATTTATTGCCCCCTGTGGCAGGCACAGCCTGGCCCTCACAAACCACTGTCAGCTCAAAGCCTGATTGTGTCTGCAGGATCCAGAAATCCCCATCCAAGATTTCCAGAAGTGCCTGAATTAACAGAACTCTTCTCCTCTCTGAAGGGACCAAAGTCCCCAGGTGACTGTGAGGGTACTTTGATGTTTCCTTACTGTGGGCTCAGGGCAGTTTTGCAGATATCCAGCTGACAGAGGCATCCCACAGGATTCCTGAGGTTGAACAGCAGAATACTCCCTACTGCATTTACTCTTTAGATGAACTGACATTGTAACTGCCCTGCTGAGCACCTTGTGTGAAGCTACAAATATCGAGTATCTCAGTGTATACTTCTAAGTATCTGTGTATATCTCAAATAAGGGGAAAGATACTTTTAAACTCTTATTAAAAATGTTCCCTACTCATGGATGAGCATTAAAATGGATAGCAATTCCCTGCCTTAATTTATTCCATACTGTCTTTATATGTGTCCTATAAACCAGAATACTTTGCCTTGTGATTTTCCACATGCTACATATTTTTAGCATTGGTCATAGTAAAGTAATAAAAATTACAACTAGTCTAATATTCAGTGTATCTAATTGCCTAGCAGAAAATTCAAAAGTCCAGCTCAAGCACAGCATCTCCCTATGCTCCTTGCACATCTCTAAGCGTTATGGCACAATAATGCTCTATTCTATTTCAGGTATTTCATTATCAGGCAAGTCATGACCTTCTCAGTATAGCAAATACAGTTCACAAGCAAGTTATTCTGTAAGAAGTCACAAAAAATCCATACCAGAGATTTTAAAACCTTCCAAGAGCACTGCTACTCTACACATGGCTATCTTCTGGACAACAAAGAGGAAAAACTACTCCCTTTTCTCCAGGCTGAACTGTTTCACTGGGTTGGAGCCCATAGTGACATAGCAACTTGTATCTCAAATGAGACTGAGCCATGTGCTGGTTAGCACTAACAGTCTTCACACACACACACTGCTTTCTCTACTCCAAAACTATTATTAAACTTTAGCAAGAAAAACATTCTGTCTGTGGTTTATACATAGCATCCATTATAGCAATCAGCCTTCGCTGATAATTGACAGTTGTCAACCGTGCCCATTGAAATGACTGAATTCTCAAGCAGTGGCAAAATAAAGCTTCCAGCTTCTCTGGAAATGTTTCTGCCACAGGAATCTCAGGAAACCATCTGATGCTGCAGAAGAGCCAACGGGATCACGGAATGACAGGTAATCACTCTGCTCCCTACTATCCAGTCCTTCTCCAAATGCTGGTATGACCAGGTTGACACAGGCATGAGTCTGTCGGAATATATCCTGGGTCAGAGTTTGAAGATAAACATCTTGGTAAATAGGAAAACCACGCCCAATCCTCCTGGCATTTTCTGTACTCCTTCAAGTATAGCAAGATTTATGGGGGTGAGAAGACTAGTTCAATAAAAATAGCATACAAAGGCATAACCCATTAATAATACTGGTTTAGTACAGTTATTCTAATAATAACTTGGCAAACACATTGAATTTCATGCTTCCCAGATGGCATTTCCGTAGATTTCTGTACCTTTTCAGTAGCCAAAAAAACTCTAGCTACTGTTTGCCCAGTGGCAAATGTTCGTTTCATATGATGGGAGCACATGGCACGAAACAACAGTCTCTGATCCAGGAAATTTCTACTGTAAGTATATTTCAGTTGCATGTGGTTTGACTATTTACTATTACATGTTTTTCATGCATTTTCATGTTTGTGTTCATGACAGATCAGATGAATGTGCTTAATGAATATCAGACTTTCTGGCTGGCAGATGGTTCTTCCTCAATCCTTTTCAAGCTCCTTACTGGGGACAGTTTATAACCCATTTCAATCTTATTTAAACATTCATGTCATTTCTTCTTTTAATGAGTTGGATTTAATTAACTAAGCGCAAGTGAAAACAGGTAGGAAAACACTGTCACACAACTAAACCTCCAGGGAACATTCCCATGGGACTTGGGCCATGCTATGACCATTATAATATCACTCCCATTAACACTGTAGCAACAGGTGTAACGTACAAACTAAAATTCCCTTGTTATCCAATCTTTGCTCTGGAAATGGCATAAGATATGGGAAACAGACCAACAGGGAAATGCAATGGGACGCTGTATTGATGCTCAGCACTGCAGAAAACACCCCCAGAGCTTCAGTAGCCTCATCATAGGTTGTTTTAATCACCTTTATCAAGGAGAGAAACATGAAAAGCTGCTCTTTCTGAGAGCAGAGAGTAGCAGGCCAGAAGGTGCAAAGGTGCATCTTCAAAAGAGAACACATAGGTGAGGGCCTGACATGAAAGGTTTTATCATACTTAGGAATCATCATTTTCTTTGTGAGAGAATGGTACTGTTTTAATGAGAGAAAAAGTGTAAGTTATACTGACACAATGACACCAAGAGAAGTGGACTGACCAATGCACCGAGACGGGAAAAAAAAATGGGCTAAGCAGCGATAACTTGTGTGGCCACTAGGCAAATAAACCCAAATTTGTTAAAAACCTAGAGATAGTCTAAGACATTCTTTCCCTTAGAGTAACAGGAATTCAGCTGTATCTATGTGCACTACACAGCTGTGATTTCTGCATGCTGGGACTGTGCCTTGGCCCAAGGACATAAGAAGAATGACATAAACAGATGACAGCTTTGTTTCCTTCCCAGAGTGGCAACATGAAGTTGCAGGTTTAGTACATCTCAGCTGCAGCCATGTTCTTCACTATTCCTCTTCAAGGAGAAATCAAACGATACAAGAGGTACTTGAAAACCCCAAGGTACAAAAGGTCATCGCTTGCTTTAAATGATAGGGAAGTCAAGCTTGCGTCTTTGTTGTGAGAGAAAAAGCTTCACGCTGAGAAAGGAAAATTCATATGTTTTTTTTCCTAAACCCCATGTTCAGCTTTAATAGACACAGGAAGATACAGCACAAAACCATCTTGCTTCACTCTTCTGTTGCTGGGTTGAACTTTTCCTTCCACTACGTAAAAAAGCAGCAGAATCAAAGACACACCAATACTAATGCTCCAAAAAGGAAACTTGCCTCTGCCCACTGTGAGGATTTCAAAACAAGACTGAGATACTCTTGGGGAAGAAGACCAGGCTTTGCTTGTGCAAATCAAATTTAATGCATCTTCAAGGCCCTCCAATAAATCCTAAAACACCCTTTCTTTTCAAAACAGCATGCATAACTCCCCCAGGCTGCCACTTTTTCAAGCCTACACTACCCCAGACCCCACAGGGCTCACCTGGAGTAGTATGAGGAGACAAAGGACTAATCCCTAGAACCCAAAGCAGGCTGATTTCCTTTGCTGTTCATTTGTAAACATGAGTGCATTTTGCAAGGGCTCCAGATACAGATGTGACACACTCCTGCTGATCATTTCAAACCAGTAAAGAAGTCGGCCATGAAAGTCTGGAGACATTTTTCATTCATCCAATCCCTCTTACACCACTAGTCCCTTTGCCACTTCACAACATGCCCTCAGCCTATAACAGCACTTTGTAAAGCACTGATTCAGAGGCAATACTGAACAAAGAGTGCAAGCTTCCTGCTATCCCCTTTTCCCCTCAATCTAGTTTTGTGGGTATGCCATCTCAGGTTCAGGAATCACCTGAGGGCCAGGTTTTCCCCACTGTGTCTCAAACCACTTATTAGATACAAAACAAAAGCTCTTCCCCAGGCTAGAGTCAATCTAGTAGTCTTCCATATGGAATATCCTCCTTCTTTGATCACACTCATTACCTCCATCTGTACAATTTCCAGTTTTACTCCACTTTTGTGATCAGTTTCATCAGAACTGTGCATGTTAATATATGTGTATCAGGGGTAAATGTAGTGACACAATGACAGTTTTTCTTTCTGTTTTCTATTCTCACCATAATAATCTTTAATACTCCTATTTATTATGATCATTATTGAGCACAACTCTGGCATTTTCTCTGAACTATCAATTATAAACCTCCTTGTTAGTGTTTATATTCAGATCAGAAACAAGCAGTATTAAGAAACTATTCTTTCTCATATGTATGACTTTTCATTTTATTTACATACAATTTCATTTGACATTTTATCACCCAGTCACTCAGTCTCATGAGATATTTCATCTCATATTCACCTTTAGATCCCCTTCATTGTATTTTTTAATAAGTTGATCTCATGTGCAAGTTTTGCCATCACACTGTATATCTCCTGACCCGTTATTCCTTTAGCAAATACACTGTGGCTAAAGTTCCTTTAAAAATACTGGTGAGGGAGCTTGTCAAATGCTTTTTTGAAAGTCAAAATTGATTTTATATCATCAGGCTTTATCTTATCCACCTGCTTAGCTACTCCTTCAGAGAACTGCTATGGATTTGTGGGGCTTGACTTTTCTTCTGAAATATGTTGACTTCTTCCAAAAATATCACATGTATATCTGTGTGTCCAATCATTCTATTTCTTATAATGATTTCTATCTCTTTTTCCCCTCAACAGAAATTAAGCTTCATGCCATTAGATGCTCTGACTCTCCTCTGGAATCCTTTTAAAAGAAGCACAATTGACAACACGACACCTCTTATTATCAGGTACAAGGATGAGAAAGAGAAAGCCTTCAGAAATTTTGGGTCATAACATTTGCAGTTGGTTTCTTACTACATACTCCAGCATTTGTTTTTGGTAGTCTGATCAAACAGAATTTCTCTTTATGTATGGACTACCAACTCACATGATCCCTTTAAATACATTTCCAACATGGGTATCTCCCTAACCTTCTCCACAGATACATTGTGCAAACAATTATTCTCTCACATGGTTCTACATTAGGCCTCAGATTCCTGTCATGCTAAAAAAGGCCTCCAACCCAAAGAAAGAAATCACACACAGAGAAAAAAAACAAAATAAAACAACCAGAAATACCTCCTTCAGCTTTTTTAGTACTATTTTCACATTTTTTAGGTTTTTGCCTGCTACATTGTACTTAAATGTCATAGATGTGATGAAAATAAGTATGAAGACCAACTAGTTCAACCTTCTCTCGACATAGGATCTAAGTTAGGTTAGTTTATCATCCTTTCTGTTTTTCTGTTTTCTAGTACTTTAATTTTTTATTTTTTATTTTCTAGCATCCTCTCCAGGCCACTTGGCAAGGCTGACTTTCCTTTTATTTTTCTATGGTATTTTTTTATTGGTGATACACATTTGTCTTACCCCCACTGCCACCCACGTGATAACTCCATACATACAAGAGATGAGATAAATCATATGAGAAGATTCTGACATCACATCATGGAGATCATCACCGATTCACTGCAGTCATTCCTGTGATTTTCTTAGTGGAACACCACATGCTATCTCTCTGTTCCCTCCTCTGTGGAGAGGTTATTACCTTCTGGTCATACCATTGTTCTTCATTACTGGGTGTTCGTTTGGCAAGTCAGACTTGTAAGATCACAGGGCCATCTACGGGAACTTGACTATTGAGTTTTGCAGACTTCCATAAGGGTGAGAATTCCTATGACCTTTAGTCTCATATGCAGTATTTTGTTTTGTACAGCATTTTTCCTTCTGCAGAATGCTGGCCTAATGTTTCCAGTACTGCAAGTGTTCCAGTTCTCAGTTTTCTGCTAAATTAAACACTATCTCATGAAAGCATGTGTTTCACTGCTGCTGTCCTGTAATTAAGAAAGCTAAACACAGAGCATATAGTGTTTCTCAAGGTTTTTTGTTCATTAGATGTTTTATTATTTTGACCTCGTTTTCCACTAGCATATTGAACAGAGTAATTGATATGTATTGCCACCTATTTAAATCTAAACTACCCTGCAATCTGCTTTAACTTCAGTTCATAAGTAAGTAATTGCTTTTGGATTTATAATCAATTCTCAAGTCAATTTGTTATTGAAAAAGTAACTCTTTTCTTGGAGGATGGCTGTATTTTCTGGTCAGCTTAGCATTTGTCCTGTGTTTCAAGCAGTGGTGTCCTCAATAGACAGAGAAATAAATCCTTGAAACTAGTATAAGAAAAACTTCTAGTAGCTCAGGATATCGATCTTAGTTTTCATGACAAGCTGCAGCTTTTAATTCAGTCTGTATCACACCCATGAGGGGGCCATGGCAATGCCCCTACCGAAGGCCTGTATTAACATTTGAGTTTCACATTAATTGCCTTGGTGGCATAAGGACTTAAACCACGTCATTCCTACCCTTTTGCACACCTTTTCAAAAAAAGTAAGAATATCATTCTATATCACAACTTCTATGAAAAGAGTAGTTGGATTTTGATATACATTTCAGTACACTATGGTGTTATGAAGAATTTGTAAACTTCCTTCTTATGTAAACTCAGCATTACAAGGGTTTTACAACATCTTCCAATGGAGTCAATAGAAAAATCCTTAGAAGGTCTAAAGACAGCAAGAAATTAAAAATGTCCCTGATGAAAGAGATGATGTTCCTCTTTAAATGGTTTGAGCTGGAGATCAAATAGCAGCTGCAAAATTTTTAATTTCATTACTGTGACCAAAGTTTATGCAAAAATTTCACAGTATTACATGATTTCCTTTGTTCCTCCTCTCCTTTATCTATTTCAATCTGTTTCATACCATCAAGGAAGCCTTTCAATGTGATTGTGATTACAGCTGCTGGATGGTTTTAAGCAACACCAAGGTGTCCTGCACTTTGAAATTGCACAATGTAGAACTTCATACCCTAAAGCATTTCAGGAGCTGTGCAAGTGACACCAGCTCTGGGCCATCCATTCCATATAGCCAGGGATGGAACCTGCAATGTGCCAGGTGAATACAATGTAAGGCAACTAATTCCTCACCCATCCTGTCCAGCCTCAGAGGAGCTCTGCCTCATGTCCCTGTGCTTGGCACCCACCTCATCCTGCTCAGGAGACACATGAAGTCTCTTGGGAAGCAGTCTGGGATTGCCTGAAATGGCACCAACATATATGACAACCTCCTCGAGAAGATTATGGAGTCATTATCGAGCCAACACACATTGCTCCACGCATTTTAAGTAGTACAAGGAAGGTGGCGTGGGCACAAAAATCAGATCTGAATTAAATTAGTTTTTAAAAAATAGTTTCCAGATCTTACATCATTTGCAAATCAAGGTGGATATTTCAGTGCCCTCAAAAAGGAGGAGAGAAATATGAAGTAGTGAACACATTTTAATTATTCCAAATCCAAATATTTCTTTCAGACGTGCTAACTGATTTTGTTGAGAGACAACAGTTCAACAACCAAAATATTAAAAAAATTACATCAAATTATCATTCCTCTTTTCTTCTATTCCAGGTCTATAACTCTCATGTTACGTTGGCTTTATCTCAATCATCCCTCCTTTCTTCTCACTATCAACACCCCTACTGCCTGCCCAAGGTTTTAGGTTTTCTAGTGAGGCAAAACACCCATTATTCAGCTATAATCAGCTTGAGAGACAATCCTAACCAAGTCACTGCCTTTCCATTCAATCATTTTTAAGCAATTACATTTTTAAAGAAATTACATAGTACAAGCAGCATGTCAAATGCAATCTCATTTTGTTCGGAGATTTTATTTTGAGGCAGCGATATGCATCACTTCCGAGCTCACACACTGTGGTTTATTTCATTCAACCTAACAGCAAAGTGGCTTATTCTACATTATTTCCTTTACAGAATGCTACTGCTCTCAAAAAAAAACCAAAAAAAAAAACCATAAAAACCACCAAAAAAACCCCAAAAACCAACACAAACCCAAAGCAACAACAAAACAAAAAATCCCACCTCAACCTCAAAGTCCTTTATACAGTGTTTGTCAAGAAAACTTGTACAGACACTTCCGTCTCCAGTGGTGTGAATAAATGGAGATAGTTCCAGGGTGTTGATTTTCAGTGGTGTTTACAATACCCCTGATATGTGTGTTCACAGTATGCCTTGCATCTCTCTCTGGTTACATGTCCTTAGCTCAGCATGCTACAACTCACAATATTGTGTAACTTTTATCTTACTACAACACTGAGTTCCATTTCAGACCCGACAGCATTCTCTCAGCCTTCCTCTCCTCCTATGAACTCAGCAGATCCCTGTGGAGTCCTGAGCTTCTGCCAAGCTCTACCTGTGCAGCACGGCAGGCACAGGGCAATGGGGCTGCAAAACAAACCCTCTGCTAAAAGCTTCTTTTACTATCAAAGATCTGAACTTCCACATCTTCACAAGGAAGACAACATGCAGGTCTGATGAGTTCAATGTCAGAATTGAGACCTGACACTGGTCCAACATGTCAAGGAAAACAGAAGTCTGTCCCTGGCTGTGCACCCTGTCCAGGACAGCAAGATCAGTTTGCCTCTGGGTTAGTCACTCTCCACAGAACAGACTGGACTCTCTTTGCACAGGGATTCTCACTAAAAGGTGTTGATCTCTCCTTAAGAGCCAGGCCCCTTCAGGTGAGCCAGAAACCACAAAACAACCGAGAAAGCAATCTTGATATCCTCAGACAAGGATGTAAAAAATGGCATGCTAGCCACACAGAGTGTGGGATGAGGTTGCAAGGCTGAATGAGGCTCGCACACAGAATTATGTGTGCACACACAGATTAATACAATTTTTTTTTAAAGTGCTTGCAAAACTATATGGTAAAAACATGTTCCCCTCGCACAAAAGCAAGGACAAGCCCCTTCTTCCACCCATAAATATCAGAGGGAGCCCTGTGAAAGTATGACAGAAGCTGTTTCAAACCTACAAGCTTTAGGGAGTTTTATTTATTTTGCTTTTTTTAGTCTTACAGCAAGCCCTGAAACCCACTGAAAACATCAATGCAAATGCAAAAAAATATTTCCTATATGAGTGTAAGTCTTAGAAACTCCTCTTGAAAACAGGAAAACTACAGTTATGCTGCTCTTGCTCTTGGAGCTGTGCTACTAGTCCAAAGTGGAACCTCAGGCAGGGCCAGGACTGGCCCAGAGCCCTCAGCCACACAATCCACACTCCTTTCACTCCTGTGAAACAAAGTCTTCCTTGAAGGTCACTGCAAAAAGCATTCTAACCTTGAGAGGCTGAGTTAATGACTAGTTTTCCCAACTCACTTGTTAAACTTCTCCACAACCCAAATAGTATTTCACCTTGACTGTAAAAATATTTCTTTGTAATTTTCTCAGCGAACCATAAGGTTTTCATATAAAATACATAATTTGGCCTGAAACATGTTGTTTCACTTTATTTTGAATATTATGAAAATCTACTCAAAGCTGTTTAAAAGGCTTAGTAATTTTTAAATTTACACCTCAAAAGTGGAAAACCTTTCTTTAGGAAACTCTTTCACTAAGTAAACAGAAAATATATATTTTGAAGTGCTCATTTCAGTCTCCAAATCAAACATGGAAAAGTCCCCTACACCTCTAATGATAGATTCCCAAACATTTTCTTCTACATATCCTACCTTTGTTATTACATGAACATGAAAGACAAAGGAGTCTTGAGACAAAGTTAGGAAGAGGCATAGTAAGAAGACTGGGAGCTGGGAATATGACTTCCTGTACAAGGTCTAATCCAGTGTCTCCAAAGTGAGGTGTGCACAGCCCAAGGGATGGGGAAGGTGATCCACTGGGAGGCGGGAAGATTTTTTTTTTTGTATCATTAATACAATAAGAAATAACTTATAAACAAGTTTGTATTTCAGTGTTATTTCATCCTTTTGCAATTTCTGTTTTTGCTTATGTTTTATAATATACATAATCATTAGTAGAGTAGCACTAATAAATACATAAAGTTATTGAGGAGTAGTGCTCAAATACATTTTTAACTAATAGGAGTGTACAATAAAAAACTTTGGGAGACCACCGATCTGAACATGAAGTTAAATCAATAAATCTGATCTCATTATAACAATTGCCTTCAGCATTACACAGCTCTTCCATGAAATAACAAATTAGTGAAGACCTGGAGGTCACAGAATATTAAAATGGAAGAATTATTAGCTGTTTGCTGTGCTCTTGTATACATGAACAGCAGAGGAACTCTGCCACAAAGGGGAGGTTACATCTATCAGGAAATACAGAATCACTTATGTGCTAACACTGTAGAAAATACTTTTACAAAATGCAGGAAATCACATTCTTTTGTCTCTTACAGGCATATTTTGCTGAGCAACTACTTGAAATGTTGTAATTTTGACTTCTATAAATGTCAGGAATGGTAAGGGGGTTTGTCCCCCACTAGCTACCTTAACAAATTGCTCCTAGAGTTACTGAATGTCTGAACTGAATGAGCACAGCTAATGAATAACAATCACTTCAGAGTGCAAATGTAAATCCACCAATGACTGTAACTTCTGAAATTGATATATATTCCATTTTTACTCAGCTTCTTTGAAGACAAAAGAAATTCCATGTTTTACAATACATTTTCTTGAATAATACCTATAAATCTGATTTTCTATTATTACAATAAACTTTAATATTCACTGGCTCCATAACAATTCTTTCATTAAGCTTGGAAGGTCAATAGTGAGAACAGGCTTTTCTTCCTAGGAGCAATAGTATGGTCAGCAAAAACAAAGGTAAAACAGAATTTCTAATTTCAGGTTCTTCTCAAACACTTGAGTCACGTCCAGCCACTTCCAGTTAAATTATTGAGTGCAGTAGCTGTTTGTCACAGTGTCTTTTAAATAATACAAAGTATTTGTTATCCCTGAAAGCGCTCATAAGGAAATTCTGGTGGCTGGTAACACAACCAACTAGAGACCATCTTGTGGAATCATTTTGAACCTTAACTTCCCAGTGCTAGAGGATGAGATGATAAAAACAAATTATAAAATAAAGCCCTACTATTGCCTTCTATTTGTTTTGAACAAACATATTTTATGTATATTGTCATTATACTCATTTTCTAAAGGGCAATTATAAAGATCCATTTAAAGAAAATCAATTTCTTGCACTCCTATATGACTGCTGCTGACATCTGATGTGATTTAACTTTCTTTGTGTCACATGGTATAATTTCTTCCACTAGGCCCTTCAATAAAGCCTAGTAGGAAGCATTATGAAATGTATTTGCAATCATTCATTGTCCCGTGCACAAACTCACGTGAGTAATCTGAATAGATTGCTTGAGTGCAAACCTCTGATTTACGTTTTCGTTATGTAGAAATCAGCTTTTCAATTACTAGAAAAGCTTCCATCCCTGAACCCCAGGCCTGCTAAAGTGTGTATAAACCTAACACCCGGCATTTTTGTTTGCAATCACATGAGGTCATGATTGACTTGATGGAACATTCTAGACTAATGGGCTGTTATAACAATCAGGAACTTCAGCAATTATCGAGCTGCTGTATCTGTTGTGTACATAGGAGGGCTATAAACCCATAGCAAATTGCTCTTCTCAACTAATCCTTAAATAGTGGAACCTATCACTACCTTTAATTTGTACAGCAACAGTAAGAACTCCTAATCTGACACACCTGGTTGCACAAAGACAGCTGGTGCAAAATTCTTGCTGTTCAACCTTGCAGGGGAACCAGCATCTCAGGTTTTTAGAGAGGCCCATTCTATGTGTTCTGTAACCACCACACTGTGTTAGGTGGTCACTGGCCAGGGCACTGCAGAGCTCAGCGCGTTCAGACCTCCTCAGCCCTCCCCTGACACTCCCAGAAATGCCCCTACAATCAAGGAGCTCTAAGGGCAGCAGCTGGGGCCAGACTCTTCCCAAGAGAGAAAGATAAGAAGGCCAATCAACCCATTCACCTCTCAAAGACTGTCTGATAAGAATAAAGTCCTCCTATATTTTTCATCCAGAGCATAACCTGTTCTACAGCTAATGCCTAGAGCCTGAACAGCAGCATAGGCATTTACAGATAATTTCTATTCTGACAAATTCGAGCTTCCAGATGATTGTTAGTTTGTATGTGGTATCAGCAAGCAGTGAGGCAGCTTTTTCTTAGCACTACTCACTTAATAAGGGTCTTAATACCAGACAAAATATGGCTTCATGTCACATCCAGTTATATGACTGAGTATGACCTAAAGAACAATGACCCTGAAAAATTGATTGCTCAAGATGCTCTGGCAACTGGTAGGGAGAAGAAGGAATACTGTAGCATCTCTGATAGTCCAGGTTCAAGCAAAACTGTTTGATCCTTCGAGACAGAGTATTTTGTGTTAGCACTTGATCACAAAATGTTGTTTTCCTTCTCTCCTTTCCTCTGGTGATATGTAAATTACATGCAAGAATAACAGTCTGCATTAAACTCCTGTGACTGACTCTTACAAGGCCATTTTATTTATAAAAAAGGGTGGTCCCCTAAGCCCACACCTTTCTTTGTCAGGAATTTATGAACTACCTTTAAGCACCATTGACAGCCTGATACATGGGTCACTTGCAAATCAGTTTTTCTTGCTGAATTATTACACTATTAACTCTACAGCTTTCTCAGCTTTACAAAGTGCACTTCTGCAGTGTGTGTGAAGGATGAATAGCCTCAATAAATTCCATTATATGAAGGAACAATGAGGATAGCATATTGCTGACTTTAGGATAATGAAAGCAACACTGGATTTGAGATTGTTTTGATGTGATTAACATTGTGTTCTCATAGCTGAATGATTTTTAAGGTTTTCATTTTCCAGAAGCAAGTATGAGGAGTGGATTCAGGAGGCAAGATTTTACTGTTATTTATTACAGTACTATCGTTACACAAGTGTCCTTATGAACCACCTAACAAAAGATCTCATCACACTTGATAAGTCTATAACAAGATGCAAGATGCCTCTGCCTCTGACAGCTAGGTTAAAGCACACATGGGGCAGGCAGGAGGAAGGGACAGAGCCCCATTTGCTACACCAGAAACAGTCACTGTTCCATCTTTGTCAAACTTGAACCACCTGCCTGAGTAGCCACAAGAAGTGACAAGATTAAGAATGTCTCTTCAGTCACATTTTTTTGACAGCAGTCTATTCTAAAGTGCATGGACCAATTTTAGACCTATATATCATTAATGATATAATGTTTGAGAAATCACTATCAAGCAGAGCTTTAATAAGTAAAGACCTCACAACTATAAGCTTCTCATTCCTCTATGTACCTACCTCAGTTTACTTCTCATAATGTCTAATATTGCTTACCCATAAGCGTTAGCATTTATTAGTTAATATAGTGTTGAAAATAAAAACCTGCCATTAAAAATTAATGTTTTATCATGTCTCATCAGAAACAATAATCAAGAAAAATTTTATATCTGTAACCCATAGTCTGGCAATGATTTTAAAGCAACCTGCTCAACCTCAGATCTGTTCACAAGGAACATTAAGATACAGACATGGAAACTGTTTAACAGATATAAGCTGTGCCGACTGTTTGACCAACATAACTGAGATTCTTTATTTTAATCAGCTCTGTAATTGCCTCAGACACACATGCCTTCACCAACATACATAAATCAAGCCAGCTTTATTTTCCCTACAGGCCAGAAATTAAGAAACTGAGAATGTAATACTTGGAGAACCTCAGGAACCATGTAACAATGTTCACATCACAAAGTTACCAAGAGATGAAATACTAAGTCGCCAAGATAAAAAAAAAAACAAAACAAAACAAACTGAAATGTAGAAGGCATTTCCCTTGTAAACCTCTCTTCTCAAGATCTGCCCCGTGACTGACTGGCCATAATCATCATACAGGCATTGAAGGCAAATAAGAGAACAAGCACTAAACTACTTATAGCAGATTTTAAGATTTAGCATAAAATACTAAGTACCTAAGCATCTGATGGATGCTTTCACGTATCCCTGCTAACAGCCAAACTGCCTGCAGAGGCAGGGAGTGGAATACTGAAAGTCAGTTTGTGGTGATGCTGTTACACATTGTCCTGTTCTTTTCACTGTTGTATTCTCTGTGCAGCATGCACAGTAACTGTATAGTAACAAGTTTAAGGAGAAATAAAAATAATTTTAAGAGAAGAATGTGTGCCTCATCTCCGTCCTTGGAGATTATTGGCCTCAAAAAGCTTTAAGTATGTCTGAATTACAAGCTGTAGTGGCTTTCAAAGTAGAGAAACAGATCCCTGCACATTCATATTAAAAATTACCATCAAGTTCCTGAAGAAACTAAAGAGAACTGGACCTTGAATTTTCAGTGCTTATTCCAGCAGCTCACACACACATATAATGTTTTTACCTAAAACACTGTCTATAGAAAAGCACCGTGAAATTCACTTTGCTTATTAACTTACTAAAACATTGGGCTATATTTGAGACTTCACTGTCTCCTGTTCTGACTCCCTGGAGGAACATTCCTGTGACAGGACTCTGTACCTCAACAAGTTCCATCAGTTGGCAGAGAAAAGTTTCATGTCCAGTGTCATTCCTGGGCTCAGAGCACATATGCAGAATGTGCTGTCAGACATTACCATGTTTGGGGAGAATTAATTTGCTCTATATTTTTGAACAGATCTCAGCAGGGGATTCTAGATGTTACTGTAATATGGATAAAGAATAATAATGATGTTTATAAAAGCAATGAGGCTTTCAGATGAAATGTACTACATCAATACAATCTATTAAGAGAAATTAGTTTTTTCTATGGGAAATCTTGTAAACCTCCGCTTAAGCAATCTGAAAAATTATGCAGCTCCTGCAGATCTTCCTTTATCACAAAACCATTCTTTATTCAAAAACATTAACAACCAAATTATAATTAGACTCTAACAACTATTTTTCATAACTAAGATTCTTAATCCATTTGGCATATGAACAGAAAATAGAATTACTTTTGGAATATTTATGATGATCCTTAAGTGGTGCATAAATAACATGGAAATTACTAATACTTAAGAAAACATAAAATTATGAGAAGGCAAGAAAATGCTTAGTACAATATGCAGTCAAATACATTTAAACTACATTAGCACAGCTTTACACAACATATCAATTCAATACAAGTGAATTAAGTATGAAAGGAGGTCATGTTGTGTGGCATGTTTGTATTTTTGTAATATAAAACAAAGTGGGTTCCCTGGGTTCCAGACCCCCCCCACCCCCCTACCCCAGAATCCTTTTTGGGGGCAATTACATAAACAAGCCTAAAGTAATGTTTCTGTAGTCCCTTCTGAACTTCAGCAAAAGCATCTCATGAAGAAATTCAACCCACCTTCTATGCCCAAAACATTTCAAGCTCCATTTGCTGCAGAATGCTGATACTCACCATTACCTGACCTAATTGAGAATCATTATGTGCAGCTCGATCTACGGTCCCCTGTGATCTCTAAACCTCCTCTAAACATCTTCATGAGAAGCAGCATCCAGAGACAGAGACTGGTCTACAGACCTGACTACTAAAATGTAGGCTCAGAAGAGATTCCAATTTATTGTTTGGAGGGAGTGTGAATGGACATTTAATGACTGTGCTTTGAAAATATACAGCAATTACTGAAACAGAAGTGGTTAAGAATGTTTTATCTGTGAATATTAATAATTTACATTCAAATACTTTACTTTTTGTTCTAGTTTAGTTTGATTACTCATACAGGAAGTTGAACTGTCTTGAATTTAATGCACAAGAGCAAACTTTCTTAGGGAAAACTACAGAATGCTTTTTTGTTAGAATTTTAGGCTACTAAATTAAACATTTCCAGAAGAATATAAAATAATGATCTTTCTCTAATTTCAAGAAGAGCATCATTAATAAAGATGACTTTTAAAAGGAATAAGTTGTAATACAGTAGATCACAGTATTAGTTAAAATATTAAACCAGAACAAGTAGAGAAAACTGAGCAAAAATTAGCAAGTTCTCCTATCAATATTATCAATTATCACAGAAAAACACAAATCCTAGAAAGTGTTTTGTCTTCAAATAAGGTGTTAAAACTGCTCTAATTTTAAAAAAATTATATTAATTTTATATTCTAAGTAGCCTTTGCAAAATACTTATACAGACTGAGAACAAATAGAAGGCATTTTTAATAACATTTTACAGAAAGAAAAACTTTTCTGATTTTGATAGGTTTTTCACTGACTTTGAGTTCAGATACTGGTCAAAACAAGGTTCAAAACATAGATTTACATAACAGAGCCAATGGAATTTAGGACATTAAAAGACAACAAAACTTTAAATAAATCAGCTGTTTCACTGGCAACCAACACTAGAATTTAGGTTGGGCGTAATGTGCTCTTTTCAAAACCTGCTAGTATCAGCTAAAAGACTCCCACTGACAAGAGAGGTCAAATTTGGCAGCAATCATATTACTTCACTCAGCACAAGCAGCAAATGACAGAGTACCCAACTGAGATAAAGACGTAATGACTAAAGGTTCAGTTTTCAACTAAATCCAAGATGTTGAGGCACTGAAAGAAAAGATTTAGTCAAAAAGCAGTGCTAATATTTGCAGTTTCATTCAAGACATCAAAACGGATCCCCTCCCTTCATTAAAGCAACACAGAGAGGGCTTCCATCAGCCAACCAGACTTTTTATGCTCAGGTTAAGGTTTGATTCAGGGCCAGGAAAAATCAACATGACTTTTTCCTTTTCCTCCCAAACAGACTGGAGTTAGGGGAGTTTGAGATTGACGGTGCTCCAGCCTGGGGTACAAAACTACCCCAACTACTAATTTAACTACCTTTAAATCCTGTAGTGATGAAACACCAGTGTTAACCCACGACTAATCCAGAACCACTGGACAGCCCCAGTCTCACCAGGCAGGTTCCCCAGCACATCCCCGTCCAAACAGGTCCTGCCCAGTGTGCCCTGTCACAGGCTCTTACCCTGCCACTGAAAGACATTCCCATGTCTGGCACAAAGCAGAGCTCTGCACACTGAGAACAGCAAACAATCCTGCACTGCAAACGGAAGTAACCCCACCAACAATGACATCACTTTAAGAGCTGGTATTCCTGGTATTATTTAGTTGGTTTTTCACAGCATTTTAGTTTCCTGGCTTTGCATCTCTGTTGTTGGTGCTCGAAAAGCAGAGTAGAACCAGCACATAAAGGGTGAGCCTCTGACAACACAGAAACACAAAAATATCTGTATTGAGAAAAAATTAGTCTCTTGTTGTCAAACCAAAAAAGCACAGAACACCTGCAAAAAACATCACAGGTTTATCACTGCCACCAGCTGTCCAAGTCATTCGGCATCCACACAAAGACACGACCTAGAGTCTGAGACTGCTACAAAATAAAATAGAAAGAAGTGGTCACCTTTGCCCTATTATCAAAAAGAGAAAGACAGATGAGGGAGTAAATTATGGATCATAGTGAAAACTACTGAACTCATTACACCAGCCAAATAAATTTCCCTCAAGCTTCCCATAAGTGTTATGGTAGGGAGAAGTGCTGTCACAAATGACAGGAAGAATAATGGAGCAAAGTTTCCATGATGTTTTTGGAACTCTCCATGGTCACATCGGCAATTAGCTATGCTGGAAGAAATAAAAAGGAATTTCAAAAAACTGGTAAGTAGGAGGACAGACGTCATGATGAGCAGTTAAGCAGTAGGGTTCACACCTGTACTGGATAAGAAATGACAAAAGGTCAGTCCTAGAAAAAGGAAAAGAATTCTTTAAAGCAGAGAAGATAAGTTTTGTTTAATGTCAGATGGAAGACAACATACTTGGAAAGAATAAACTTAGAAAATTGCTCTGAATACAAAACTAGAGACAGCGACAAACAAGAGATACTGACTGCCATGTTCCTGATCGCTGACAGAACAAATGGCAATGATGAAACCA
Organism: Serilophus lunatus; assembly: GCA_013399895.1. NCBI lineage: Eukaryota > Metazoa > Chordata > Aves > Passeriformes > Eurylaimidae > Serilophus > Serilophus lunatus. The sequence goes on from VXBA01001219.1 coordinate 210,814, forward strand.
GAAATCTGATTCTAAAGTGTTTCATCATCCAACATTTGCACTGAAAAACAAACTATCACTTCAAGTGGAAGCATTCAGACACTTTGTAGCCATACTCATGAAAAGTTTAAACATTAATCTATTTTCTGCTTGCCAGCATGGTGACATGTTGTGCAGTCACCAACATTCTCATGATTTCTGTAGACTGCTCTAGCCATACTCATGAAAAGTTTAAACATTACTCTATTTTCTGCTTTCCAGCATGGTGACATGTTGTGCAGTCACCAACATTCTCATGATTTCTGTAGACTGCTCAAGCAAACATACAATGCCAGTCATGAAAGGAGGTTGTAGCGAGGTGAGAGTCAGTTTCTTCTCCCAAGTAACAAGTGGCAGGATGAGTAAAGGGGCTCAAGTTGTACCAGGGAGGGTTTAAGTTGGGTTTTAGGAAGAAAAAAATCCTAGTTGGAAAGGGTGTTCAAACATTGGAATGGGCTGCCCAGGGAAGTGCCTACATCACCATCCTTGGAGAAGACATGGCGACATGGCACTTAAAGACATGGGTTAGCAGTGCACTTGGCAGAGTTAGGTTTAGAGTTGGACTCAGTGTTAAAGCTCCCTTCCAACCTAAATGTGTTTGTGATTCCAAGTCCAAGTCTTGTTGATTTTTTTCTTCCACTAAGCCTTAAAGTTGCAGAGCAAAGAACTCTGTGCAGCACAACTGAAATTATAGTGGTCTGGCACCTGGCCTCAGAGTACAAAGGCAAAGAAAAGGTACAGGGTTTTTCCACAAGCATTATGTACTATGGATAAAAACAATGGTGGTGACCCTACTTGTAATTTTCATAAGTATTTTTTGATTAAAGCAAGGCACAAGGTTGACTAAGTATGTTATTTTTGTTTCTTACTTTTCTGAAAAATAAAAAAGGGTAAATTAAAAAACCGCCTCCATATAGCTAATTATTGAAATGGTAAGAAAATATTATTTACTTTTATTACTTTTTCTAAAGGGTTGTGAACCTTCCCTCCCCTCAATTTCAGCTTGTTCATGATCTGGTCTTTTACCTCCATGAAAGTGAAGCCATGTGACTCAGCACATTATATTTCTCTTCAACTTTCAGTTCCCCTCGTCTATTGGGACACAATTTACAGTTCTACAGATGGAAGTGGAGTTCAGAAGAAAAAGGATGGAGTTGTTATCAAAAACTGCTAAGCTAATTTTTGCCTGTGGCAACATTCATAAATCTACTGTAGGCAAAGTCTTAACTCTTTCACCTGCAAAACTAAGGGAAAAAAACTATTTTCCAGTCTCATTCAAAACAAGTGAGTCGTGTTCAATTTCAAATTTCTTAGAAATGCAGTTCATGAGAAGTAAGTCCTGGAACAGCTAATGAAATTTAACAAAGGTCTTATATAAATACACATCTCTATACTTCTGCTTAACATGAAAATGCTTCTGCAAAATGAAAGAAAAGGAGCTCTTGAAATGTAAAGTAACTGTCAATCAAATTGCTTCCTTCTCCACTACCGTGAATATGCTACATTTAATAAAAAATAAAATGCTAAATGAAAAATAAGTCATTAGAAAGCCTGGTCTTTACTGATAGGCAGACAGCTTGTGGATTGTTTGACCCAATCCTTTTCATTCCACATCAAATCATACCAAGACACAGCCTTTTTTCCAATGCTTATTCATCCCTAAAATCTTTGCTTTGTTTTACTGTTCTTCTGGCTCTAAAGGAATAGAAAAGAACTGCCTTAATCAAATATTCTAAAATACTTTCAGTGAGGCCTTTCAGTCTTGCCTTTTGAGAGATGCCCAGTTTTGACTTTTAGACAAGTACCTGTTTAGAAGTACTGTCAGACAGGAAAATGTTGCTCTCAGAGAAGACTGATAATTGTCTGTCATAGGTTTGATTGTGGACAAAGCCTAAACAAAGGATCCCATTGCTTTGATAAACAGATGATATTCTAGGGACGTTCTAGTTTAAAGATAATATTTTTATAACCCATATCCTTGGTAAATCTGAAATCCCAAGGTGGCAACCAGGCAGTTAGATGATGAAGATTTTATTGCAGAGGCACTCTGAAAGGAAATCGCTGAGTCCTGTTATGTCTTTGTGATGGTGCTGGAGATAGACACACGGCTTCTACGCAGCTGCTCCTTGCACCTTGGAGAGTAAAGTCAAAAGGGAAAAGAGCTTTAGAAGAATGCGAATTTGGCTGCAGGTATTCAAGCTTGGATCCTTTTTTAGTTACCTTCATTATGTGAAGGAAAAGGAAAATAAGAGAAACAAAGACTTTACCCAAACAGCAACTTTACTGCTGCTTCCATTAGCATCATCATGCCATGGAGGGAAACAGTCCACTTCCTCCTCTTCCCTGGGCTTCTACTATTAAACAGCAGAGGAAACAACCCAGAGGTGATTATGTTCTCACTGCTAACACCAACCCAACAAGCTACTATGAAACAGCACTGGCTGCTCAGGTTGTGGTGGCAAACTGTATGCATTTCCCTCTTTGTTTCCTGCAATACTTAACTTCCGAAGTAAAACTGCCACAACTCAGCAAGAGCAGATAAAAATTTCCTTCTCGGGAAGAGCAGCACAGCTCAACAGGAGGCCTAGGAAGAAAGCACTTCCTACTAGAGCTGCAGATAAATCTTGTGTTTCTGTTCCCTAGTTACACCACCAAATGAATGAGTCTTGTTGCTCACTGCTGAGACCAAGCCCTTGGCTGAGTCTCAGTGCTTGTGGAGCAGCGGTGAGCATTGACGCAGACTGCAGAAAACTACCACAAGAGAATAATGAGAGAATTTTGCTAATTTTTACCATCTTAAGCTGCAGCTGTCTCTCCAGAAGCAGCAGGGACCAGTCAGTTGTTGTTACCTTGTCTTCAAGGTTATCACTTCTTTTCTCCCTAGTTTTAAGTACATTTTCCAAGAGACACCACAACCTTTGTGCATAGACCCTTCAGGTTCTGGCAAAAGCAATGCCTACTGTAGCAATAGCACATCTCCTTGGATGCAAGCACAAAAAAAGCAGGAGACAATGGGAAAAGAAAAAATTAAGCTTGCAGGATACAAACAGCATTACAATCTAATTTGTGCTCTTTTGCTCCAACTACATGGGGAATTATTCAACTTATGAAAAACTTTTAAGACTTTTGCATTAACATTTTTACCATCTGGTTCTTCATTCTTTCTGTGTTTTACAGGTCACCAGTGTACTTGTTACTGCCATCAGTGTCAGTCTGACTGCTCTAAACTGATTGTCTGTCTGAATCATACAGGTGATCTAAAACAAGATCCTCCTTGAAGTAACCAGGATATTTTCCTCTACTTCCCTCCCTCTATGGCAATTCTTTCTGTATCATCTGTACTACCTCGGTTGCTAACACATGTTTCAAACAGGCTACAAAGAGCCCTCAACTTTTTCTCTCATATAAATATAGGAGAAAGATTGTGATCTTTACAATAGCATGGGATTTATTTTATACCTAGACAAATTACAAGCTAATCAAAATGAAGACTGACATTTTGAAGTTAACTTCACGAGTTCTTTCTCAGTGTGCTTTATCCTTCTGCACAAACTTTTCTTCCTATACCCTCTCCTTGCCAAGTATGAAAAGCTCTTTGGTCAGATTCCGCCTTTTATCACTGAATTGTCCTTTACTATCATCTATTCAGAGAGAGTCTCAATAGTTATAAATGGCCCCACACTTTGTTGTAAGAAGCTAAGATGTAGTTTGGAGTTGGAGTCTTGCATTTTCTTTTGTTTCCTCTAGAAAGGTGAAATGATTCTTTGAACCAGTTTTAAACAGAAAGACAAACTTTTTCTGTGACTCGCTGAGGCAACCCAGGACATAAAAATTGACCTTGATTCCCCTCCTATGTTATTTTCTTCAAAGTCAGAAGCACTTTTAAAAATTCAGTTTGTGTGAGTTTTCTGAAGGAAGGGAAGTGTGTTGTCTACTCAGTGGTAAATGGGATACTGCTACTTGTGCAGAGCCTGAGGCAGCAGCTCACTTGCCAAAGCGCTGCTGCAGTGACACGATGGAGCAGTGCCACCTCTGCACAATGTTCTCGGGGAGAGACGCGTGTACCAACACAAACAAATTTAGAAAACTACTATCACCCTCACTCAGCCATTATCCACGTGTCATTGCACTGCCTTTGATTTGTCCATTCACTCAAAGTGATGGAATTTAGCTGCATTGGCATTCCTAGCATTGAACTGCTTTGTCAGGGAAGAAAAAATTTACTGCTTGTTCTAGTTGGCAAACAAAAAGTCCCTGAAAGACTTACTCCTATTATTTGAAGAGCAAGAAAAAAAATACACCTTATCAGTTTTTGCAGATTGAGTGGTTTGTAAGATTTTGATCTCCAGCTTAGTTTTAATTAATTTCTTTGTCTAACAGAGGTAGGACAACTTTCAGGTCAGTTGATTGGTTAGCGGGGACTGTAATTACTGAATATATAAAGATTTTCGATCCATTTTAATTTCCAACTACATTTTCATCTCTAAATATAAATGAGTAGTGTGCAAACAAATTGTTAGAATCTACAGCTGGTTTTGATGCCTGTAGGCCAGATGTACTGTAATAAGGAACTGACCTAATTCCACTAATCTCAAAGGAAAGACCCTTATTAACCTTCATGGGCTTTCATCGGCCCTTGAAACAATTCTATTTAAATGAATTGGGCAATGCTTTCCTTTTTATTCCAATCTAAATCACACTTTTCATAAACTATACATTATATTTAGTGTTTCAAAAATAAGACGAGACTGAAAGACAGAACAGTTTTACTGGAAAATTCAAACCAGGCTTAGCCAGCTGCACCTTTGAAACCACTCTTTTCTGGGATTGCAGGTAACCGTTACCCAGTGAAGAAACGTCACTCAAGTCAATTTCTATCTAGGTATTAAGCTCAGGATTCTGCACAAATACCTTGTGGGCATTTCTCTTCTCTCACTGAAATAAATTTGCACTGACACCTAAGAAAAGTCTACCATCTGCTGGGAGCTGCTGAACCCCTATTATTCCTTACTTGAGATGAGCAGACACTTAAAAGTTCATTTTTCCCTGAATGTTCTTGAGGTTCCTTTGGTTAGAGAACAAAGCAAAGCCCATGTCAGTGAGAAGGTCAAGAGGCATCAAGTTAATATTCTTATCAGCAGAATAATTTGGCCTAGAATATAATAAAATGTCTCCCTCAGATAAAAAAAAAAAAAAAAAAAGAAAAAGAAAAAAACCCAAACACAAAAAGTCAAGAAAATGTCACATGACTAACTTTATCACCTGTGGAAATAAGTCTCAAAAGTGTCAAACCCAAATAAATTAAGTCATTGAATAAAAATAAAAGTGTTAGTTTTTCAACTTTCAAATTAAAGCTATCACTTGTGGGGACAACAAACTGTTTAGCTTGGGTCTTGATCCTCCTGATGAACCTGAACGCACCCAGAGGGATTTTCATATGAAAATCTCTTCCTGTAAGAAAGAGCATGTAACTCCTGCCTTAGCAACCCATCAAGCACATGCACCCTCTATTAGCTTTCATTTCCTCATTCTGAATATCCTGTTCCCACTATTAATGTAATTCCATCTGCTTTCAGTTGCTCTGCCTTTATTTAGGAGAGTGGCATTATTATTGTCTTATACAAACTATATCTTAAGGAAATGCCACTTGCCAGCAAGGAAAAAAAATAAAACTCAAAGCCAATCCTGTATCAAAAACACCTCCAAAACTATACTGAGCTATGCAGCCTGTACATAAGTGAATCACAGAGACCTACATAGATTTTATTCCTTTGCAGTAGCACTGACATGACAAGGCAGCTCATGCTTGCTGGTGAGCAAGGGACCTAAAGGTGAAGCACTACCAGAAGGCACACGGAAGAGCTACAGAAATCTCTTCTCACTTACATTTAGAAAACAGTAAGACATGGAACCTTTCTTATGGGTTGCATGAAGTAGTCATATGAGCATATTATTGTGAAGGGTTTGGTCCCATCTGCAATAAGTGTTCAAAGTTAAAGTGTAGACTATGCTTTAAGAACTTTATCATTATTTTGCTGAGACCAGATCCCTGAAAAATTAGGGATGCTGTCCAACCTGAAAATGCATGAGCAACTCTTCCCATTTAGACAACCTGAATCAATCTTGAAGAAGTTAAGATCTTTCTCACGTTCTATAAATGCAGGTAATATTTCCTAATTACTCTTGTTAATCTGAATAATCAGGACTTCATTCTTTTTCTGAAAAGTTGCCTAATACGTGTGAGCAAAGAGAGCTAATGACAACCTACCCTTGAAGTGCCCTATTATCAAAGCACGTACTTTCAACACATTTTGAGATGGAATCACTGACTTCAGACCGTTACTGACTTAGATTCCATGAAAAGGTTCCATTCAACAACAGGGAGGCTCAGACAGCATTAGCTGGCAGCAATCACTGAATGCTGCTCTGAACTGTATCTGCTTCTCTTATCTGTTACAGTCTCAGTTGTTTGTAATCCTCTTTGGACTTTCTGTTTAACATACAGCTGAAAAGAATCAATCTTTCTGCTGAATGTAAATGTTTCACACTGAGGCACAGATCCCCATCCCACCCCATTAATGTGGATTAGGTATCACTTTCTATTGCAGCAGAACTGGGCAAGAACAGCAGCTATTTGGCACACAGCAGTTCCCCAGGCAGCACATCTGCGATTGATTATCAAATGAGAATTTGTCCCAGCTCACCATGGTTTAGCATCTCAAAAAATGTGGTAGTAGATACTATGCAAAGCCTAGCCTTTCATTTTTCATGAAAATAGTTCTTAATTTTCATTTTAATTACATAAATAACATCCTAACCAAAAGTGAGAAAGCATGTGACTCTCACAGCCCACACTGATCTCACCACAGCAAATGGATGTGTCTGTGACCGAGTTCTGCATAAGTGAAGGGGTTCACTTTTCCCAGCAACGAAGTACTGGAAAGGAGAACCACATAAAAGCAGATTTTATGAAAGGCTATAAGGAAGCCCTATAGATTTCCAAAAGTGTTATTTTTCTGTGATGCTGATGATATTATACAAGAAGTCATATTTTTCACTAAAATGCCACCTTTCAGCAGCCTCTTTCAGGATACACATATCACTAGAAATCACCAGAAGCACTGTAACTAGAAGGCAAGATTCTGTTCTTCCCACTAAGACATAAAGTGCTCCAGGCACATCTACCAGTCTCTGCCCTCCTCCCTGCCCAGGAACTGCCTGAGGTACAACTCAAACAGAAGCAACTCACGAGGAGAGCCAGCTTGAGTTACACAGGGGACACACACTCAGGGCTCACTGGAATACCACACCTCTTGAGTCTCATCCCTCCAGCTCACGTTGCTGTTCACACCCTCAGCATGTGTTACAAACACTGAAATTCGGTTGTTTGCTATGAAAAAGCAATCTGAGTCATTTTCAAGATAGTAACTTCAGTCAGATTTTTACTATGTAGATTTCCTGATAAGAAAATACTTGCAAAATAATGCAGAAAACTCTTTGAGATTTAAATTATTCGTTTTACTGGTAGGAGAATGATCCCCCCTCNATCTTGCTACTTTGGACAGATGATTACTAATGACACAGTACAAGCAGGAGCTATTTAAGCTTTGGAATTATATAGCACCACGTTGTGGAAATCAAACTCTGTGTGGAAGACTGGGAACAAGGCTCTCTGTGTCACTAAAATTCTACCATGATGTTGAATCAAGGATCAACCGAATAAGAGAATGTAAAGAGGGTCCAGAATAGAAGTACTGGTAGCTAGAATCTATATAGAAAGCCAAATTCAGAATTAGTAATCTCTTTCAGATTGGAAATCTGCTGTGTACATCTGTTTGTTCTGCTTCCTTCCAACACAAGCAAATACAAGATTTATTTAGTCACAAATAACAAGTTGTGATTATTGCTTAATCCACAAACTCATTTCATGAACTCCTGCTAATCATTAACTCATAACTGCAGTGGCAAGCTAACTGAGCTGGCCTGTAACTACTCATAATACTTATTAAATTATTTCAAATTAAAATATTTCTATTTCAGATATTTCATTCACTACATAGCAACTATCTCCCATAAGAATAAACTGCTGAAACAAAAGAGAATGCCTTTTCATATGATGAACTTAAAAGAATCAAACCCCCATCTTTTCCTTCTGTTTTAAGTGTCCTTATATTTTTTCTCTCCTAAAAAATTAATTCTTATCAAGCCGGTGCTCTCAAAATATTTCAAAAGAGACATGATAAACATCCATTCCATTCTAGAATCTCCAGAGCAGGATTCTGGCTATAGATGACACTACCAGGTGCTGACAATGCTCTGCCAGTTTGTACAGTAGTTTCTAGACCTGATCTGGATCATGTGCCGTGTGCTGCCTTACACTGAGCCCTCAGTTTTGATTCCCTGCCTAATTGCTCATTTCAGCATTCATTTTCTAGACGGTTCTGCCCTTCGCCAGGCTACAATGTGTTTTTCCATCATTCTGCTTCACTGGTAGAACTGGTTGTACAAATAACAATGCATAATTCGCTCACATTTCTACATCTAAAATGCCCAGTCTGGTCCACAGAAATATATAAAGTTTCTAATACTACTAATTGTTTATAAATGTCTATGTTTGATAAATACTCTTAAATATCTTCTGTTGGGCACTTCTTTGGAAAGGCACTTAATTACTGTTCTTTAATGATCACCAGTGTTCTAATCCAAATATGCAACAACGGACATCTGAAGCTGAATTCAGAGCTTGAAGGCCCATTGATTTCAAGTGGAAATACACCCTTCTATTGAGATCAATGCTTGGCTTATCCAGTTCAAGCCCTTATTCCTGAAATTAGTACAAACAGCACCAGGTAAATACAGAAAAGGAGCTCCCATGTGCAGAGTAATCTCCAACTAATATGTTAGAGCGAGCAGTTCCAAAATGAGTCTTAGAAAAAGCAGCTCTTTATTTTCCTTTTATTTTTCTTTTATTTTTATTTTCCAGTTCAGATCACGAACTTACCATTCCTGCCCCTAAATTTGAGATTCCTTCCAAAAGAAAATCTGGACTTGTGTAAATGGAGAAAACCACACCAGAAGTGTCCACATACCAAGGCCCAAAGATGCACGAGGACTGCAGGGAGCCATGATGAGTGTCCCCCCAAATCAGGTTGCTATGAGCCAATAACTACCTTTTTTCACAGTTTTATTAATTATCTCAGCCTTGAACCAAGCCTAAATCTATCTTTCTTGGGACCTCCAACCTTAGAGAAACTGCCCTGAATAAAAATGCGTGTATTTGGCCATTTAGTACTGGTAATAGGCAGAAAATTGTGAGAGAGAAAGCAAGTGCAAACTGATATATCTCAATTAACCTTGAGAATAATCTGTCTCAATGAGTTTGCATATATTCAGCCCTTCTCTTTTTATAAAGAAATTAATGTAACTTTTTCCTACACATATAAAGACAGAAAGAATTTTTACCCAGGCAGTCAGATACCTGGTATCACCACGAACACCTTCATCCATAAAATGTTATTTGTTATGCTAAAAGAACTAAATTCAGTCATAAAACATTCATTTATTATCTTGCCATTAGAAAACTCAGTTCATTCACTTTACCATTGTTTCCTTCATTTTCATTTCTCAATAGTGCTGAGGGAACTAACTGGGATTGTTGGAAGGCCATTCTCCACTACCTTTGAGAAAGGTCATGGTCACTGGGAAAGAAATGAAAGAAAAATAAATATCATTCCTTTTTTCAAGGGCAAGGAGGAAGATCTGGGAACTACAGGCTGCCCAACCTCACCTCACTCCCAGGGAAAGTGGTGCAGCAAATAACCCTGAAAGCCATTTCCAATCACAGAGAAGACAAGAAGGCAATTAGCAATCCTTAGCATGGATTTACAAAGAGGAAATTACATTTGAACAGAATGATGATCTACTGTGACAAGAAGAGTGGCTCAGTGGACGAGGAGAAAACAGCAGATATTGTGAGATATTGATGAGGCTTTCACCACAGTGTCCCATAACATCCTCATTGACCAACTAAGTCCAGACAAGGTAAGTCAGGAACGTGGGGGACTGGCTCAAGTGTCAGACTCAAAGGGCTGTGATCAGGAGCAGAAAGTCCAGCTGGACACAAGTCACCAGCAAAGCACCCCAGGGAATGATACTGGGACAAATACAATGGATGATGGGACAGAACTTGTGCAAGCCTGCTTATGCTACAAGGGGGAGGAATGACCAATGAACCAGATGGTTGTGCTGCCATTCAGGAGGACCTTGACAAGATGGAGAAATGGACTGACAGGAACATTGTGAAGTTCAACAATGTTCCCTGTACCTGAAGAGGAATAACCCCAAGCATCAGTAGACGCTGGGGCTTCACATGGCTGGAAAGCAGCTTTGTAAAAAGAGGAGCATAGCAGAAAGAGTCCACAAAAGTGCCACAAATGTGATTAAGGATCTGGAGTATTGATCATACAAAGAGAGGCAAAGAAAGCTGGAATTGTTCAATCCTGAGAAGAGGTAAGGTTCTAGGAGGACGTAAGGAGGGAGAAAGAAGATAAGCATAGATTCTCCTCAGGGAATAGGACAAGAGGCAATTTCCATTAAAACGTTCATTTAAAACATACAAAAAAGCTGTTTTATTGCGAGGTTGATTGAACACTAGAGCAGGTTGCTCAGAGACGGTTGTCGGGGCCTGTCCTTGGAGATAATCAAAAACTGAATAGACATGACAGGGTAACATGCTCTAACTGACCCTGGTTGAGCAGGGTGGTTGAACTAGGTCTCCAGAGGTCCCTTCCAGCCTCAAGGCCTGTTAAAAACCAGCTCGTTCAGCTTTTTCCACTCAGTGAATGGCTGATAAAGGAGACAGACCTGAATAAACCAACAGGAAAGTAATTTACAAAATAACATTTGTTCTGGCTGACACATCAAGCCTGGCATAGCTGCACCACAGCCTGACAGTACAAACATCAGCCAAACCTTCCTCTCCTTATGACTGTTCTGTCAAAAGAAGAAAAGTTTCCAGCTAACTGAAAACACTTCAGTGTTTTTTCCCTTCCAAACATGGCAGGTTGCTGTACAATCAAAGAAGTGCTAAATGAGTATTTTATCTTTATTTAAGATCTCCATTAGCTTTCAGTGAAATGCACAAATGAACGAGAAGCTTGAAAATGCTTACTCTCAAGGGCACCCTAAGCCATAGGAAAAAAAAAAAAAAAGCCTCTGGCATGAAATTTCCAGTGTGCCTTCATGGTCGGCTCAGCAGTATTCAAAGTCTGATAGTACATGTAAATTTTAGTGCTATTCAGTGGAATGAACATACTGATTATTCAACTATTCCTTAATTCTTTGAGCACACATGAACATACAGTGCTGACAAAGGTCAGCTCCAGAGGAGCAAGTGGACTGATCCCTCTTGTAAAGCTCTACCAAGAGCACAATTTGCAGCCCTGAACATGACAAGATTTTAAAATTCTTTATCAAATATTAAAACTGTCCAAAATCAAAAGTCTAATTACAGGATAGAAAATTCAATATTCAAATGACTCTGCACTATTACACAAAAAGATTCAGAGAGGTTAAAAAATATTTTGTCATTTTAATCTGAATTTGAAGAAGTTGGGATTTTTTTCTGTTTTACAGATCAGCTAAAAGCCTGCCAGGAAGGGTTAGGAAAGAAAAACATAGGGAGCAAACAAACTGGAAAAATAGTTGAAATATGTCAGATTTTTTTCTTATGGTCTCTATTGAGTAAACAACTTCTGGTTTTGGTTGCAGTTGTTTTTTGAGTTGGTTTTTTTTTTACTAATTCACTGCTTTTGAAATACCAACTGACTCCCTTCTTTATGTGACATCAAAATTATGAAGTCTCCAGATTTAGATTTCCACATTTTGCTTAAAAATTTGTGGAGCAGTTGACAGCTGCAATTACTGTGAGTTTTCCACCTGGAACAAGGAATTTGTGAGCCTACCTGGTCACAGTGACAGGGTTGGAATGAGAAAGCAACTCTGTTTTCAGAAGAATCCATATGCATGTGGCATGTCATTGCATGACTGTTCTGACAGATTTTTCTAAATTGGCATGTCTTTTGAGACTATCCCTCAATGAGATTTATGCTCCTAAATCTTGACAGGCAGATTTTTATACCCCATTTCTTTCCCACAAAAATTAGTTTGGGTGACGTGGCAACCTTCAATGAAACAGATATCTTTTCAAAAGTCATCGTAGGAGTCAGTTAAATTTACAGCTAGCCCTAACTTAATCTTGACATTGTTAGCATGTCATTAAAATGGGTAGGGTTATCTACATATGGAGATTAATTCCAACAGGTGAAAGCAAATTGCAGAATTGACTATGCATATGACAATATGCAGTACCTTGGGATAAATGTCAGGATGTATTTGGAGACAACAAGTGGGCATAACCATCTGTGATGATTGACTGTGGTGGGGGAACACATCCAATACATAATCACACGGAGGCTTTGAGAGCCCGATGGAGGTGAGCAGCACTGCATACCAAAAGCTTGCTGGATGAGATACAGACCATATGTCTGCTCCAGAGAGGACGATGAAGTGCTGTTTCAGTTGCTGCTTTATGCCCTACTCACTCCTAGTGACTCCTGACTCTTAAGAGGAAAGAGGCGCTGCTTGTTCCCAGATGTTCAATGCCCACATCCTGTCAGTGCTGTGCTATTCAGTGCTATGGACAGGCACAGCCTGAACAGCAGGACCCAGGAGCAACAGGGTACAGGGCACCTGCATGGTAGAGATGGGAGTACCCTGGGCAATAAGCACTTGCCTAACTCAAGCTAAAATATTTGGACACCCTCTACTCATTTGGGCTGCTGCAGTTCAGGCTCACCAGGAAAATTTGCACATCTCCCCAGTCACACAACAGAACGCCTCCAAATCCTAGAGGGCAAGGTGACCTAATGCTGGGGCAGGCTCAGCTCTCCCCAGATGCCTAATATTACATGAAACCAAAGCCAAGATAGAATTAACAAATTCACTTGGTCTCCAGCTAATATGATAAACATATTAAACTAGCATGGTTTAGTTCTTTATGTTTCCAGTCCCCAGGGTATAGTAATTTCACTGACCAGCTCTTCTGAAAGCACGGCCCAGGAGAGCACTGCAGTTGTTCTAAGGGTTGTTGTCTTCCTTCAGAATTAACTACAATTTTAGTGCAGGGAAGCTCCCTATACTTTTGTCAAATGACTACATTTAGGATGCACTAAGAAGTGTCAACAGCCATAGGCTATTTACTATGTAATAATTATTAGAAGTTTAAAAAGAAAATGAAACCCACAAGAAAAATCATATTTTGACAGTTATATAACATAGAAAAATGTTTCAGTAGAGGGGAATCTTATCATCTACCCTGTGAAGCATAGATGAATACTTCTTTTTCTGAATAGCTTGACAAAAGTGAAATATAAAGCTCATTATTTACATCAGGAGGCCTGTTGCCTTATGCTTCATTAAATTTCAATACTGAATTGCCCACTTGAATTATCTCTTATAAAAAAGATGACTAAAAAACTTTTTAGTCGATCAATAATGCTAAAGAACTTTACTAATTTACTATTTAAGAAAAATACATAAATCAGGCTTAAACTAGAGACTGCAAAAACAAATCCTGACACATGAATGGGTGAGGGGAAAAAAAATGTTTGAATTCTTTGTAGAATTGAAGCACACTATCATAGGGATTTTGCTCCTCTTAACAGAGGTGGCATAACTAGAAAATTTTCAGAAATTCTCAAGCCTTGAAAACCAAAAGCTATCAAATGTGGGCTACCATTTCTGTGAAATTTGGAGATACAATACAGTTTATAGTCCTACTCCTCTTCCTGTTTCTGCAAAGCCATGAAAACAATAACTAAAAATCCACTCATCTTCAATGAACCATACAGTAAAATTGAGCTCAGGTTTAGAGGACATTATGTTGAGCTTGACCATACACAAAACCCAAAAAGTCATTACATTCAGCCATCCTCAATAGCTGTGCCATCCTATCAGTGATGATTTGCAAGGAATTCATGTGTAAAATGATGATCTTATACAAGTAAAACAAAACACAAAAATATTTAAAACTTAAATAAATTTGAGCCAGTAAATATAGGTTTGAAATACAGATATGGGGAACACTGGTCATATTCTAAAAACATTTATTTCTTAGAGACTATCTCGCCTCCAATGGCACTCTGCTTTGATCAAGCAACTGACCTGAACAAGACAGGGACCAGGCTCACCCAGAACAAAGAGGCTGTTCAGATTCCAGGCAGTAGTTTCATACAGATCAGGCTCAGATTAGTTTTTCTTTTTAATTTTTTTTTTTTCTTGAACAGAGTATTAGCTTTCCAAAGGCAAATAGTGAATGTATTTTGAATTACACAACTTGGACATCCTGAATGAGAAAGAACTGAGATAACTTGGGGATGACCAAATCAGAACAGTGACTTGAGAACTCTGAGAGCATAAGAAGTGACCTTAGAATGCAGCAACCTCAAGAATTCCCATTTCGTTGTTTTGTTTAGTTTTCCATGGCCTGGTATTGGCTTTATTCAACCCAGTTTGAACTATATAGACAGAGGTGCTTTTAAGGCAGCAAAAATAGCCTGATGGGCTGGAAGACACTGACATCTATTTTCTTTCCCCAGATGAGAACAGTTTGTTGAAAAGACAATCCCGCACATTCACAAACTCCTCTTCTCTAGCCAATTTTCCTGCCTCCTGAAAGTCATAATTTAAACAAAAGAAAATTTTACTGGGATTTTTATTGTTTACATTCCCATTACCATCAACTTTATTAGGTTTTCTAGAATACCATTTATTGCCACTGGTGAGAAGGTAACACAGCTCACATTACTGTGTATTTTATAGTTCTCTGTTGGGAGAACACAAGGTTTAAGACAAAACTATTATAATTATTTATGCAGAAAATTGATACTTTTGGTGGGGCCTTTTTTATAATGGTAACACTTACAAGCCTTGGAAAATTAAATTTATATAGAAAACTATTTTATACGCTAAAAAACCTATCCTGATTGTTGCAACTGTCTATCACAAACTTGTGAAAATCACTGTTTTGATTATAGCATTATTTCTATGAATAACCCTATTTAGATGATGTACTGAGATCTATTTTTAAAGTCATTTCTAGGCTGTTACAATTTTTAAACATTGATTTAAAGTTTCAATAACAAGCTTTGAGATAGGTATCCAGAGAAAATAAGCAATAGAACAACTATGAAATCAAATTCTAGGGCATCTCGAAACTTAAATGACTTATATGATTTTATTTACCATAGAAGATTGACAATACACTGCCTAGAAATGCCTTTTAAATGCTTTAAAATACTTTTTAGATGGTTTTCTATATATTTGACTTTTTTTTAGTATTCTCTAAAAAAAGTCCAAAATAATAGTTATAATTAATACCTTCACTTTCTAAAAGGTCCAAAAGACTGAAGTTCATTACACATTGAATGCTGAGGTATAATAGTGACACTTTTATTCAAATATTCCATAGTGCATAGTGAAATTATACAGCCAACTGATATTTTGACACCTGGGGCCCCCTTCTCCCTCCCCCCCCCAGCTTCAATCCATGAAGGACACCCCACTAGTTCAAAGGCAACGCTGGCAGGGCTGTGGGGCTACACTCCTGTTGGATATATTTACTTGCTCTGTTTCACTCTCAGTTCTCTAGGCTTCACAATCCTTTCCCTGACAGCCAATGTAGGCAATTAGAACGATCTTAATTCAATGTCGATAAAACCCTTCCTGCCCTACCAGTCACTCCTTTCAAACACAAATGTTTAATATCCTTTGGATATACAGTGGGTAATTCCGACTCAATTCTATAACCTCTGCAAAGAATTTCCACTGCCAAGTACCTCAGGATTCTAAAAAGGGCCTGGCCATGGCTCTCCAGTCAGACTGGCTGATCTCCAGTCACCTGTATTAGCTTTGAAAGCAAAGTAAGGGTAGTGTTGTGCTCAGGGAAAACACTGCAAGAAAATAAAGTTGAAGAGTTGCTTCAGGAAACCTGATAGAATTGAAAAAGGCAAGTACAGTTTACACCAGTCAAAAACCAATGTTGTGCAAGCTGTTTTTTCCAAATATGCTTTTTGGATACTGTCTGTAGCACTAAAAATTGTTTTCAAATGTCTTTATATAATGACCAAACTAATCAGCAGTACCTTCTTATCCAGCCTTTCTGTATATGCAAACACTTGACACAAATCCTTGACTCCTGCAAAGTCAAATCCAACCATTAACTGAGGGATCTCTGTATCCTTTGCATAGATTGTCAGTTACTAAGATAATACACTTATATTTCCCCTGTAAAGCAGTATTGGAGCAGTTTAGTCCTTCATATTACATGTGTCAATCCTGAAATGTATCTTCTCATGGATGAAATGCTGTGAGAGGTTTTTTTATATGTTAAAGGTTTAAAGAGAAAACATAAACTGTGAGGACATTATAGCTGATAATACACTAACAGCAGACAGGATTTTCAAGTGTCGCATTGTCAGCGTTAATCACAAAAGAACACTCACGAAACAATTCTTGAAGAGAGATTTTGTCAAGTGCTGTGAACTTCTCACACCACAGCCATGCTCCTGTATATTCTTTGTGCAGTGATAGCTACAGCATTTTCAAAGTCCATGAGCAAGCTTTCATTTGAAATGATACCGAGATGCCCAAGGAGATCTTAATGACTCCTGGATGATTCTTAAAATTACAGAATAAACTCAAACTTTCTCCAAAAGAGCTGTGAGGAAACCAGGAGAAAGCATACAAACTACATAGGCAGCTGAAGGCTGCACAGCCAAGTCTATTGTATCATAACTTCAATCAGATCATGCACATGGGACGTGATGGTGAGGACATCGGTAGATAATTTTTTCTGGGGTTTAAGTACACTTGAAAGCCAGATACAAGGCTTTGATCTTCCTGCAAACACAGTGCAAGCATATGGACAAAAAGGTCCCATCATGCTTCTGAGAAAGCCTCACTCCCTTGACAACTCAGCACGTCCTTCTGAAGTCCTCATTCTCTGAATCACTTAAGTTTGTGCTGGAGAGCTCTACTGAATCAAGTGTGGAGATTCGAGTGCTAGTAATTCTCATATACTAATTTCTGTGCAACTCACCCACAGAAACCCACTGGGCTAAGTCTGCAGGAGATACTGCATGAGCCTCATAAGCTCAACACTCTCAGCACTTGAGCTGGTTTGCTCTAAAGAATAATCCAATACTTACAGTGTAAGAGTTTCTAATTATGGAAAATGACTAGGCTACCCAGCTCAGGGAGCTTGCCTTTTCTTTACTGAGTCAAAAAAGATTGTGAGACACAAATAAAGCAGTGGCACAGCACCTGTCACAGGGGACCAGGAAAAGCAAATTGCAGAATCCATCTTTGTGGTCTACAATGCACAAGTAATGCTGGTACAGCTCTACAGCTTCCAGGAGGTACGTGCAGTGCCTAGATATTGGTGTGCAGTCTGTCGCACCAATCAATTAGGCCTTCTGCAGTGTGGAGTACCTTGTATACATATTGTACTCAGACATCTAATATATACACAATTAGAAAGTACTGTCGAGCTTTTCTCAATTTTAAATTTCACATATGCTTCAAGATATGAAGAAAGAACAGCTCAATTACTGCAGTGTTCAGTGATGTTTCTACTTCAAAAAGCACAGATGCTTAATTTCTTACCCCTAACCTCAATACAAATAAGTAACACAACAACAGTTTGATACCTATTTTCAAAATTTATTTAGAGACATAGAAATGCCCCACCTATTTATAACAAAGATTCAATCCACCTCATGATATAACCCATTTCCACTGGTGAACCAGTTCTGTATCAGAAAAGCTCTCGTGTTTTGATTTGCTAACATGCATGGATTTTCACTATCAAGATTTCTCTTAGCCAACAAAGAAGTAATTACTTGAATGATTATTTTACTAATTACTCAGCTACTCAACAGAAAGGGAAGTAATTACTAAAATAATTCAACCATCACCAAAGGAATGATGGACATACATAGGTTGGAAATACAAAATATAATTTGTAAAAGTGATATGCTCAATTAAAGAATGAATATTTAAGATGTGCTTCAAATTCCATGCTATTTAGTTCCATCTAGAATGACTGCTGTCAAAAATGCAATACCAACTTCAGCAATAAGGAAAATGTGAGACACACAACTTGGTGGTGGGCACTGATAGGAAGTACTAACAGATGCAAACCAGAATAGATTTCATTGATGGAAATTCAGACAGATAAAGCACACTACTGAGGCACTTTGTAGATCAGTCTATAACATTCAATCTAGAAAGATACAAATGGCCAAGAAAAAAAATATTTCCAATGTACAAAAAGAAACAAACAAACAAAACCCCACACAAATAAAAAAACCCTGCCTTTTTCCTGGATGAGACCAGTTGGATTGTTTTTTTCTCATTGAATACAAAGGAGCCTGAAAGAAAGAATGAAAAACAGAATTCACAATAATGTTCCATGGGGAAATATTGCAACAACAGATTTGCAGTAATTTAAGGACCAGGTTTGTTTGGGTTTTCAGTCAAGTTATTTTATTAGTACTTTCTCCGTGTTGCAATTATGGATTTTAGGTGAAGCAGACAAGTCTTAAGACTCCACCTGAAATATTAAAAGAATAAGCAATGCTTATAAAAACAACATCATATCAAATATCAGCACACCAGACCATCAGTTACAGAGCTGCCAAGCTATTTAATCCACTGTGGAGAGCAGACAACAGTGTCAGTAAAACCTTGGTAGAAGTCTCCTGTGGAGTTGTGTGACCTTCTCTTTTAATGCATTATATTGACTACCAGATTTCCAGAGTCCAGGATTATTACAACCTGGCCATCACAAGCAGACCTCCCCAAACTGGAATTCTATCAAAAAGCAGATCCCGGCACTACAGACTCTCCAGAGGTCTCAGACTGGAACAGGAAATCTTTAACTTGCCTATGCCACATGTAGGACAGATCAATCAAAGAACAATAGCATAATATTTACAATTTTGGTAAACAGCAAAAGTCAACAAATTAAATTTCTCTCTTTTTCATCGAGTCAAGCTGTCAGCAGACAAAAGCACAGGTTAATGAGGCATAAAAATGCTTTCTAATTTCTTCCTGGACAAAGAATGACCCTCTTTATTCTCAGTTTCCCCTACAATCATTTAATATAATTAAAATAGGGAATCTTTCCATTTTACATCTTACTTGATGCATTTTTTGGCACTTGCTCTGTGCTATGTTTCAGCTTGAGTATAAAGGCTTTTTAGAGCAATTTCGGTCTCTTATTTCTAGAAAATTTCCATATGCATTAAAAAAAGAAAAAAGATGACTAACTTTACCCAAGGATCTCCTCATTGAGTTCAGTACAAAGCAGTCAAAAAAAAAAAAAATCTTCCAGGAAGGTACAGAAGGACTATTTGGGAGCTGCTCTGGGACAACGATTTTAAGGAGTTCCCTTCCTCCTCTTGACTTTCCTCTCTTTTTAAAATGTCAGATGTAGAGTCCTCAGTAGAGCACTTCTACAGCTGCCCCTCACTGCTGGGTCTTTCATGGATTGCTGTTCTGTGGAGATGCCAGCTTTTGAAGGGACAACCTGGTCACCAAGGGTAAAATTTCCAGCTAAGAGCTCCTCAAAACTTAAAGCCTGATTGATTTCCTCGTCTTTGATGTACTTAAGGACATCAGCATAAAAGTCTGAAATGCACTCAAGGCATTAGTATCTGAAGAAAGCATGCTAACTGAAGGCCTAGTTCTATTCTCTCAGCTACAAATCTTTGTTCTTTCCCTCCCATTTTCCTAAAATCAAAAAAAACTCACTAAATCCAGAGTTACATAAAATGAATAACTAGAATCAGTTCTTCAGCAATGATAATTTTTGGCAAGTTCTAACATTACAAAATAAATAAAAGCACTTCTGTACATCTAACAGAGGCAGTTGTACGACTATTAGTTAGGAGATTTTAATTTTCTGGTCTACACAATGTAAATGAAGATTTAAAACAGGATCTGAAAGTTAGATTGGATTCTCTCCATTTCCCATATTTAGGAATAAGATACTATAAAAATTGGGATACTCTGAAGCTTCCAAAATTTTCTCTCTTTAAATTATTCCTTGAAAATCATTTCAAATTCCACTTCCAGACAGGTGCTGACCTTTGCCATGCTCTCTTTCTCCTCTCTATACCCACCTCTAAATCCTCATTCAGCTGCAGCACCTCTGGGGGCAACTTACGAATCAATGTCCATTGGCAACCAAGCCTTCTGTCCAAACTGAGGTTTCACTGCATCTCCTTGATACCTGCTTGAGAACAAATGGATGTCCCCCTTCACTCAAGGTGGCAAAGCCACAGCTCTTATCTCTTTGTGCAAGGCTGTCCCATCATCCCTTTAACAAGCCTGACAACACAAGCAGCCTTCCCACCATCACAGCCTATCAGTGGCACAGCTTGTGCTGCAGTACAAGACCTCACACGGAAACACAATAGTACAGAAGTGGCATTGGGAGTCTCCAACAAATAAAGCTTTCCAACATAAACAAGGAAGCTCTGTATTTATATACATAACTACTATTCTGAAAACAGTAAATGTAATCTTCTGTTTTCTATGATGGCAAATTTGAACTACATGGCATTTCAGCAATCCTATCAGTACACAGCAAAGCATGATTCATTAATGGATTCATCTCCATCTGTAAAATTCTAAGGCAATTAAATAGGAATTGGTGTTCCTCTAGAGAGACTTCTCCAGCTAAACATAAAATAGAAGTTAGACAGTGACTGGCATTATTTAGATCAACAATTCCATTGGAATGATAATGCAGCAGCTTTCACATGCAAATATACATACATCTAAATGATTTAGGATGGATTAAAATAAGGAGCTTAATACATTTCTTTGCTTGTGCTCAATCTTTTCATTTGCTTAAGAATCTTGTGAAAGCTGCCTCTCATAGCAATTCTTTTGGACTGTGAAGAAATGTCATTACATTACACTGAAAATATTCTTGCCACATATGAAACAGCAAGTGGTTATAAACATCCATAAATAGCTTGTTATAAAAAAACTTAAATCAGCACTCAACACCACATTAAATCTAAAAGAATAATGAAAATGTTTGTTTATACATGTAAGTGTCACAGAGATACTAAAACTTTCAACAGAGAAGAGGGTCATTTCCAGAAGATTTATCATTAATAGACTGACCTCATGAATAAATTGGAATCTACAGTAACGATGCCTTTTGCACACTTAAAATAATAAAGTCCCTGCATAATGGGCTGGGTCCCACTGCTGGTGTCTCTGCAGATGCACTAAGAGTTCCTGTCCAGAGTTAAACAAACAAAAATAAGGTCATGTCTGGAAACATTCTGTGCAGTATGCATTCATCAAAGGAACACTGCAAAAAAATAATTTATGCTGAATTTTCACAAGCATATTCTCTCACTATGCCAAGTTTAACAGCCTTTAGTAACTGCAGCACAAAGCTGCATAAAAACAAAGTAAATTTGAGTGCAGATGCCAATATTTCATTGCATGAAGAACAATACCTTGTTTGCAAGGTGTTACAACAGAGTGTTACATATCATGATGTGTGACTACAGAAATAGCACATATTTCTCCAAAGAGCAATACAGACATTTGAGGTTTTCTCTCCTTTCTTGTTTATGCTGAATTCTCTACCTTTAGTTATCTCAGCTTTACCAATAACCAAGCAATTACACATAACACAAATTTTTTTTATAAACTTGCTGATCCTCGTATTCCTGTCATCAACACTGGATTAGCATAGACAGTAAAGTGAAATTTCCATTCCAAAAGGCTAGAAAGGAAAACTGGAGTGAACTATAACATGCCTACATAGACATGGCAAACAAACAGATTTTTGTTTAAAAAAAGAAAACCCTCACGCTTCCAGCCAGTAATAATTTTTAACACTTCAAACTGGCAACAGTGTGATCCAAAGTGTGATTTTTAGTTGTATCTGTAATGTTAACACATTATTAATTAGCATTCTTTTTGAGGTCAAAATTTGGCCTGTTGATACAGTAGAGGCCATATGTTTGGGTGGGTTGAGAGGGTGACAGCATTTGTATTATCAAACATAGAAACATTTTTCTTCATGTTTAATGACTTGCATTTGTAAGTTTATAAGGGAAAAATGACATCAAACCAGTATCCAACTAAATAGCATTTAAGTGTTCTCTAAGGTTTCTTAATTCTATTTTAAAAGGCTTATATGAAACTGGACTTCTCCTTCGGACAGCAAAAACGTAAGTCTTCAAAACTTGTGAAGTTTTATGACTTCTTCCTGACCTGTTTGTCTGATTCTCCCCATATTTTCATGATCGATGTCACTCTCTATATTTAACCTTGAACTAGTATTACAAAAATAAACTGATTCATGTTTCTTGGGGTTCCCTAAGAAGCAGGTCATTGATCCCAAACTCTCCTGCTATTAAAGACCTGTTGGCCCCAAATCCTCAATCCACTGCAGCACGGAGGGGTTGAGCTTTGCGTCTTTGGAGTGAAAAAGGCAGTGATGGCTGAGTGGCTCTGCAGGGAGCTCTACTATCCAAGGAGTGGTTCTTCCAAACCTTGCTCCACTGTTTAGTCAGGGTTCCTGCTGGCTGCCAGAGCACACTTTGTTCAGAACTGGGAGGCCATATGTACATTCCACCAATAAGAATAGACAGCTTTCAGAGTAGCAAGAAAAGAGGTTATCTTGTTCCCTACAAAAGCTATGGAAGAGACAAAGAACTAGGGCTGGAATGGCTACCTCAGTAGCAAAGATGTTCCACTGATAACTCAAATACACCATGGTACGAGAAGCAGCAAGTAATACCAAGCTAGCTACTCTGCCTCCAAGGAATTTTTGGAGACCTCTTGTCTCTCATATTTTAGGAATAATAAAATCTGAGGGGCAAGAGTCAGAATCCACATCTGTTCTTTGGAAGGAATGCAAGTAGAAATGGCGTTCAATTTGCATGTTATTATATCAAAAAGATTATCATTATGCATGAAATACATTAACTTGACCCTTTCCTATTATCTTTCTCAGTCCACTCCCACGCACTCTGGATATAGACTAAATTCCCTTTTTGTGTTAAAATGCACCTGATGCTCCCAAATCTAGAAACAAGAGCTTAATTGCACATGAGCACAAACAGGGACTGTGAGTATTTTAAAAGAAAACCCTCTGATATCCTCTGGCATTATCTGTAAGTTACAGGGCACCATGATTTTTCTGCTTTACTAACAATGAAGAAATGTAACCTGGATCGGTTCTTCAGTGTTTAGCAACATCACTGGTTGCAGCCCAACAGAAGAGACTATGAATGTGCCTCTAAACTAAAAAACAACAGTTTGTCCTCATTTGCGAGTTTGTTTCATTTGAGATCTTTATTAAAAACCGGAAGAGTCCAATCAGATCTATTTTAGTATTGTCCAAAAATATATACCATGTTATGTATATCAAATATAAAAAAATTGACAGAATTTTATAAATCACTATCTAAACGGACATGCACTTTAATTAATTGACTTCATTTACTTCAAGAGCACCTTATTCTATGTTTGTTTTACTTTAGGTAATAAACACAATAATCTTAAGTGATAAATTACAAGTGTTCCAGGGAGATCAGTTTGAGCCTATCTCATTTTTTCACTTTTATTTAAATTGGGAATGTTGTGCCCTTGGCCAGAGAAGTATATGATGCTTCCTGGATTTTTTTTTCATAGTGGAAAGAAAAGACTAATGATGTTGGTTCAGGCCTGTATTTTATTTGCTTTAGTCATCAACCTCTATGAATGTTTTAACCTTTCACAGTCCCTCCACAGCAAGTGTGGGCTTCCCTCTATCACAGATATTTGTACTTTCTGAACCATTTCTTGCTGCAATACCACAGAAAAAGAAGTTACACTTAGCTTGGTCATAAAACCTGAAAAACAACTTTGCTATTTAGACACAAATACCACCACAAAATTTCCAACCTAAAAGACATGAATCTGTGAAACAGATGATGAGAACTGAATCCTTAAACTGATACAAATTTGCATCTACAAATAAAAAACATGAGTAAGAGACTGAAAAAAAAGCTTATTCCAGAGTAAGCAGCACCAGGTTTGTGTGTCTTTTTAGCCTTGATCAAAGTTAATGCTAGTACTTGGTCTCAGCAATACTGAGCATGTTGTCATTTATTTCTCCCTCTGGCTACCATCTATCCTGGACATGATAAACTACTGCTTCATTTGTGTTGAAATTAATGGATTGATAAAATTTATTGCCTTCTATTTTTTCCTGGTCTGTGTATTTCTGTCAATATAATTTTTGTTTAAAATAAAAGATAAAATCAGCTCTCTTACGGAAAAGAACTTTCCACTAGAAACAGTGAAAAATGTTTCCTCTTTCCAATTATTTCCCATTTCATACTTGAAATCACTTAGAAATTTCACTCACACCCCCTCCCCATGTGGCTATAAATATAAATAAAGAAAGCAACCACATAAACCCAAAGTTTGTTTCCAAAAAAAGAACAGTGGAGAGCAAGTTTGAAGCCTAGAAGAGAGGCTGGGAGCCTGAATAGCAGCCAAGAGAGTTGTATCACACACTGTAACTGAGAATGGAGATATTGCAAACATAATGAATAAGCATAGTTTGGGTAAAATAAGAATAAATTGAATCTATAAATTAGTAAATCTGTACAAGTTGTACAATAGTTTACATTTAATAAAGACAGGAAATTCTAGTGTGAAGCCAGACTAGATGACAACCATACATCCTTTCCAAACTGCTTTTTAACTTTACAGGAACAAGTTTCTGAAGAGCTTATTCCACAGACACTCTCCTCCATACTTTCTAATATTTAGTCCATATTTTGATTTCAAAAGCTCAAATATATTTTGGTTTTAAACACTGGCAAGAAAGAAACAAACAAAAACCCCACTCCAAAAGAAATTCTTCTGCAAGTATTTTACTTTAGTCCAAAAATATTCATATTGATTTTTTCCTACAGTTCTCCTACACAAAGTTGCATCATCACACGACTATTGATAAAACTGAATTACTCTCCAGAACTCAAACTTCTGAATGAGAAGAGACCAAATTATTCTCATTACCAAAAATATGACTTCTTCAAGAGACCAAAGATTTAATCAAGGGGCAACAAGAGACTTTAATTTTCGCTTGGGTCATTACAGCAACATTTACAAGCATCTAAAATAAATGGCACAAAACTTGGTACCTAATACAAATACTTGTTAATAAAATTGTGACAAGTCAGTGGAAGCCTTTATTGTGGGGATTTTTTTGCACTTAAGAGATTCTGACAACTTGCAGATGTATACTTAATTCATATACTGCTCAGAGAAAAAAATCTGTTGGGCTTTCTAGGATGATGGAAGTGTTCATTGCTATCTACATTTAGTTTTAGCTATTCCAGTTAACCATCTTACCAAACTTACAAGGCTTCCAGCTGACAGTTCTATTATATGAAGAATAGAAACATCAGCTCTGAGTGACTTTGAATGATGCTGCTGCTCAGTGCCCGTAAGAAATCACATGTAAAAGACTCAGGTGGCCAGATTTGTAATATAAGTGAAACCAGGTGTCAAACTGCTCTTTTCAGTAATGAGACATTCATTTGTCCTCAAAAGAACTGGAAAAATTGGAGAGAGAGAAACCCAAACACAGTGCCAATATCAGATTCTCATCTGTTTGGAGATGACAGGTGGGCTGGTGTCTTCAAAACCCGTAACAGCAGCATCTTGAGTTTGTCGGTGAAAGTTCAGCTTTTTTATATTTCAAGGAATTTTAAATGGCGATAGACTGACCTTAGCTTAATAAAATGATCCTTAAAAATAACCTTACAAAGCTATTATAAAGCTTGTCATCTAATATATGTGCCCTATAGAAAGACAAAGTATAAAATGAGTTGTAAATTCTGCAGTACTGTAAAGAATTATATATCACAAACAATAGGATTTCAGGTGGTTTTCTCCATGTATTTAACAAAAAAATACAAACCAAACCAAACCAAAAAACCCAATATATCTCTTAAAAAAATACATGATGGGGAAACACTTACTCTAATTATTGCTCTCAAAAAAGATAAAAACCTGTAGGTGTTTTGGATACTTGGTACAATACACTAAAGGCCAAGAATTAAAGTAGGCAAAGCCTCCTTTCCTAGAACAGGGAGTGTGTCCACAAACCAACATAAACTTTAATTTTTAAGTAAACCTATATTGAAAACACTTCAAAATCCTCTGAAGTCCCCATTAGTACAAACAAAGCCCCAGAGCTCAGAGAGAAGAGTTGAATAGAAGAACACATTCCATGCAATGTCTGAGTCCATCCAGTGTAGCTCTTCCATCTTCCTTTCAAAACCCAGAGCCTGAGGTGAAATAAATCCCTCCACTGTCCTCTCTGCAGGTGCACCTTCCCGTCGAAACAATTTTGATACCTAGAAAGAACCCCTTCCATTTCCCTATTCTCAACAGCACACAGGCCCCTTTTCTTTTTTCAGGCATCTGCCAGTAGAATTGCAAGCTTTCTTTCAGCCTGTGCATTCCCTCTCCCCAGACACACATAGATACTTCAAAACCCAGAATACAGCAGCCAAGATAAGGTCAAAAGGAGCCTTCCCTTCTGGTGCTCACCCACTCAATCTCTTGGAGCATACAACATATAGCATTTGCATATAAAATTCAGAGAGCCTACCATCTGTTGCACATGTGCTCTGGGTGAGATGCTGAGGACTGAAGTCAGGAATCTAAGGATCCATTTTTCCATGATCACCTCATCCAATTGCACCTGTCTGCTGAAAAACACAGTGCTCCTACATGGCCTAACCCAGCTGGGAACTGCCCTACTCCCTGCGTGCCATTCAGTATGAAGGTCAGGTGACTGCAGAGCGAGTTGAACTACTCAGACAATCTGCCAGAAAAATTTTGGTTATCTTGAGGGAGTATGGATTTGATCACTGAAATGATCTGATTCTGGCACTGTTGAGTCACTATGCATTGGTGAGAAGACTAAGCACAAGGTCAGGACTCCATATTTCAACTACACCCTAAACCAGGCTAAATTTGATGTGAAGATGTGCAGAGGTCCCCTACGTGCTGAAGGGAAATAAGGCTTCCAGAGACCCACTCAGAGCAATTCAGAAGGAAGATGACAATGCCTAAAGATCTTTTTAGCTATTCAAAGTAATCTGACAGAAGAAAAGCCTCTGTTAGGGCTGTGATTCATCTTTTGGTCAAATACACAACCCTCAGGAAATGCCTACTTCTATTTATTGCTCAGAAGAGAAGTATGAGATGATTAGTTCACCTCCTCATTTTCATATTCTGAATGTGTAAAGACAGAGAAAATGTTAAACAGTTAAACACCTAAGATGTTTAACTGAATTCAAGCAGGCTGACAAAGGACAACAATCCACTTAAAGGGGAAGATGAACAGAAGCAGTAAAGCGTTTCCAGCTTCCTCTTCATTAGGCTGAAATCCATATCCCATTTCTAATGTTACAACAGGACTATGTCATAAAAATATGCAGCATTATTTGAATAGCTAATTGTGTTATTATTTTAACAAAAATTAAAACTAAACCGTTTGGAGTGTAAAAAAGATTATTTCTTCTGTCTTATATTTCTTAATTCTTACTGTGCTTCCTTTGGACCAATATACTGAATGATACCCCCATCAAAACTTCCACAAAATGAAAACAATGTTCACTAAAATATATGTCATGGTACTGACAAATAAAAGCAAGAAATATCTATGTGTAGTTGAGAGGTTAAATGAAGTAAGTGTAAAATAACCACATAATATTTAAAAATTTCAGTTTATCCATGTTTCTGCTTCACAGAAAGTCAACCATCATTATTACTGCATGGAAGATAGATACATCTTAGAGATTTGTAAAGGATTTAAAAAATATATTAATCTAAGACTTATATTAAAGGGTTATTTTTACTTAGGTGCTGCTATCTATAAATACTCCTAAGTTGCCATGAGACAGCTGTGAGCAAAAATCTGCGAACAGACTTCATCTAGAAAGAATTATCAATAGATCATTATATTCAGACATTCCCTACTGCAGCAGTGCTGATTCCAATAGCAATAGCATGGAATCAAATCACTAAGATTTTGATTTTGCAAACTCCATCAGCCTAATTGCAGTCTTCTTTTTTAATTTGGGGGGTGCCAAATGATTATAATTGTGCGCAGCAGGTGTAGAATGAAGCCTAAGCCACTACTGCAAAGTAGCCCGAGTGAGTGTATGAGGGATCTAGAGGCTGTAAGACAAGTTTCAATTGTTTAAAAGCAGTTCATAACATTTTTGTTTCCATTGTAAATACCAAATATCAATTTTTTGGGACCTTAGACTGGAAGGAAAGCTATTTGCATAGATGGCCAAACGTGTCACTTAAAGTTTGAAGGATTATGAACTAAGGAGTACCAACAACACAAATAAATGAGGCCTGCCCAAACAAGTGATCTTTTCCCTTTGTCTTTTCACACCCAGGAGCCTCTAGTGCCCCACCCCAAACCTGATCCACAGTGCTATTCAGCAGCTTGAGAATTTTTCCCTCAGAACACTAATTTAGCTGTGTTCAGGAAACCTATTTTTTCTAATTCCTAATTTCTTGATTCCTAATTTTCCTAATTTTTCCTAATTTCCTAATTCCTAATATTTAGCCTAAAAATATTTCCCAGAAGATACCATGTTAAACTCTGTTTGAAACATAGAAAGGTGTCATTTAATTAAAACATAACAGATGTTGAAACATTTCTTTGCAAAACAACCTCAATAACCTATCCAATATAGCAACAAATCATCTCCATATTTGAAAATTACACAGAATTCCTGTGGGAGAAAAGTGGGACTGGTTATTTCATCTACTGAACAATAAAGAACTGTTTTATCTTGGATATGCAAAACATTAATAAGCAATGTTAATTTTCTAACCAACACAGCAGCAGTTTACAGTAGTTCTTTGGCACTAAGACTTGGATGTCAAACCACAAGGCTACATATAGATCTACATGCTTTTCTTTGCCCACCCAAGTTACAGTTCAGCACAAGACAGTCAAATTCACAGGATCCTGTGAAAACAAATGTCTTCAGTCGTCTAACAATATAGCTATTTTCCACTTTGCCAGAGAAAAAAGCTCCAAATAATTGCATTATAAATAAATGGCTTCCTTTTGAAACAAATGTGAAATCTAGCAGCTGTTCTGTTTGCTGCTCCATTCGAAGGATATATGAACTTTGGACACGTCTGTTATGGAGACGTTATCTATTAAGAACAATAAAAAACAGTGTAAACACACAATCTCTTCTTAAGCTACCTTCTGCTGTAGCAGTCTTACTGTAAGCTCTCCATGTACTTCTGTAAGCTTAGCCTTAATAATTTTGTTGTTCAATGTAATTAGTGTTTGAATCATGGAGAAAAAAATGCAGTCTTTCACGAGATCTGTATTCTGGGAATTAACGCAGTTTGATGCAATAAGAACTGCACACAATTTCATATGTCTCTAAGGAGAAAGACAGGCAGTACCAAATTCCTCTTAGTTAGTTGCCACTATCAAACCAGAATTTCCAGTGAAGAATGCATCTGCCCTTTTCTTGTATGAATGGGGAGTGTTGAAAGGAACAGGAGGCAACTTAAAGATATCTTACAGAAACTTCCATATCTTACAGAAAGATGGACGAATGGATGGAGCATTTATTCCATAACAGTGCATAGCAAAGACTTCCAACCTCAACAGGTTACTACTAGAAAGAGGAGTTCAAACTGCTGAAAATAAAGACAAATGAAAACTAAAAGATGGCAGAGTAGAAAAGACTTTTCCCTGAGGACTATTAGGAATCTTTAAATCTCCATAAAGGATGTGCCGTTTCTAGCCTCAGGCTTTTTTTTTTTTTNTCACTGATTACAGAAAAATCTTTGTTAAGCCAGACTTCAGAATTCAGAATTCCTCCTAGCTCTCCATTCTTCAAAGACTATTACCAATGAATTTCATATCTCTCTGATCAAAGATCTAGACATTTATTTCCAACAGCATAAGAATATAGACGACCTAAAGAATAGATGCAGTGTATTGAGGAAATCTCACTGCAGTAACCAATGTATTATGGAATCAAGTAAAAGATAAACATACTTGAAATTCTAACCAATCTCAGGGTTCACCACTAATTGCAAGCAAGTAATTATCAGATGCCACAAAAACAAAACATAAGTTGAGGAATTAACTGTCTAATTGGGAATGCCAAAAAGTACATATTTTTCACAATTATGACCTTGAGCACAACTATTTGTTATGAAGGCCTAGTGTTTCTTACAAGAACTGAAAAGCAGCACCAGTATTCAGCAATGACACATTGAACTGCTCCTGTACAGCTCTTGAGCTGACACATTTACATCAAAGGGGCACTGATGACCTTGGCAAGTCAAGCTGTTCAAAGTGCTAGGTCCTGGACTTTCTAAGCCTCCAGTGTTCAGGTACCCTATGTATGATACCCCCTGAACTGAGTGTCTCATGAATTCCAGGGAAATACAGTAGAGGATGATTTGGGTAGTGATGCAAAGATAGATGCAAGTTTGACTGAGTTTATATTGACACAACCAGTCTGTCTTTTCCCAAAGCAGCTCATAGCCTAGAAAGGATATAAGCACACACTTTCTTCTTGTCTTCTTGCCTCAAGCCCAGTTGTTCAGCACTGGAAATACATACTACCACTATGCACTTTTAACTAAATAAGATTCCAAGTACTTTTACCGACGCCCTTGGCATGTATCATATAAGACTTGAATGCTGCTCTTTTTGCAGTGCAAAGTGCAGCTTCTGCCTGTGCAGAGGAATACTCAACACAACTGAATGAGCAGAAAGCAGCTGACAGACACTCCCAGAGAAAAAATCCTTACCACTGGTCCTCTGCTGCAACATCTGTAAAGTACACTCAGATCAAAACCTGAAAGCTGGTCACAGAAAATTCATCAGCAATTTCAAACTTGTGCTCTTATTAGTTAAATAGGCTTGTAACTATCTTATGACAGAGTGTCCTACCTGCAGCTGTGCTTGGCTTCACAGAAAGGTGCTTAAGGGAAAAGAACTAAATCTCTTAAAATCCTTCAAAATTTGACAGCCTTTCACAATGACAGAATTTTGTTTTCTTGACAAGGATTTACACTAATAGATTTTAGTTTGAAAGCTGATTGACACAGGTTTCCAATCAACCTATTCAAGCTGAATGCCTAAGTATTTTGGTATCCTCATGCACAGTCTTGTTTTTAAAAGATTATTCAAACATATTTTCAGACTGTACTCCTACACTAGTCCTGTTTACTGACTCTATGCTAAGGGATAAGCAAGTTCAAAATACTGAACATGTTAAAAAACTCTGGCTCCAGAAAAGTGGCCAATAAATATTTTGTAGTGATGGATCATTTTTCATACACTATTTCTTTAAATAGTTGCCATGAACTTCCTGACATACTCACAAAATTTTATGTTGATATTAGAGAAACTACAAGGAAAGGAGAAAATGAGTGTATGTACAAAAAATATATGTATGTATATACATATATATCTGATAGCTCTGAGGAATCCGCTCAGTGTCAAACATTCCTTGCAAGTTCTGTTGGAGAAACACTCCCAGAAAACAAATTAATTCAGTTCGTTACATTTCATTTCCTTGGAAATATACACTTATTCATCAGTTTGTTGAGTGCTTCATAAGATGCAAGATCCATAAACAAGCAACTCCAAATACACTTGCTATTTGTCCTTTGTCTCCTCAGTGTGACTCAGTGATAAATCAGAAAAACTCACCTAAAAGAAAAACGCAGTCTGTATTTTCATTCAACTTTTAGCTTTTCTGCTGAAACTGATGACAGGGACACTTGAGGAAATTGCTTCTGTTAAGTGGATTTTTATCCACTATATGCTACACTGCTAGGAACTAAAATCTACACAAGATCCTCTGGTCTGTCCAACTCAAGCTGGGCTGAAGAGAAAGTTCTCAGCACCTTCAATATCTGCCTCAGCTGTCAAAGAGTTCATAGCTGCTAAAAATCTTGTTATTTGACTAGGACTACTTAAGAACTAGAGATATTAGGATTTCATAGACATGAAAGATGATGTCTGATAAGGAAATCAGCTTAGCTATTAAAAGATGCAAATGAGAAGTCAGTGACAGCTGCTTCTGTTGATATCCCATGTGAATGATTTTTTATTTTAGTTCATAGAAGTTAACTGAGAGCCCTGAGTGGAGGCGAGAAATCTTTTTATAGCAGGAGATTAATACTGAAACATTTAACCATTAAATCATATCATTAGAGGAAATAATTAGCCACTTCACACAGACAAGACAAGCGACATATCAAAAGGCAGTTTATGAACTATTTTAAAACATTTTGTTTGAATGAATGGGATGTAGCAGAATAAAGACAGCAATCACATTTTATTTCCATGCCTATGAAAAGTTTAAAAGGATCATGAAATAAAGCTTCACTAGGGTATGACTCAGTGTTCAAGAGAGGATTTATCTTTGCTTAATCCACTACAAACAGTCTATTAAGTACTGACTGATAAATGGTCTTCTGGAAAGGCTGGAGAGTTCAACCTCTACTGTTTCACATGTAGAATACTTTTCATGATACAAATGTACTTCTAAATAGTCAAGGAATGTTAACACAGAGATAAAATAAAAAAAAAAACTAGCAGTGAGCAGCAGCAGGGAGCAGAACACAGAAAATCACATAATAAAGCTCTGTGCAGAGACAGGTAACACCTGGCAGATCAGCGCAATGCTCAGAGACATGGCTGCAGCTGGAAGAGCTTCGTATCCTTCCCTGACACGCTTACATACCAGGCACAACACAGACTCCTTTGCCAAAGTTATCAACTTTAGATGTATTTGTTGCTCAAATCCTACATGCCCTAGCAGGGATCAAATGTCCTAAATGCTGCACCGAGTGTAGGAAAGCCACAAAATGCATTGCAGTACAGCCTGACACTGTCTTTCCACATGTACATCAAAAGAGCTGGGCCATCCATATTTAGAAATAATATCCAGACTGTGCCATATTTCAAGTCTGCAGAACTAATTCTAATTCTAAAACAATACACAAAATCAATACATCCTTCCCACAAATTTAGGGCTTACCTACCTTCGAGTGTAGAGGAAACTCACAAAAAAAAAATATTGGAGGCTTGCAATTTTCAAACTTTTTTCCCAGTATTTGTAAACAATTGAAAAGAAGGGTAATAAAACTTCTCCCCCAAACTTACATGTTTACCTTAATTGCAACACCTTTCATTTGTATTTTTGTTACTGTACTTTGTTACTTTTGTGGGTTTTTTGCCTTTTGTTGTTTGGTTTTTTTTTAATACACTGAAATCTTGTCTCTTGGCTTCTTGTAACATTTTAGTCAAAATTTTATGTTGCCACTCACCCAGCATCATTATGCCTACTACCTAAGCTCTAATGAAAAATCAGGCCTGCTTGCAGGAAGTCATTCATCTTTATGCCTAAAATTGTATTTGGCTGTCATCTCCAAAAATTTCTGGGCAGCATTAAAAATAATGCAATAGCACAGCAACGGAGGAATTACTTTTTTTTTAGATACCTCATTACTGATATTGCTAGTATTGTAAATCTGCATCTGATACGAAAGGTATCTCAAGGGTAGTTTTAGAAATACAAGTGATAAATAATTTTACCCTCATTTATCTCACAAGAAACTCATACAGACTTCCGTATTCATAAGCCATTAAAAGTATTACCAAATGCCATATTCTGTGATTGCCTGGTGATAAGATAGAAGTCATCATTACAGATGTCCAGAAACTTCCATTATCAACAGCAGTAAGAATTTGCTTCCCATCCTTCATCTCCTACATGAAGTGTTGCAGCAGCAAGTTTACTTATTGCAAGTCAAGGCCTGCAAAAAGTAAATGAAGTCAATGGAGTTTCATTAAATGCACCAAATGCTGCCTTTATCTAATACTTACTAAAACATAAAGCTAAATAATAAAGTCTTGGTAACTAGTCGTGTATCAGTAGAAACAATGCTGTAAATGAAAAGACTGAAGATTAAATCTTGATTTTTACACCACACTTGCCTGGTTTTTGAATGAGAACTGATCCTCTCAATACTCTGCTTATTATCTTAGCACGTAAAGGTGGGGAGTGGAACGGATTCAGAACGTTTACTCTGTTCTACCACTTCTACAACCTATTCCACTTAAATGCATATATATGAAGACAGACACAGAGTTCAGTCTGTGTTTGAACAGAACAGCTTGGACAGTGTGGTTATACTGCGTAGGCACATATGGAGAGATTTTTCTTTTATGGCTTTGCTATGCAGTGCTCAGACAATACCTACATCCATCCTTTGCATCCCAGCCTGTGGCTCCTGGTAGATCTCAGGAAGAACTGTCCATTTTAAATTTTCAGAACTCATCTAAAATCCATAAGAACATTCTCCAATGAAAAGTTCATTAAGCAAAGTTTAATAATTTCAAATCTTTGTCTTTTAAGCCAAGGACTTAAGGAAATCTGGACATGTCCACAAGTCCTTCCAAGGGTGGCAGACCTTTTCCACATAACACAGCCCTTTGCTTACATCAGATGTCCAGAATCATAATTCCTTTCTTAAAACACACCAAAACAGAATAAAATTACTTCTTAAGCTACTTCAAAATTATCTGTCCTACTCATATACTTAATTTCATGCAGTGAATTACCTACTGAAAAGTCCCATGTTTGCTGCTTATTCCACAATATAGTAAAATTGTGGCAAACACAAAAGGTGCAGAAGCACATAAATATGAATAAGCCTTCACTACTATATAACCATCATTTAAACACCACAGAGCAGTAATTTTTCTTTTTAATACAAACATCATTTTATTTCACAGAAACTCCTTTAAAAGAATTTAGAATACTCCAACTTAATGTACCCTAGAACTATATTTCTTTCAGAATTTCTATTGTACACTTAATAAACAACACATAAAAGCATCTGTATACAGCCAATCATATATTTCCATTACAAAAGGAACAGACAAAGAAACATTCAATGGTTATGACAAAGGATTTTAAAACTATCTGAACAACTTAACTACTTATTCCTCAAACTGAAGAAAAGAGGTATATATTCTTTTATGGGGAATGGACTTTTAACTGTACAATATTATGAAAAATGGCTGATTGGTAAGAATTAGCTGAACCTGGTATGTATTCAGTCGTATGGATTCATTGTTTCTTGCAGAGAAATCACCTCAGCAATTATACTAAGTTAAAACAGAATGACTAAACAGAAATCTGACATGGGAAACATGGTCTGTACTTGCCTTGAGACTCAAAGGAGAGTTGTGCTCTAAAATGTTGCCTGTTTCCTCCTTTAAGCAGAGATCATTTAATGAACATATCATTTAATGAGCCAGTGTCTTCACCAGCCATTAACAGTAGCACACAGTGCTGTCAAAAGAAAAACTTGAAGCAGGACTCCTGGTCTCACGTCGTGCTTTAACCTCACCCAGCCACTAAGCACCACAGAGCCACTTCCAGTAGAAGTCAAGTCAGCATTAAAATCAAATCAAGTGCCAAATGGTTTTGAAGTCGTACTGGACAGTATTTTGAAATGAAACACATTTGTTTCTTTACCCTGGAGCTAATAGGAAACTATCAATATTACTCCTAAAATAAACAGCTGATGTGTTTGACTGAAGTGATGTGGGTACAGTCTGGGCCTCCTCTCTCTGTAACAAGTTATGACTTGTGCTGTTAGCAGAAAGGAGATGGGATCGTTTCCAAAGTAATATAAGCAAAGTATTTCTACAATATACTAGACTTTGAGTAGTGCTTTGGGGGTTTTTATGGAGTTTTTTATATTAGAAACTGTGGCAGAGCTGTCCATCCTTACACCTGCACTGGTTGTTAATTACCAGAGGATGTAGTCTGCACATAGTTAAAACTTTGCCTTCAGTTTAAAGCATAAAGGAATTATTGCTCTATCTCCTCTTCTTTAGCAAAGGTGATTTTATTATTATATTTTTTATTTATTTAAGGATTTTTTTTTTTAATTTAGAAAAATAATAAAATCTAGGTAGTTCTCATTTGCATGGTTGTATCCCACTCTGTCCAGCTGAGAGGCACAAGCTGGAGCATTCTTCAGTGCATAGCAAGGACCACAATAAAGTGTGATAGGCACTGTCATTCATCAGTAGTGCTACTAAGGTGTTAAAGAGCTTGTGTTCCAGCAGAACATAAAATACCCCTCAAAGCAATGACATTTATATTACCATAAAATGCCATTTTGCCAAAATCGCAAGGAATATTTTGGGGAATATAATGTACTACAGCTACATTTTTCTTGTGCTCTGTTTGGTCCTTTGACCTCTGCTGAGATATGAGGCAGCTGGTTGAAATTCCAACCTAATTCACTTCATTAAGCCAGACAGAGCTGTGCAAACATCCAGACAAGCAAACTCTAATGTGTGAGCTACTGAGAAAACACAAAGGAAATTTAAACTTGAAATAGACACCAGCTTGTTGGAGGTATAAATTTAGGACTCAGCCTTAGAAAAAATATTTTAGTGGAATTGCATATACCAAGACCTATCATTTGGAGATTTTTCCCCATTTTGTAGCAATGCCAGAAATGTACTTCTGCTTGTAAAGGACACAGAAGAGTGATAGAGGTCCCCTTGACAAAGATGAAAAACTTGATTTAAATCTCAGAAAGAGACCAATACTTGAGAGTACTAATATGGGGCAACACCATGCTACACCTCTGTTTTAAGGGTCTTTATCATCCACATTCCTCATATTGCTTTATGTTACGGTCCTCACTAGAAACATAAAAATAAACCTTTTAATTGCCTATTCATTTCACAGTTGCCAGCTTGTGCTCAGTCAATAAATGCCCTTATAATTCCGAATTCACACAGTAAAACACTTAGTTCAACATAATGTGTTAAAAAATAAGTTACAACTAAAATTAGGCTAGTTAATCCACAGAGAGCTCTCAGAGCAGGACGTTCCCTGACTTTATAATTTGGAATGAAAGCTATTGGGTGCTGTCAGTGGCACCTGCCAATGCCCGTTATTTCTCAAATACTGTTTGAGTTTCTGAAAAGGCTCCTAGAGATAGGCCTCTCAGGTGTATTTCAGATTCTGTGCCTTTTCTCACTTCCACCTTATTTGCTTTACAATATAACCACAGTAGAGTTTCCATAAGTGCTTTCTTTATTTACTCCATTCAGGTGGAGTGAGTCATTTTCTCTCACTCTACCCTAAGAAGTCTGACTTCAAAAATTTAATTTCTTCCTATGTCCTAATGCAATAGTATAAACTGATGCAATTGGCAATTAGAATCTAAGCTCTGGAAATAATTTAGATTTCCAGGTTTAAGCTACAATGGCTTGAATTCTGCTCTTTTATTCCTTCAGGTAACATATTAGAAGTCATTAGCTGGTGATCACAAGAAGGCCCCTAAATATTTTTCCATGCCATGTTCCAAGTACAGAAAAAAAGACAATATAAGATCAGATTCAAAACGCTTATGATGAGTAGGTTTTAACAATACAGAGTATTTTGTAATTTCATTTAGAACCATTATTCTGTCTGTATTGATAAAAAGACATAGTATATTTGGAACTGTCTAAAAAGTTGCATTATCCTTTAAAGAAGTATTTTATCATTATTGATTCACCAGCTCTCAGGAGCACTATATTACTGAAGTACTGGTGCTTTTCAGACATTATCTTGGTAAAGATGACTTTGATTCATGAAAATATTTTCATATTTTCTTTATGCCTGGGGGAGTGAGAAGAAAAAGCAGGATGCTGGGGAGGCACAGCGATTATATGAGCAATACCACGTGCAAGGGACAATCCAACAAACTTACAACCATTTTAATCTGTTTGTCTTTGGTACCACATCAGCAAGGCTGCATCATAAGTTAGGGATGATTTTTTCTTAAGTGATACACTCAAAGACCACAAAACAACAAAACACCTTCCCATAGATTTTATAAAAAATACAGGGGATGTTGTCTTCCCCAATTCTTAGGCACATGGATTCACAGGAATTTCAACTTTTTAATGGTAGGAAGATAATCTTTTATTAAGATGAGGGGGAGGGGAAAGAAAGAATATTTTGATGAGAATACTATTAATGTCATACTTTAAAAAAAAATGTTTCAGCACTCAGTGTTCCCACTATGCTCTTAGAGCTGAGTTCCTTGAAAAAAACCGTCTCCCACAATGAATAGCTTCATACACCCATGCCATGCAACATTCCACCTTAAATGCCTTGATCATTCTGACCACCCTTTTCCCATCTTCCTTATCCAGGTACTGACAGCTATATATAATAAATGAAATAAGACCACCTATTTGGAATCTTTACTCTGAGTTCACACTACCCATACATCTAAACAAAGGTCCATGTCTATCACTCCAACACAAGGTTAAACCAGATCACAACAACCATCACAGCTAAAACCCCAGGGGGAATAGGGAACTTTAGGGGTGGGATTTCTGTTAAGAGGGAAGGTTACCAGAACCATTTTCTCAGACAAAAAAAGAAGAAAAGGAAAACAGCCCTACAATTTTATGCATATCCATCAAGAAAGCTATAACTACCTTCATGAAACACATTCTGTCAAAGTGGCTTCCTCTGAAGTAATCACTATTCTGAAAACTCTGCACTGGGATCCGCCAGTGTGGAACTGTGGAGCACCACTGAAATGAGTTTTACGCCCAAGTATTGACATACATTATGGAACCATCTGGCTGTCTTTGGAGTGTAGGGAAAGAAGCAGGTTAAGCTATTGGACAGAAACATCAATGCAGTGTTGCAGGAATGCTTTGCAGCTAAAAGCATTTGGTGACATAGCCACTTGATATTCAAGAGACTGAGCTCACATACAGGAGGAACAGAGAAGAACAAATACGAATCAAGCTGTTAAACTTTGAATTTGTTCTCCTTAAGGTAGAACAGCACCAAAACTATAACATACTAAATTATATAATAAATATAAATATTTATCCTGAATTATGCTATTAAATATTTCAATCATGTATTTTTAAAGCATTTTGACAACTAAACTGCACCAGACTTCTGCAATGCCTGTTCACATTTAGCAACAAATCGATCGCCCTGCCAGCACTACCATAGGCACACACACACAATCCAGAGGACAAGATCCCAGGCTGCCTAGTGCTACTACATTTTCCCAAAGGTGATTTGGAAAAATGCAAATTGGCTTACACAGAAAATTAAGGCTAAGTATACTGCGATTTTTTGAAAGGGAGATGCTTGAAGACCAACATCTCTATAGACACCAACAGAGCAGGGTTTCTTCGGCAAGTAACATGATGCTCCAGCAAATCTTACAGTATAGACAAGGAGGTGTCCCACAGAACAGGCAAATCATTCAATTAAAAAACAAATGAAAACAGAGCTGGTTTAATTTCATTTCAACAGTCTTTTTTCTCTAAGACAGACTTACATACCACTTTTACGTGTTGTTTCAAACCATAAGAATTATACTCTGATATTTTCATTATCTATGTGGTTTTCATCACATATTTTCTATATTTTAATACAATATTCTTTATTGTAAGATCCCATGGGGTAGATATCTTTCACTGCATATTTATTTTTAATAATGCTTGTATTTTTACTTTTTTTTGCATGTTTGTGGTGCCTATTTAGAATGTACCAGCTACAGTAGATGCAACCTTTTATCTTTTCTGTTTCTTCACTTCCCCAGCCTATATCTATTTATCCATATGCCTTTCCCAGAGAAAGCAACACATATACCAGACAGCCATGTAAATTCACATAGAGTGTTTAGGAAAATCGCACTTGCTGCAAAGATCACTTAACGTGTCTCCTCCTCAGCTTCTGCAATGGAAGGCTGTGGTC
The DNA here is from genome assembly GCA_013399895.1 of Serilophus lunatus. Lineage (NCBI taxonomy): Eukaryota > Metazoa > Chordata > Aves > Passeriformes > Eurylaimidae > Serilophus > Serilophus lunatus. Next base: position 250,842 of record VXBA01001219.1, read on the forward strand.
ATGTCCTGCTTAATCAATAAGGACATCACTTGAAAGACACCAACTGACATTTTTGTTAATTTGTAACCCTGTTTTGGCTTATACTACTGGCTGTTAATGCAAATACCGGGTTTTGGTCACCTCATAACATGGCAATTCCTCAAAGCTCACTCTCAGGGTCATGAATGAAAAAAAATGAAGATCAAATCTTGGCCAGCATATCTGAAACTTGTTTTCTGAATGCACCGATATGTTCAATTATGCATATGTATAAATTGAAATACTTTTAATATGCACCAGTGACAGCTCTTATCTAGAAGAAATGAAGGAACAGCCCTGAGAGTAAAAAACAAGGGGCAGGGGGAGATGGATTGAAAAGAAAATTTTGGTACAGCTGAATATGGCTGAAAAGTCTTCAGAGCATTAAAAAAGTTTTTTCCACTGAGATGTTGTGATCTTACAGTTCACACTATGCATGGCTTTGAAATGAATTGTTACTAAACAGCATAAAGCTCTGGTTGCATCAACTATTAAAATTAATGACAGCATTGTTACTCAAATAAATCACAACATGAATGAGAACAAAACACTGTTTCAACAGTTTTGTGTTTTCCTTCAAAACTAAAGTAGGCTTATATCTGCTATGTGGAAATTCAATTTTTAATGATACTTACATGATTTCTAGTAACCTTATGATACATTTTCATTTGTTTGTTCAAGAGGAATTTTAAAATCTTGAATAAAAATTAATTTCTAACTTCCATTACCCTACAAGCCAGTATTGTCAGTTCTTGGAAGTCTCTCATTGAGACTGTTATTAACTACCTAAAGCAAATATACATCAATTTATTTGGTTACCAGAAAATAAAACATAGTTGTACATTTCTAATTCACCTTTACAATTAAATTAAATTTCAGGATTTTTTGTATAAATCTTCCATTTAAGAGCCAAGCAAGGATCTCTGTTTTGATGATGACAATGTCATTTATTCTGAAAGGGGGGAAAAAAAAGCCAATCAACAAACCAAGCCACAGCCAAGTTTCAACATCCTAGGTGAGACAGAATCAAGCCACCAAAGCTCAAATACATCTAGATTTTAAGGAAGTCTATCCAAGTTTTCTGATTAGTCATTTAGCATTAAGAGAAATTTCGTATAAATTTGTAGTTATTCCCAAGACACAGTGTCAGAATGCTGACCTGCACTTTTGTCATTCATATTTAGACACGCTGAATAAAAGCTACCTACCTGTAAAAAAGACAAAAATAAACCCATCTCAACATGCTTTTGTTTCCCTTTCTGATGCTCAATGAACTGCATTACAAGGTGTCTGTAAGTTGAGATTCTCTATTTATTTTGATATGCAAAGGCTTTAGAGAGAATTGTAGCAAATGCTTTTTTGACCCAAATTCAATTGCCCCAAAATATTATTTATAGAATGTGTGCAGTCATACAACAGATTTAAAGATAATTGACAGTCAGTTTAATTTTTAAAAAGCAGCATGGGAAAGTAAAGAGAATGTCATTTATCCCTCATTTTAAACAGGCTTGAAGAGGAGCAGAAGTGAAACTTTTACACACTGCTCTCAGTATCCTCCTGCACAACTTCCACAGCAACTGCTCTCGTACCCACCAACTAGGATGGGTGGGAGTAAACATTCCATGTGTGGGTACAGTGATAAACTTAAGTCAGCTTCTTTGCTGACTTATATGAAGCAACTACCTTAGGCCTCCAGTCTTGTCTTTGCTAGCACAACTACGCAGTTTTCCAAAACTCAAGGCCAGCAGATTTTATTTGGTTTTACTCAGCAGATTCAGTTGAATATTTCCCCATAGTCCTGTGCGTGCTGTGACAGAAAAACTTTTTCAAAACCTACATAGATTTAATTTTGTAGTGGAAGCAGAGTCTTCTCACCTAACTATAGACTGTTTTCTTTTAGGTAAAGGATTGACTGCTGATGTCTTATTTCCTCAGAGTATCACAGGCACATCAGAAAATGCAGTCTACTGCAAATGGGAGAAACTCTCAAAAGCATTTTGGTTTGCTGTATATCTTTGGGCATTTTCTTGTATTGGCATAGTCTATTAAGAACATTCAAGTGTTTACTAGACAGCAGCTTACACTTAGCAGCATTATTTCTTCACACCCTATTTTGTACCTAACTGCCAACTAGTAACACTAATATTCATTAAGAAAACTAGGGCAGTACAGAATTTTCTTGAATAATAAAGCAGTTCCCAACACTTCAGTGTATTTTCAGATTTTCTACTGAGCAGGGCATACAATAAAGTCTGTATGCACACACAGACAAGGTTGTAAAAAGGATGGTGTACCATATTCTGTACCTGAAATATACTCCAGTGAATGAACATGCATGTATTAAAAAAGAGAAGTTTAACACTTCATTATTACTCTGGATAGCTATTGTATCAGACCAATTATAGTCTTAAGAGCATTCATATGACAAATACACTCAGAGGTCACTCATAACCTAGACAATGATCAGTTTTTTTAATATTCAGCATAGCAAGGATTACAATCATCTGTACTTGTGCTTGAGGTTAATTCTCTGTGCAAACTAGAGTCTGAGGGGAAAGGAGAAGCTAATTAATAAAAATTACAGAAGCAGGTGACAGGACTGTTGAATTCTTACCCCTGCAAGAGGAAACAGACATCCTGAACCAAAGAAAGTCAATTAAACATGAAAGACAACCTGAATTAATAGATACTCCTGTTGTAGATGCTCACTGAGTCCAAAAAAAAGACAAACTGATAAACTGGTGCATCCAGAGATGCCTTTGTTTTGTGCTTTGTAAGCAATTACGAGTAAACCTTTTTAATGCTCCCAGTCAGGAGAAAGCCATGCGTGACCAAGTCAGGGTTAGAGTTGCCCTGAGATTAATGGACCATGTCTCTTATCCTCCCCCTTGCACTGGGTATATTCCTTCAGTTACAGGCACACTTCTTTTGGATCAGGTGGAGAATGAGCTTTTGTTTGTCTGTGGTGTAAAATCCACACACATGAACATGGCAGAACTGTGTAGTGGGGAACAGTCAGCACGTGGAAGCTGCTTATTGACTCAATATTTATTGTATCTATATTACTTGTTGCCATAAATAAACTCCACAACTTGTGAAAGCTGGCTTGTTAACCTTGTTGTTATCCTCCAATTATATCAGAATTTAAGATACTGACTAAATCTGTACCAAAGCTATTGCTTGACTGCAAAGGGGCAGAAGGTGACTGTCACAGTGGAAAAGCAGGGATAAAGGCCACAATGCTGTTCTCAGCAACAGAGACCAGTCACACTCCATTCACTACAATCAGTGTAGTTCTACTGATTAAAGATTGTTGATATTGGAAAAGTAAGGAGATGATTTCCACGCAGCAAGATCACTTCTCTTGGTGAGAAATGGAATGACCCGGGTCTCAACACGATCGTTCTGAACTCTCTTCTAGATATTTGCAATATATGCCACTATAAAAATGCAGTTTTCTCTTCCCCATTGCTTAAATCAGAGAGTAAAAAGACATCTCAAAAGAGGAGGAAAATTTATATAAATTAACAATTCCAAAGGTAAATTTGGAGTTTCGACTGAAAAAATTGTTCTTCCTGTTCTGCTTTTAAATCTTTTTGATAATAAAATGAAAGAAATCATCAATTTTTCTAACTCATGCTACTGAATGATCTTAAAACAGCAGTACTTGAATTTGCATTAGCACTCGGACATTATTATCCATGATGCTATTTTTAAACATCTACCAAAAAGTTCTCTTTGCTAAGATATCAATAACATCATCAATACATGAGGTTGCATTCAAATCTTACCAAGGACCAGTGGGCCCAGAAGACGACCCCTGAAGGCCGCAAGTCCTAGTTCAGAACAACAAAATGTATATTCCTGGTGCAGAGAGCTCCCATTTGCTGGAGACAGCATTGCACTGCTAGAACTCTACTCACACTCATGTTCGTTTAGGTTTGGTTGTGCTTTTCTAAGCAATACACAGCACGTGGAATTTGGATCCAGAAAGCCTTCAAAGCAGATTCCATTGTTGGGAGGCTCAGAAATATTTGGTTAACTCCATTCCTTGAATGATGCCATATGTTTTGGGCACAACCTCTATTTATCCTGACAGCCTTCCTACCCTTCTCCTCCAGTAGCCCCATTCCAGTCTGGCAGTAGCACACACCTGCCGGCTCCTGCTGGATGAGATGGATGCTTTGCCCAGGCAAAAAAGAAAAAAGAAAGGAGGGAGGACACCCTCAAAGGGCAAGCAGGGTCATGCAACTTCAGAGGCACACATCTTTCTCAGCAGAACTACAGGACGTTTTTCTTCCTGTTGTTGCTGAGCTGACTGATAAAAGCATCGTTAACTAACTTAATTTCAATTTATGCAAAGGTTGACAGGCAAATTATTTTAAAGAGAGCACAGGTGGGCTTCACTTGAAAGAAGCAAAGCTACTATGGGAACCTAAAGACTGCAAAGAAAAAAACCAACACTTCATAAAAAAATTCAACAAAAGAAAAAAAAAAGAAAAAGAAAACAAAAAACTAGCACACAACTAAACAAAAAGCCCTCCTCCCAAATGAATCAGGTAAAAATGCAGATGAACTGCTCACCAGGTCACACCTGTACCAGCCAGAAGTACACTACGGTAAAGCCAAGGGTCCCATTACTGGGCTGTATTAGAGTGGTACAAGTCTAGTGTGTTAATGGGATATTGTATTAATCCAAAACTTCAACAGCATTAACTAAGAAGGTCTCTATATTTCCAAATGATAGTGGTCAATACATTTCCAATTCACACTGTCACATTTTAATTAAATTATCTTACGGTATATATACAAAAAACTCCATTACTTGATGGCATTCCAATTTCAGCTTTCAAATTCTTAAACTCACTTGTGAAAGGTAAACTTGGAAAACAGTGCCACCTAATGCTAAAGAGCATAAAAATAGAATAAAAATAAAAAGTAATAAATTTAAAATATAATGTTGCAAATTTGTTTTACACTAAATTTCCCCACAATTCTATAATATTTCATAACATCTTAAATATAATTTTTGAATGCATCTGTCAAATGACATAACAGATTCATAATACAGTATTGTTAGTTCAAACATATCTTTTATGCAAGTAAAAATATCTAATTCAGATGAATGAGAAGTACTTGTACTTGGATAGCAAATTCCCAAATTATGGTGTTATTTCAAGTTGTTTGAGTGCACTAGAGAGCCTGAGGATGTTATCCAAATTAGATCTATTCCTAATCAGTAAAAAATAAAGGATGACAAATAACATTATCTAAAAATCATTATATTGAACAGCTCTAATGATGATGCAGAATAGTGTTGTCATTAGCCAACAATTTATAAAAAAAGATAATTTAAAGGTTTGAACACCATTCCACGGTGTTCTCAGTCAGCTTTGTACAGTATGTGCTTTTGGCAAACTTCCTGATGCAGGAGAAGAAAAATGAGCAAGATCCTAAACTACAGAGAAAAAAAACAGAATGAACACACATTTTCTAGGACAAGTTTCTGGACATCCATCAGTTTCAAGCAGTCTGGAGTGAGGGCTTTCCTCTCAATACATTTTGCCAAACAGCCTTCTGAGGTTGGGTCTTACAGAGGAACAGCTGTGTGTGTACACAGCTGACAAGACTGGATTTGTTCTCCATAATCTAAACTATGTATTAAGATCTTACATGCACATAAGCATTACCTGAAAGAAGCAGGGGCAGGACAGTACTGACATAACTGCAAAAAGCAAAGTTTAATGAATATGAGAAACCAAGGAAAGCTACTTTCCTGCCAAGTCATTAAAACATTCAAGCTTCTCTCCAAGATACCCTGCCCTCTGATTTTAATCCTTCAATTACTTATTGTATACAACAATACTCTTCTCCAAGCTGATCTGGTGAGACATTGTGTTTGGTTTCTTTCCCAGCCATCTTTCACTAAAATCCCAGAACTGCAATTTCTGTTTTGTTTTGTTTTGGTTTTTTTCCCCAGTATTTATTGCAGAACTAATCAAAGATAAAGAAAAGAAAAAGGAGACATCTTGCCATGACCACATCTACTGTATAATAACCCTGTCATGGGCAATGCTTTTACACCAAAAAGCTAATAGTTCCACACAACATTAATTTTATCTTACTTGAGAATTAATCTTATAATCTTCAGTAGGCCTCCTAGAGAGGTCAAGAATGGATGTGGATCAGAAAGTTTTATTCTTAATTTCTTTTAACTGTTATGGAACGCAGTGGTACATTAATTAATTGTGTGGAGCTTGAATGATGTAGATTTTTGTTATTGCAGTAAATACCACACTGGATTTAATCCTTTTAATTTTTTTCTCCCTTTATTAATTATACTCTAAATATCATGTTGCATTAGACTGTTATTTTCAGAACATCAAAACTTTTATGTGTAGTTCCAACTTAAATTCTCTCACGCACATACAGAACTATAAAGTATTTTTCCCTAAAAGAAAGCTGGTGAGGGATATTTTTATAAGGACTGTAGTGACAAGGACAAGGGGGAACGGCTTTAAACTGAAAGAGGGTACATTTGGATTAGGTATTAGGAAAAAATTCTTTCGTGAGGGAGGCAAGGCCCTGGCACAGGTTGTCCAGCAAAACTGTGTCTGCCCCATCCCTGGAAGTGTTCAAGGCCAGGCTGGATGGGGCTTGGAGCCACCTGAGATAGTGAATGGCATCCCTGCTCATGGCAGTTGCCCAAAATCCCTTCCAGCCAAAACCATTTTATGAATAAAGAAAGACACTGCTTTGGAGGCTCAAGGTAACTGTTTACCTTTGAAACAAAAAAATGTTACAGACGCCACACCAAAACAGACATGACTAAACTGTGGTTAAAATACTGAGAAAACTGTAGATTGTCCAAAGGAAATACACAGGAATATAAATACTGACAGGCTAGATGTAAGAACAAAGAAAGGGACACAAAGTGGTTTAAGATCAGCTTATGAAACTCATAAAACTTAGTAGTATATACTTCATACAAGGAACAAAATACCTGTCTAGAAACCTGTAGAAGTAGTTAGTGTTCAAAGTATAAAAGGAGACCTCAGGGAACACGATGTTATTGCATTAAAAATAGAGAGGTTTGGGCTCATTTGAAATTTCTTTTTTACCATATCACAGCTTAAAGATATTCCCTTATGGGATGCCCTCATAGTATAAAGCATATCATAGTATTTTTTCACATCCCTCAAATCAAACAGTTGCTGGAAGACATTATAATAAGAGATAAGAACTTTTACTCTGAACACCGTAAACAATAACAAGTCCCTTGGTACAGGTGGTATTCACCAGTGACCTTCTGGACAAATCTCCAGTGAAATACCCGAACAATTCACTGTGCTGTGACACCTCTCACTTAAAAGCCTGAGTACAAGTCACATATAAGGGACCTATTTTGTAAAACAGTTGAAGGAAGGAAGCAAGTGCACGTCAGTAGGTCTGATGACTGTAGATAGAGATCTGCTAGAAACTACTTCGAGGGTAAATTGTGGGCACATAGATAGGTGTGATATATTGCGAAAGGGTCAGCATAGATTGTACAAAAGGAAGTCACACCTTACAAATCTATTGAAATTCTCTAAAGGAGTTAGTAGGCATATAGTTAAGGAAGAATCAGTTGACATAATACATTTTTGCATTGGGCTGTCTCAGAAGCCTGTTTACCTGGATAGATACAAAAACGTCCATCTGCGCAAGTCAGCAAAATTCGCCCAGTTTTCTCCTTGCAAGGTAATAAACTGGTCACAGGACAGGGATTTTCAGCAAACAATGTCACCAGAGTGAAACACAAGACGAAAGAGGGGGAGAGAGAAATCAAACATGTTTCTGTGATGAGATGACTGCACCAATTAATAATGGTGTTAATCAAAGCATGTTTACTTTCTTCTCGGTCATATAAAAAGTGAACAGCTCCAGGTATATTGTTTGGTTTAGTTCCTGTGCAGTATCTGCCTAAATGAATATGATAAATGAAATGGTTTCAAGAGTTCTGCATCAAAGGCAGCTCTACACAATTCACCTCTGGTACAGTGTGTACTTAACACATGAACAGACTTTGCAATATAAATATACACATTAACATTGTGAACTTAGATGTAAATTCTATATACTAGAAAATGTATGAAGGTTTGCTCTTCTTTCTACAGAAAAAATAGTATAAATTATTCTGATGCTTCATGGCAATTTTAAAATATATTACCTCTAATACTCCATGTTCCATTATGAATCATCAGAGGAAGAGTGTTTTGATGATGTATGTCACAGTTTACAGGCTCTCCTGATGAGGCAGATAATACACTGATGTAATGCATTCCAGGCATTTAGCAGGAAAAAAAATTCACTTTTGTTCTCTTTAGATGATTATACATGGATATAGGGGATGCTCAATTCACCCCTGCTGACATCAGAATTTATAAAACCAGATATCCAACAATGTCATGGTGGCAGGAAAGGATAAGGACCATGTCTAGCAAGTACATAATCAGCATGTTTACTTCCCTTGTATCTTTCCATGACCTTATCTATCGATTACAAAGGAGAGCCTTGATTCGCACTCTTCTGCAGCAGTATAATTGCTACAGCTCAACATGCACATGATGTAAGTGCATGGTACCTTCCAAAGGTACTTCTGTATGCATGGCATAGTCATTGAAGAGAGAAACAGGGAATTAAAACATTATAATACTACAAGATGAACCAAAAGGAAAGGTATCATAAGCTCTATTATCGACTTGCCTCCCCAGCACTTCCTTTGAGATCTATTCTGAAGAGATGATATTAGCTTCAGGCACAAGGAAGAGGGGAAAGTTGAAGAGGATTGAATTTCAGGCTCTGTTCTGTTGCCTTTCCAGCTAGAAGGAAAAGAAACCGCTGAATTTTACCACAGCACCACATTTTACCTTTCATAATTCTTTTACAACCTGGTAAATAATCAAAGAAATAATTTTCTGGGTAAGCACAGTTGACATCGTTCTACAGTCACAAGCAAGACTATAGCTTCTTCAGAACACAAAAGGACTCTGTAAAGGACTCAAACATTTGATTTAGTTCAGTCTGATTAAGAGCTTGTTGTGACACAGTCACATGATATGCAGGATATCTACTCATCTGCATTCAAATCTTTGCAGTGTTATTCCTTTGCTGCTTCTGCATGTCCAACTCTAGGGACTTCTCTGTGAAGCCACACTGCTCGTTTCACCCAGGGATGGCTGTCCAACAGCTGCTCTAGATTCAGTGTGGGCTCAGAATGCTGATGGATTTAAAGCATTGAAGAAGAAGCACTTCACTCGTAGAGCAGAAGTTTCCAACTATCATGTTGGTGCCAGTGGTCTGACCAGGCAAAATCAGATGCAGATTCAAAGTGGGAGACACAGGGGATGAGAATCATTAGGCTGCATCTTCCACTGTGCTTCAGCACTAACTCACATATTCCCAAAGGCAGCTTTCCTCCCATTCCCTAACACAATATATGGGATGGAGATGTGAGTCTCACACATCAGCTCCTGCAGCAGAGAAGCTGAAGCACTGCTTGTAGTTGAGAAATGTGGATCTGCCCTTATCACATCTGCCTACAAGAGCTCAACATGCCCATCACACGATGCAGATAGGCCCTGTCCCTTCATTCATGGCAGGGCAGCCTCTGTCTCCAGCTACACCTCAAAGCCATCAGACTCATTTTTATAATTATATGAATGTTAACAGAAGTATAACACTATATAAATTACATTTGAGTTCACAGAAAATTTGCTTATCCTGTTTGTAAGTCCCAAGTCCCAGTACAACCACCTAAGGCACTAATACTGACACATTTGATACCACAGGGCATTAAAAATGGGTTCTTCTTTTTGGCCATTACATTTAATCTGTCAAATCTGCATTATTAAGCAATAGTGACACATGATAGACTGCTAAATGCCCCTCTAGTACACTGTTCTCACTATCTGGTGGTGCAGTTATTAGCGTCAACTAAAAATGGTCACTATAAATTCGTTACGGAGCAATTAGCCACGTGTTGCAACAATTTCCTGCCCACAATACATGTCTTTTACAGGAGCTAATTCTCACTGAAGTTTTGACAAGACTGCACTCTCTTCGAGAGGTGCAATGAAAAGTAGTTCCTGTGCTCAGTTCCTTAGTGCACAGAAGTAAGAAGAGAACAGCACAGCTGCTGTTGATAACTAAGGAGAGTTTTGACTCTCAAGCAAATGGGAAAGTGTTTATGACTACTTTAGGTATCAGACATCTACAGAGGAAAAACAAAATAAAAGCAATGAGTATCAGGGAGATGATCCTATACTATTTGGCTAAAACAATGCTAGGATTATATATTTGTTATTCTACTTTAGTAACTCTTTCCATACCACTCTCCCTCTTGCCTTTCAGGGAACAGAAATTGTTGAAATGCTCAAAGACCCACTGAACAACCCTGCAGCAGCACACACCAGTACTAAATCAACACCAAGCCACTTGTCTTTCTGGGATTAAGTATCCCCAGTAATTCAGAACTCCATTATCCTGGCTGTACTATCTATAAGTTTGTGTTCTACCTTGCCAGTTTCATGTGGTGTCTTTTCCATTTTTCAAAAACAAAATTCCTATTCCATTTAATGAGGCACATATCCAACCATAGCAATCACTGCTTTGTGCACGCTTTCACAACAAATGATTTCTAGGATCAACATGTCATCTTAACAGAACTACTTAGCAGAGAGCAAAACACATCCTTGCTCGTTTTGCATAGTGATTAGGTTGTATCTCAGATAATTTTATCACTAATGATTCAGTTCTAGTCACAAAGGCAGGAATTTCAACAGGAATTCAGCTCAGTGGTAACTAGAATGGACATGGTCTGAAATTTTTCATGCTTTACCTGTCATTTATATGAGCTCCTTGATTTAAAGCTTGGTAGGTCTCATACAGAAATACTGAGAAAGGATAGACAGAAATAACCAACTCAGCTCCACAGAACTACCTCCAGCTTATTTTTCTTCTTTCTCATTAGAGGACTCACCAGAATCCATAAACAGATGTTGATCAGTGTTTTAAGCTTGTTCCCTGATAACAGGTTAAGGATCCAGACACAAAACTGAGTTTTATGTTTGCACTGTCTATTCCACAATCTCAGAAAAGAAAATTCTCAGTGTGGTCATGAAAACTCAACTGGAGTCAGTCCCTTTTTCAGGGGATCCAGTTATGCCTAAACCCCATGTCAATCAGAACTGGCCAGCCTGTCAGTCTTTGAGCTATTTTAGGAGGCTGCACTCAGACAGAGTTTTATCTTGTGCATTACACTCCTTTCAAAGTTTTTGTTTTACAGATTTCCAGTCCAGGAGTTAAGAGTTCTTCCTATCCCTGTGTCCTCGTTCTCTTAACAACAGAACAATCTGATTATAGTTAAATACTTCCCTGTCTCTAAATTGGATCAGTTTGCTGATCATTTATCAGACACACTCACAAATTTATGTGAACTTTCCAGAAGAAAAGGAGGACAACTACTAGTAACCACAACATCAGGAAGGTTTCAACAGCCTTTATTTTGTCACAGTAAGAACCAGCTGCGAATTCCAAGTGAGCCCACCATGTACTGTGAGTTTCTCCATGCTCATGGAGTCAGAACAAGTACAGTGTTATATTTCCATGACATATCCTCAATACTACTTTCAGAAACAACCAACAAGTTTAAAAGAGAGGTAATTTATTATAACACACAATGCAATGGAGATGGAACAAGAGAGGCTAAGACTTCTCACACACACCCAGGAGAGCCAGGTTCCGCAACAGGTCACCTAGAGAGGTTCTGCAGTCTCCATAACACATTTAACAGTAGGTTGGACTAGAACACCCTGGAAGTCCCTTCCAATCTGAGTTTTCCTATGACCTTATGATGCAACAAAATCAAATGTACTTCCCCTTCCTTTTTTTTTATCGAATGTTTGTTCTCTATTCTTATACATACAACACAACACTTCATTCAGTGATAGTCATCAATGCAAATAACAGAATGGCTGGAATACAGCTCCTGGAGACAAATATGTCATCTACAATAAGCAGGAAGAAATGAAGAAGCAGGGTCTGGGCTAGAAATGTATTCAGAGAAATATATCTGAAATCTAAATATCTATGCCCAGTTGTCACACATCATTTATAGACTAGTAGGAAATGCAGCAGTCTTGATCTTCCACCAAAGCATTTCCTACATTGCCAGTTAAGCAGGAGGGCAGGAGGGATCTCAGTTAAATCTGCTGGAAATAAATGTAAAGACTTCATACTGAACTGAGTAATTTTTTTTTTCTGTAAACAACAGTAAAAGTGAACAAGAGAAAGTTGCTTTTTCATGATTATTTGGACAGAAGCAGTTAAGTGAGGGAAGAAAGGGAGACAGGTCTTTACTCAGTGTTTCCTCTCTCTCAGTTTTAAGTAGAATAAATAAATGACAATCCTCCTAGAAGACTTCTATTTTCCTTCCTCAGTACTCTAGTCTTTCTCCAGGCTGGTATGCTGCTCTTGCCATTTTCAGGGCATGTTCTCAAAGACATTATTTTTTATTCAGCCAAATAAAAGCTTCTCTGTGTTCACAGAGACGACATGGACAAATCTCAAACTACAGGACAAGCTATCCTGAAGAAACAACATAAATACATTTTCAGCAAAGCCAGGAATGATGCTGTGACAAGTAGCAAACACAACATAACATCCTCTTTCAGATGCCAGGAAGAAAAAGAACAAGTAAAAAGTCTTAGATGCACCCTTCTGCAGTGATTCCACTGCCTCAAGATGGAAATGGGCAAAAAAGAATCTCCATTTCAGGCAAATGCTAGGGGCACATCCTTGACATCCAAAGTCCTAAATCAGGAGTTTACTTAGTTGCTTTTGGCACAGAGGGACATAGAGGACTCAGTTATGATGGCTAGTCTACAGCTAAACACAGCATGGGAACATTGTCTTGTTCTCTGATAGCTCTCCCTCAATTCTATGATTAGGGTGAGGTATTCCACTCATCCAGATCTCTGACTTACCAAGGAAGAGTAGAAAATAGAGGGAAAAAAATATATCCATCCTGGAATTGGAGAAGTCAAGCACAGTTTTACAGCTAATTCAGAGGGTTTTGTACAGCAACTGTTCGAGGCTGTGACAGCTCGAAAGAAACGTTCTCTACATAGCAGTTAGTGGATAGCCACTAACCTCTTTTTTTCAGTAATATCACCACCTAAACTGACTGAGCTTGCCCTCAGATCCTCTTTAAAAAGGCCATGAGCCTCAGGTAAAATTCCATTTACTGTTTCTCCTGCCTTTGCTGCATTCAAGTCTACACAGCTAAGCTAGCATCAAGGTCTGCAAGGTCAAGGAAAAAAATACTCAACTATGCTGCTATTCTGGAAATACCCACTTCAGCAGCTGTTTTGTGTTCCTTTTAAAGGGCCTACTTTGCTCCAGGTCTGTAAGCAGTCACAGTGTTAGGCAGAAACTCACAAGGAAAGATAGACCTGAAGGATGATATCAAGAAACTCTTGACGAACTAAAAGGATGCTCAATAAAATGAATGTGGCTCAAAATACTTTTCAGGTGACTCAATATTTTTTCAGTGGACTCAGTAAAACTAATAGATTCACCATTCTGAATCTCAATATAGGATTCAGGTTTATCATATGGCAGATGATTTTAGAAAAGGAGATTAATTGGAAAAAAAAGGCCAATTATGTGGCTGTTTTGTAAACTGATCATAGTTGCAACAGTGCCAAAATATTTTTCTCCAGCATATTTCTTAACAGCTGTAATTGAGTGAGCACATAGACAGAAAAAGTGTTTTACATAGAAGTAATACCTTTCACTAGACCAATTAGCCTCCCTGGAAAAGGAAGACAATATTACAGATATAAAAAACCCTTTTGATTCCTAGCAAAAATATATTTTAAGAGCATTGAAAATTTAAATCTAACCAAGCTGCAAGAATATTTCTTGAAGACAAAATAGTATGGAAAACATAAGGGAGTCCAGATACAATATACAACCAGGTTATCTTGCTTTTCAGCATAGGACACACAAAGGTAAACGTGTTCTCAGTAGAAAGCACATTAGACCTTCCTTTTGATAAGAATAGGAGTTCCAAAACCATTTCAAAATTCTACATAAACAGCTTCCCTTTACGTAACCATTGCAGCTATGGTAAACAGAAAACCCGTTCTTATTTATCACAAAACATCATTCATGTTTTTGTCTATTTCAAACAGCTGAATGCACACACTTCTTAGTTTGCCATAAGAACAGTAATAGTTTGTGAGCTCTGTTCAAGAGCCTGTACTGTCTCTCCAATTCTTCCTTTTCTGCTCACCTGCATAAACTGCAATTAACTTCTTCTGGCAAAAGAATCAATGGGTTTGATACATGTAGCAATCCACTGCTTCAAGCTAAAATAGTCCCTGCTTTATTTGAGAGAATATTTTTACAAAACAGAAAGTGGATATATGTAGATTATATAAAAATTAGTATGATTCCTTTCACAAACTCCTGGCTGCATTAGGGAAATATCAATACCTTTCTATCATTTTAATGATGTTGCAGGGTCAGTTGAAGCTAATGGAGTTGCACCCTGGATTAATTCATACCAATTAGGAGAGCAAATTAATTGAAGGCTTCTCACTCTTGCACAACAACAGCAAACCTTTGTGTAAGCTTCAACTGCTGTGTGCTCCATCTCTCGGCCAGAGCTGTAGCCTCATAGCAGTGCTGGCTGAAGAAAACGTGTATATGTGCCTGAGTTACTACTGAAGTGGCTCAGAGTTGGTAAGATACTCAGGCTGCAATACAACTCCCATCTCCAGTAGCCGCTGCGGTGGAACAGTAACCCTGCACAAAAGGATGCAATAACTCCTACATCCACCGGGGTTCCATGTTGACAACCCAGACGGGTCACAAAGACGGCACACGTGCATTCTGCTCTCCCTTCTCTGTGCCACTGCAGAGCACTGCCATGGAACTGCCTCCAGCCCTGTCTGATCCTTGTACATCAGCTCATACCCAGCTGAGCTAACTCTGATCTTCTTCAAGTCAAGCAGACTTTGACACTTAAAAGCTGGTGGACTTTTACCCTCTTACCTCAAAGAGCATTCAGGATTTCACAGAACTCCTTAGAGGTACTACCCTCCTGCCCAGAGCCTGGAGCATTGCAGGAAGGTCCCCTACAGCCTTTGCTTCTCCTTGCACTTCCATAAAGAGATGGGCAAGGTGACCGTGCCTCCAAATACTCTGTATGCACAGATGTGAGGCATCTCTGCCTTGGTCACGCACAAATCTACCCATCTAGACATCACGGCTTGCAGAACGTTTTCGTAATTCATATAACTTTTAGCTGATTTATACTTTCATGTTTTTTAGCAAGAGACTTCTAAAGCTGTTCAGAGAGACAAAAAAGCTTCAAAATCAAATCAGAATGTCAAAACAGGTAGAATTTTAAAAGACTAATTTTGAAAAGCTGCATCATACTGTCAAGCCTCCACATCTGCTTTTACTTGAACCATTTCAAGTTAATTTTCACTGAATTCTAATCCTCATTACCAAAGGTTTATGATCCAGGACATTCTGTGATTGGGTGAGGGTTTTCTTTTTTTCTTCTTTTCCTCTGGATGGACATTCCATGAGAACTAGAGTGAAATGCATTCTTTCGACTCTGTTGTTTAAGGCATATATTCAATTTTAAATTATAAAAGGCAATACTTTTTTTGGTGTTGTTACTTTTAGTAACACAAATCAGGCCAGCTGGAGATGTTATCTCTACCCTGGAGAGTCTTGTGCAAGGTTTTAAATTGTAAAGGGAAATAAGTGATTCTAGCTTTTATGACAACACAATTCACAGTGACTTCTCCTGGTATTATTTTTCTGGGAATTGCTGCACACTGCAGACTAACATAAACTTCTATGAGCACCTTGAGAGAAATATGCATTTAAAAGTTTATTTAGGTGAGGTAAAAGATTACACTGAGAAGAATACATTAACATACACTAAGGAGAATAGAGCCAGATCTCCACTCTGGTTTCATCTTCCTCATACGTAAGTGGACAATTTATTTTAGCATTCTTACTTCCCATTGCATGCAAAGCCCTAATCTTCACATTCCTGTCAAGCCAAACAGACAGAAACACAAATTCTTTTATAAGAATAACTGAAAAGAGTTCTTCCTGGGCACCATGAGTGACAACCTGAGTGACATAACTGTAACTGGGTTTTATTAAAAGTTTCCAAAAGTAATTTAAAAATCTTGATACTGAAAATTTAATTTCTCAAGTAAAAATAGGAGTAAGCATCATGAGAAGTTCTATGGTTTTATTACCCATTAGTTCAATTTATATTCTGGGATAGATGACATAAACTGAAAACAAGCAACTGCAGTGAAGTTTGATAAGGCTGAAGGAGTAACACCGACACTGCAGAATTCTGGTGTCCTATGGGCAATTTTTTCATTCTAAATTAACCTCTATAACACCAGTCTGCCCACCTTCCATTTCATATGAAAATGTACCTCTCTCCTAAACAATTGTTTGCAGAGAATAAAAATTATAGATTTTCAAATCCATGCGGAAATCAAATATCCTCACCCCTTGTGCTCCAATGTAGAAAGCAGCTCAGAAAGGAATATGGCCAAGTTCTCTTTCCACTAAGTTTCATAAATAGGTCTGTGGGTACTATCAGTGAGGGACAAGAAGAAATTTGGAAACAGCACTCAGTAGTAACTGGTGACTGAACACAGAAACACACATGGTCACATCTTCATGTCCTAAGGTCTTGCTATAACATGGATTCCACAAAGTCTCAAGTCACTTTCAGCCTATATTTTATCCATAAGAAGGATTCTGACAATGTGTTCGATTTCTAAGAGGTTCTGATACCTTTTTCCTCACATAAAACACATCTATCTTTTTTCAAAAAAAAAAAACACAAAACCCAAAGATTAATTCAAACAAACATCCTTAAACAAATGAAATTTAAATTCAGTTGTGTCTCATAATAGAAATTATATGAATTCCCCTGTTTCTACTCATTTATTTCACTTCCCTAGTTGTACTTTCCAAACATTGAAAATAATACTAACCGTATGGACAGACAGTTAAGATAACTTTATCTGCTGGCACAGCTGGCAAGAAGCAATGGACAAAAAGAATGTACTGAGAGTTCCTTCTGCAGCAGGAATTGGTATTCTAGCATTAAGTGTATATGAAGAAATTACACCAATAAATTTTCTTCACCCAGGAGAAATATCAATCCAATAGTTCTATAGAAACAACAGGAAACTCCTAAAGAAGAAATTTGACTCTCCAGGGAATATGGAAAGAAGTGGACTCATGTACAATAGACACTTGAGTTTATCCCTGTATCTAACTTTAATGTTATACATCTAAATATAAGATTTGTAGATCAAAGTAGTCAGCCTTCTCCCTAGTGTGTTCCCACCTCCACAGAAACATACACAGCTACTCCATTAAGAGAGGAACTAACTGCTTTAAATGAAAATGAGGATTTTAGCTGTCACACAAAATTGCAGAGATTCCTCAGAAAAACATATAAACCAGATTTCCAGTTTGCTGTTTTTGTTACCCAGTCCATCTCTAGGAAAATTGTATTTTTACACACGGTGTCTCTATCCTGAAGTGATGATGAATCATTCCATCTTTTCCCTTGAATGCAATTCAGAATAACTCTGAAGAGTTCTTATGTATAAATATTTGCACAAATAAAACTGAGAGTGGGAAAACAGTAGGACTAAAGGAGCATGGGACACAATGTGGTTTGTGTGCTGTGTCACACTCCTAAAAAAAAGGAAGAATTCTACATCCTATATTGCTTATAGTTTATATATAGACAAAGCTAAAGCATCATTTTAAAAGTAATTTTCCACACAGGAGACAGAGAAAGTCAGAATAATTATATTTGGGTGGTTTTGTTGCTTTTTATCTGGTCAGGGCTTTTCATATATGATACAGACTTTTTGCTTCTGAAGGGCTCTTGGTGGAACTAATCCTTATTCTATAAGAATGCAACATGCATAAGATTTTTTGTAAATATAAAAAGTTTATTCCCAACGTGTGTTTAACAGATGCATAGAGAATAGTGACAGAAATTAGCATAGGACAGCTATCTTGTGCAAAGAATCGAATAGGAAAGGAGCACGAGGAGCTTGAATGGGAGCTTTGTAAGTGAAGAGACAAAGCTCAAAGTTTCAATAGGACAACAGAGATGTCATGCAAAAATAAGGTGTGAAAAAACTCGGAAAGAGAATGGTGCAAACCCTCAGAGTCACCAAGGAAGTTGGAAACAGCAACCTCCCATCACCCTGTTCTGTCCCTCTGCATTTCAACTCCTTAATTTATTCTAGTCTGACACAATTGCAACTTCAGTCTTCTTGAAGCAATCAACAAGTCTATTGCTCAGAATGATCATCAAACTGATTGTTAGAGCTAAATGGAGGTTTGTCAGGTTGCCAGAATGACTCTTTAAAGAAAATACATTATTACAATTTTAGCAAGTCCATTAATGTCACAAATGCAACAAGCATTAATTTTCCCATGGCAGTGTTAGGTATGCATATGTACTCCTGGGAGGAAGGATAAACTACTGCTGCAACTATCCTGTTTTACTCCTTTCAATTTCCAAACTTCCACCCACAAGCACACAAACTCTGCTAGTTCTTACCTGTTTTGCAGTCATATGCCAAAGCCTCGACTAAGATCAGGGTCCTTGGGGGGAACAGACAATCCTTGTTTCAGAGAGGTCACAGGTCAAATAGCCAAGACTGGCAAACGGCAGGAAAAATAAGGGATAAAGCTGAAGATAAAGTTACTTCCCCAAGGTCACAGACCAGGCCAGGAACAGAACCCCTATCTCATCTTCCCTTCCAAATAGGTCACATTTTCTCTCACCTTTGTATGAACTTTCTTCTTTGCTTCTTTTCCTCAGTTATGAATAATTCACTCTTCAGCTCTTAGGCGAGAATTTCTGTTCACATATGATAACATTAAACAGATAAGAAGTCTTCTGCTACCATATGAAAAATACTAAAAAGCATGGTAAGATCTAAACTTTTCAGCCAAGAACGTTGCTCCTGGTCTGCTTATTCATAGGCATTCAGATTTGTTTCTTTTTTACTGATACTGGTGTAATTAATTCTATCTTTCTCTAAATGCCCATGACAAGGACTTAATTTCTGTAATTCATAGCTTGAAACATGAAGAAATTCTGCATTCAGATTAGCAGCATTTGTTTACCCCATACGTATTTTGAGGTTATAGAGATTAAAGCAAACATGGTAACAAAATTTAGTGAAGGCAAATTGCAAATTCTGCCATGAATTCATCACCTTCACATGCAAGACTGGATCACTCATCGAAATGGCTTGGAGCCCAAAAGAAATTCTTACTAGTGACTTGCTCTAGATAAACAAAATTGTTGTCTTGACATTAACTAGACTAAGATACTGCATTGAGTAACGTTCACTGATCTGATTTCTGGAAGTGCTAGATAAAGTTCCTATTGACCCTGTGTTAACAAATTGACATTTTTAAAATGGAGGTTGTCCATTGCCCATTTACCCTAAATCAGTTTGTCAAAGAAAGTGTCCTTTAGCTACCTTCTGTTAATTACAGTGTACCATCCAAAGTAATTGTAAATAACCTGCCCCAAGCCTTTAATAGAAATGCTGCTCACACCATCTTCTGTCATTCTCCTTGAACTCCACACCTAGATTCTGTACTTTCCTGGCTGCATTTTCTTTCAAGGGTACAATAAAAATTTACTGCATAATTTTAAATTACGCAGGGGAAAAAAAAAAAAAAAAGGAAACCATGTGATGATTACTAAGGAAATAAGAAGGGCACAGTGGACAGTGAAGATGAATAAAGCAACAATGGATTTCTTTCCATTGTCCCAGCTGATGGTGCATGTTTCCCACAGTGGATTGTATATCTTGACATTTATGGGCAGAGTGGCCCCTTTTACCCATCTATCAGCCTCCAGTGAAAACTGCAGGATATTGGAATTCTTTTTGCCTAAATATCATGATTGTTTGAACAGAGGCTGGTGTGAATACAGATAATATATAACTACTCTCTAACACTCATGTAAATTGCATCACCTAACTTTAGATCCTGAAACACACCATTCCAAGTATTTCTTAATATATTATTACTTTGTATAATAAAATTTCAATGTAGCATAAGGTTGCATCCCAGTGAAGAACAAACAGGTGGATTGCTATAGCAACTGTATGAAACTGCTCCAAATGAACTAGATGAGAGTAAGAAAAATGCATGAGGCTTCTCCCAGGAAGAAATTTGGTTGCTGATGGATTGCAATGCACCAACTCAAAGCCTGCTGAGTACCCTTCGGACTCTCTGGGTGATGAGAGGAGAGACACACTCCAAATGCCCCCTTGGTCAGGACAGCAGATGGGATGGCACAGCAATCTTAGGTTGAGGTTGAATACTGTGACAAACAGGATGATAAATTCTTGGGTTCCAAAAAAATGGACAGGTTTCCCTGAATAAAGAATAATTCTTGTTGTCAGATAAATTTGCTTACAACAAATCCCATACAAAAAAAGTGAAGAGAGACACAGAAACGATGAAGCCATAAACTCAAAGAAACGAATCTTCGAGCTGAACAGTGACTTTACTGGGCAACATGTTATAAATTGTCTTGCATGCGAGTGCAGAATTGGACACAGCCTCTAGAGATACTTTAGAGTTTGCATCATCCTATGATTCTATACCAGATGCATGTTTGGCCTCTCATTCAAAGGTTGCCCTGCCCTTAATTCAGACCCCATTTACTGTTTCTCTTGAACAGCAAAGGAATAGAAAAGGGTTATGGAGGCAGAAAACTCTCACTATTTGCTCATGTTTAAATGAAGTGAATTTTCAAATAGGAAGTAGAAATAGAATACAATTGATTTTTCAGATCTATTTCTAGAAAAGCTCTAAGCATCTCTTATAAAAAGTATTTCAGAAGGTGGCAGTGGCTTTTTCGGTTCCAAACAAATAAATGCCTGAGACCTCAGGATTCGAAGCAGTAAAGAGAGGGTGCTTCTGCAGAGAGGAGAGGGGAGAGAAGGCATGCGGTCAACTCAGTCACTGTTCACACATATTGGACATAGTACTTAAAAGAATAAAAAAATGCATGCAGCCTTAATCATGTATATTTAATCTAAAGGCCTCACATTTTCTGCCATTCTCACTTTATTCCAAACATAAATGCTTTATTTTTGCAATAGTTTTCCCTGCTGTGTTGTCTTTTGAAATCCAATAGCAGTGGGAGCAGACAGTACTAATTAGTCTGTAGTCATTAAAAAGACAAGTTGAAAGATGGACTGGCAGTAAAATCAAATAGAACCATATTACTCTAATAAGTATTTGAGCTGATACTATATATAATTGACCTACTAATGCCAGTTTAAGCTTATAGAATCGTGAGTGCCTTATGTTAACACTATAAAACTAGAAACATCAGGAATTAGATAATAAAGAAGGTGCTAAATGTCACGTTTAACCTCTGGGCAGAAAAAACTCGTGCAAAGATCTTCCGACAGGCAGAAACTGCATGTTGAGTGCTGTTCTGCACGTTGGCCCTCACCAATCCCAGCACTGAGCTACCACAGGATGTATGGGAGGATTTGCAGCAACCCTTTGCTGTGAT
The DNA here is from genome assembly GCA_013399895.1 of Serilophus lunatus. Lineage (NCBI taxonomy): Eukaryota > Metazoa > Chordata > Aves > Passeriformes > Eurylaimidae > Serilophus > Serilophus lunatus. The sequence goes on from VXBA01001219.1 coordinate 272,548, forward strand.
CTGTTCCTTAGTATAAGTAAAGTTTAACACAAGTAATTTAAGCAAAGTAAATTCTTGCCAGCTGGAGGGTGAGGAGGAGAGATCTCCTAATGTTCCCTGCTACAGACATAAGCCTAAGCAGCCAAAGTTACAATTAACACATCTGGCAAATTAACTACTTTGCCACACTGAGCAGTGAAGAGAAGAAACCATTACACACAGGAAGGACTACTGGAGTATGAGCATAGATTAAACTTGCTGTTGAAAGTTATATGTTCACATCCCTTTTCTGGCAAAGTCCTGTTCATGTACCTGAAATGAACAGGGCTCACCTTCCATTTCAATCGATACAAGAGCACAGTGGCATTGTGACTACATTCCTTAAAAACGTTAGGAGGAAACAAATGTGAAAGGTTCAAAATCTCACCTAAGAAACTCCAAAACGTATTTTTTCCTGAAAACATTTTAAGGAGCATCTGGACTCTCTTTCCACTAACTTCCTTTATATCAGCCAAGAAGACTCAAATCTACTGTCTGAAGTACCTTCAAAATCTGGCTACTGCTTTACACAGTTACTCTTAAGTATGATTCCCTAACTAATTTTTCATGGAAGTGCTGTTTACACTCAAAAATTCAATACAGTTTTCAGAGTCATACATAAAACAATTTCTTACTTGTTTTAGAGCACATAGATAAAAAGCACACACAGACTTTTTTGGGGCTTGGGTGAGATTGCAGGGGAACATGGGGACAGACAGAACACAGATTTTGTGTAACCAGACGCTATTTTCAAATATTTAGTTTAATTTATTCTGTGCTATAGATGAGAAACATCAAGGAATGTAGTTTATCATCTGTTTCAAACCTACTGTCACAGAATTTGGAAAAACAGGTAAACATCTCTCAGTTTAGAACTACTACAAGGTAACCACATAGAAAATTTTGTCTAAACAAACAGTAACAAAACAGAGGGAAGACAAGCCTCTTACCTGATTCTTAAGTGTCAGAAGTTCCAACAGTGGCCTGCAGCTTCTGGGAGCAATTTTCCATTCCCTATAAAAACACAAAAATTTTTACTATTAACAAAAAAAGTCACATTCATGCCCATCTCGAATCTCAATTCCACTTGATCCAAATGCGACAGCTTTAGTACCTTTCAACCCCATATCCCAAATATGAACCTCTTTGAAAACAGACTGAAACTGATTTATTTTCAGGAAGCTGAGACTTCTTTATTTCTCCATTCTATGAAATATTTCACACAAATAAACTACAATCTAGTTATATTTTCATAAATCAAGAATTAAAGTATGGTAATATAATTAATGCCAACTAGGATATCCTTGCAGGAAAAGCATCTCAACTAACTTAATGAGATTAACAGTTTGCATTAAAAAGAACATTGCTTGATGTAGTTATAATTTTATGTAGATAAATTAGACCTGAACTGAAATGTTGACTGAGAACCTAAAATGAAACAAAGTCAATACAAGTCACATGCTAATCAAATTAAAAGCTGATGAAGTGACAAGTCGAAGCAGAAAATCCTCATCAGGGGAGTAGGGGTTTTAATGGATTCCTGAAGGCTTTACAGGTTTTTAATAATTCACTTTTTACAATTAGCCACCTGATGGGAAAAAAATAACAGTAAAATCTGGAGATGAGACTGAGGAAAATGTAAGCAAGAATCAAGGGGTCCCATGGCTGCACAAGGAGAAATACCAGTGGAATGGGTACAAGCTCTTTAGGA
>VXBA01001220.1:0-18472 GCA_013399895.1 Serilophus lunatus
TGCCAGACTTGTTGATAACCCCTTTGACTCTTACCCATAGACACTCAGCCTGGTTATTATCAATCTCAACTTCCATAGCATCAAGAGTCTCCCTAATATAGAGGGCCATCCCTCCACACTTTCTCTCATACCTGTCTCTCCTGAAGAGCTTGTAGCCATCCATGGTACCACTCCAGTTATGTGAGTCACCCCATCATGTTTCTGTAATGGCAATAATATCATAATTCTCTTGCTGGACCGGTACTTGCATCTCCTCTTGTTTATTGCCCATACTGCGTGCATTAGTGTACCCACTTTACTCTTGATGCAGTCCCATGTACTTCAGTCTTATCTCTGATATGCCCAGTTCCCTCCCCTTTTTGCACCTAGTCTAAAGCCCTCTCAACGAGGTCAGCCAGCTCATGGGCTAAGATCCTCCTACCCTTTTTAGTTAGATGCAACCCACCTGAGTCTAGCAGCCCAGGTGCCATAAAGGTCTCCCCATGATTATAGAATCCAAAATTGGCACCATCACTTAAGCCACTCATTAACAGCTTGGGTTCTCTTTCTCCTTTCAGTACTCATTCCTGCTCCTAGAGGAACTGAGCAGAAAACTGAGAGAAAAATGCGCTCCTACCCCACAAATTAACCATCCCATTTCCTTAATTTCCTTCTTAATCACCCAAGTACCCTTCTTAGATCATCACTGCCAGCCTGAATAACCAGCAGTGGATAATAATCCGAGGATCGTATTAATTCTGGGAGTCTCTTAGTAATATCATATACCCGGGCTCCAGGGAGGCAGCATATCTCCCTATGGGATGTATCCGGCCTACATATGGGACCCTCTGTTCCTCTCAGAAGGGAGTCACCCACCACAATCACCATCTTTTGCTTCTTAGTACTATTTATTCTGATCCATCTGATTGATGAAGAAGAGCTATGAGTTTCCTGGGGCGAAGAGCTAGTAGCAGATACAGTATGATCATAAATCACTATTTCATCATCAATCATCATTCTGTCCTCAACCTGGTTATCAAATTCCAGGCTCCCAAACCTATTTTGTAAGGGCAATTGGAAAGGTTGCATCTGGAAGGGAGCCTGTGTACAGGAGGGAATTCTATTACTCCCATGAGAACTGTCCCACACCCAATCCTGCTCAATAGGTAGGTTGCTTCCTACAAGCCCTAAGCCTCAAATACTGGAGCAAAGCCCTCAGCAAGCACCCGCTTCCTGCTTCAGACCCCAAGGGCCATTGGGAAATGGAGTCCTCGTGCCCTGGCTCGATTCAGAAAGCCCTCGACAAGCAACCGCGTCCTGCTTCTTGCTTCGGAGCCCAAGGGCAGCTGGGAAAATCAGTATAGTGGTCCTGATTGTATTAATTCTTTGGGCCCTGGCAGTCAGGAGAACTCTGCACCTTCAAGGTATGGATCAGCCTGGGGATTAAGAGTGGGTAAGGTCTTCACCTGGAAAAAGGCTGTGAAATACATTAAAAGTCAGCAGAAGACATAGATTTCTGTTCCTGTGTAAAGGAATTTGTTTTCAGTACCATATACAAATCAATTGGAGGGGAATCTAGCTTTAAATCAGTGAAGGTTTTGGCCCCAAGAAAGCAGGGAGGCTATAGCTCCTTTTTTCTCATGTTGCGATACAATGCCATTAGCTGTGCATGATCTCTGTAAAATCAATGAAGCTTCATTATTTTGAATGAGCTGAGAACCTGGTCTGCATGTTTGTGGTACGGGAGGGAACAATGCAATTTACAGGCTCTTCTCTTTACTATGCAAGACCTCCCTGCACAGTTACTTATATGAAAACCTTTTAAAATATCTGTGCTTTTCATATCCATTAAGGCTTCTTCCAAAACAGTCTCCCTACATTCATTTCCCTAAATAGTTAATTGAATTTTTATATTCCTTATCCATGGAAGACAGCAATTGCTAGGTACAGGACAAAGACAAAAATGAGCAGGCAACATTTTCATTCTGAATTGTTTGCACATGGCAGAGCTAATGAAGTATTCACAAACTTCTAACTATGGAAAAGTTGTCAGCCATTCTGGTGTGTATACAAATATACGTCTATATTTGTGTGTATATGCAAATATATCATATTTGTAGTAAGGTGTATACTCCATGTTTATTTCTGCATCTTAGTTACACTGTTTTATGAGTATAAAACCTGGAACTCTCATTTTCTCACTATTTCTTATGGGGTTTTTTATGTGTGGGTGGAGTTTTTTCAATAGAACTGAAATTCTGAATTTTATTATATACCCAGTAGAAATTTCTATATACAATGTCACTTTTGCATAAATAAACACCTCAAGTTTTTTTGAAGATTTTTGAGTCTAGCAATAAATTCAATCTATATCTAAAATTAGTACATATAGGTGGAATTTGAAATACAAAGTGCTTGCTGAGAATTTTAATTTTGGCACAATTTTATGTAGGAATGCCAGAAGGGTTGGGGATTTTTTATGCATTACCCATGCTTTCCATTTTTCCTTTCTTCATCGATCCATACTATAATGCAAATCAATGATGACTATTTAGGGTAGATTTAGTAGAATTAGTCTTAACAGCTACTTTATTTATAGACAATTAGTTTAAATGAAGAAGAAGATTAGGTAGGCTAAATATGAGAATATTTTCTAGTCCATTTACTTGCAAGTCTCCTCCCTAGGGTACTTCAGTGAGGACAATGCCTATCTCATTATTGTGGCTATTGATTTCTAGACTTTTCTCTTGCCATTTCTACTATTGATGACAGTCTACCCGGAATAGCTGGACCAACCCCTGTGAAAATGAGATTTCCTTATAAAGCTTAAATATACCATTTTTAGCTAAGTATGGAGTAAGTATAGGAAATGGGTGAAATGTCATTTCTTTCGTTTGAGGCTTGCTTTGAAATTCTTGTGTTGTTTTATAGTATCTTGTGAACTTGACTGGGTTTTGCTTAGATCAATGGGTCGTTATTTGGATGAGCACCCACCATCAACAGTAAGGACATAATTTACCTTCTAATAAGGCTGTAGGGAAGGCAGATTTAAACAGTGATAAAAGTTGCTGTAGTTCGTTGTTTTTCCTAAGCTTGTGGTATACCGTAGTAAACCAGCAAGCAAGCAATCTTAAGAGATTCAACATAACTTGGATCACCATCATTGGATTTTTTCATATGTCAAGGGTCAGAAAATTTGTTTTAGCAGGGATCACAGGATTATATGCAATACCTGATATACTGATATGGTTTCTCCATTATCACAGGTGGAAAGATGTGAAAATCTAAATTAGAACTTGTTAGGGATTTTTAAAGAGGGCATTTTTTTATCTTCAAAAAAATTGTTTTAATGAAAACTTTTGAGAGGCAACTGACAAGAAGGAATCTGTTGGTTTGTTTTGTTGTTTGGGTTTTTTTGTGAGGAAGGTTAAAAGTTTTAGAACTTTTAAAACCTTTTCACATTTTATAGTTGAATGATTCTGACTTTGAAGATCAAGTTAAAATTCTCTTTGGAAATTTAACTTAACTATACAAGCAAAATGAAATATGAACTGAAATAAAAATTAAGCTTTTGATTTATAATAAATTGCCTTTTTATCTCCTCTATCAGGTTGCAAGTGGTTTCAGTTTTGACCTTAGATCCAGATTTTGAGTAGAAAATCTTTTTATTGCAAAAATATTCTGGGTTTAAGAGAATAATTTTCTAATTCCACATCTTCTCCATTGAAGCTTTAAGATTGGTGTAGGATTAGGTGAACTGAGACAGAAAAATTACCTCACTTTTCTCCATCTCTGGTGTCACTAGATTTCTGCCAGTGTAGCCTAAACACCAGAAGTATAAAGGAAGTTTCAATGTTTGTTAGAGCATGAATAGTGAAGACTAATCATATCCATGGCTTTGTTTTGGATCTACTCATGCTCCTACATACCAAATAGAGAAAAAATACTTGTACTGTTGACTATGTTTCTGAGTTTCAGAAAAAATGTTTGAAAAATGTCTTTATAGCACAACCCAGCACACAAGGATGATACTCCTTTCAGTGAAATGGATTACCTGAAGTGAGCAGGATTAAGAAGGCACAGTTACTCTACCAATGAAATAATGTAGGTCTATAATACACATGACTGTATGAAGGAGCAGTACATATATCTAGAATACCAACACATTTCTGTGAAACAAAAGGACAACTAACCATACAATTCAGAAAATAAACCTAAAGCTGTTCAGTCAAGGTTTTGATGAAAACGGTAACATTCCAAAGACATTGCCTAGGTTCATCACACACAAAAAAGACTGCAATCTATGACAAAAAAATCACATGTTGAAGACCATGCAACATCCCCTGCATTCAAAAATAATCACACCACTAAAAGCTGCAGAAGAAAGGTCCTCTATATAAACATAAAAAGCTTTGAAAGTTCTGCTAGTTATATAAACTTCATGGTTACCAAAAATAATGATCTGAAAATATTTCTATTTCTGTTGTTTTAAACTTTCACAAAAATTAGTTTTATCTGTAATTAAAAGCAATTGGGTTAGATGTTACAGAAGAAAATTAAAATATATGTATATCCTCAAACTGTATTTTCAAGTTATGACCTTTTTAAGTAGAGCAGCATTTTACTGATATATGAAATAGAAACAAATAGACTGTCAGATAAATGCTACTCACTAGTAACAGTTTATGAAGTACTGGACTAGACTGATCTATCTGTATGTTTTTTTTTAAGTATTTGAAAAATACATGTTTGTTAAAACTAATTATGAAACGAGTAGCAATTCAGATTTTTATTTTTATTGTTTTGACCATAGAAAGCTTATGCCTAAATTATTTAGCTTGGAAATTTAAAGACGTAGAGGAAAGAAGGCCTGGGTTGAGAGTTGCACATATGTTGTGAGTTAGCCGAGGTGTGTAAAAACTTTTTCCTTTTATTAATTGGATTTAAAAAAAAGATCTTTCCCTTCCCTGTTTCCTTCTCTACATCCCCCTTCCCACCTGTTGTCCTGTTTTGGTCCATGTGTTTTCCTTTTCAGGGGAGGTGGGGATGGGGGGAGACGTGTATGGGGGCTGGAATAGGGAAGGACGGGAAAAGGGGGGATGCGAGGAGATTGCAATCCTGCATGGGCACTGCCCACAGCCGCAAAGACAGCCAGGAATATCCAGAAGTGCTGAGGGGAGCTAGGATTACAGAGAAAGGGAGACTCCCACAGCGCATGGTCTCGGCATGGCATCTCCTTGGTTTTTCCGCATGTTGCCAGGGCGATGGGCTGAGAGGGGTCATCCTCCCAGAGTGGAGGAGAGGGAGAACCATGGAGCCTGGGACCAATGACCACACGGGACAGTAGCGCGAGTGTCGCAGAAGGTCGCAAGACCCAGGACTGCAGGGTCTCCCCTCCGTTCCTGCCACTGCCATGCCGCACCTGAGCCAGGAGAGCAGGGAGTGCCTGAGGAATACCAGGAGCAGGCGGCGTGGCAGCAGAGCTCACCGAGTGTCCTGTGGACAGCAGTTGTGGAGCCTGGCTGGCGGCCTACGGGAGCCGTGACCAGTCGGATTGCCAGTGGTGGGCTCTTCCAGCCATGGGCACCCCAGACACCACAGGTGGTGGTGGCGACTGGACTGGGTTCCTCAGATGGGAGATCAGCTGTGGGTGGCAGCTGGTGTCAAGCTCCCCTGGGGGCTTGGCAGTCGCGGGTGGCTGCTGTGGCAGTGAGCAGTGTGGAGGAGGGAGGCTCTGGCCGCCATTCCTTTGACATGTGGTTTCAGCTGGTGGGGCTCTGGGGACGGAGCCAGGACATAGCTGGAGCAGAGCCAGGGTAGGACAGAACCGAAGAGACCGATAAGAGTCTGGTAAAGGGCGAGTCTGTCCCTTTTTCAGGGCGGGATGAGGGAGGCACGCAGAACAAGGGATTCTGGGAGAACCTGAGAACGGTATAACCAGAGGATTTCCCAGCTTCTCTTTTCTCTTCACTCCTGGAGCTCACAGGAGAAGGAACTAGTTTCGATGCCCAGGTTCCCAGTGTCTCCCATCTTGAAATCACTACGTGTTTTTCTCCAGTCCCAGCCACAGTCACTGCTCTGCCTTGGATTTGCTGCTGTTCCCTGCTGCGAGCTTGGTGGTTTCATTGGCGAGCTCCTGGATCCCTTCCCATCTCCGATGGTCGTCCCTCCACTCCCGTGGCGTGTTCCATAGACCAGCCAGTGACAGACAACAGGTGCACGCCCTCCATCCATCATCGTCACTGCTTCCCATGGCCACTAATGCTCTCTGCTGTCTACCTCAATCAACTGTACATTGGGACATTGAAATGGGGAATAAGTTCTCTCTGTTTTGTTTTTGCCTGGAGGGGGTGAGTCTTGTGAGTGTGCGTGTGCTTTTATGGGGCATTTGGGTTTTGGGTTTTTGGGAAGTGATTGTTGTTTTTTCTTCTGAGGGTTTTTAGTATTTTAATATTTTTTAATTTATTTTTTCTACCTCATATAATAAATTCTTATTTCTTTAATACATCTTGTATTCAGAATTTATAAACCAATATTTTGTCCATCAAACCAGGACGACATATCATTGCCTTGATGTGATGAATTTTTTTTCTTGAGTACTTAAGGTGATAATAATCCTACAGGTTTATTTGTCATTCATTCAGTTAAAAGCATATAATAATATATACAATCAACGTGTAAGACTGAATCATATTCTCAATTGCACTACTGCTTGCAAAAACTCTTATTTCTAAGGTGTCTTGGTAAAAAGCTAAAAATCCCAATTTGTTCTAGCCGCAATATTACTAAGCTTCAGCAATACCCAAATCCCTCAACTTCCACTGTTCTTTTGCACAGGCTTCTTCCACCTGGCTCATATTTTGTAAGATAAAGTGGCTTTAATCAACTCCTCTCCCTTTCCAGCCTTCGGTCAGTTACTATTGTAGCATTTTTTTGTTCCTCCTCAGTGGAAACAGATTTATAACATCAGGTATTTTATTAGCAAGTAGATTGATCCAATCTCTTTCTGATGGTCCAAATCCTGAAATACAGAATCATACAATCATAGAATATCCTGAGTTGCAAGAAACCCACTAAGATTATCAAAGTCCAACTCCTGACCCTGCATAGGACATCCCAGGAATCACACCATGTGCCTTAAAAATATTGTCCAAACTCTTCTTGGACTCTCTCAGGGTTGGTCCTGTGACCAGTTTCTGGGGGCTCTGTTCCAGTCCCAAACAACCCTCTGAGTGAAAAAACTAAACCTCCCCTGATACAACTTTATGCTGCTTTCTTGGGTCCTATCACCGGTCACCATAGAGAAGAGATCAATGCCTGCTCATCCTCTTCATTCCATAAAGAAATTGTAGACTGCCATGAGGTCCCCACTCAGTCTCCACTTCTCCAGACTGCACAGACCGAGTGACCTCAGTTGCTCCACGTATGGCTTCCCCTCTAGACCCTTCACCATCTGCTTGGCTGTTCTTTGGATGCTTCCTAATAGCTTTATATCTTTTTTACATTGTAGTGCCTCAAATTGCACATGGGACTCAAGGTGAGGCCTCACCAGTGCAGAGCAAAGTGGGACAATCACCTCCCTCGTACTGGCTGGTGAGGTTTTGCCTGATGCCCTCCAGGACACGGTTGGCCTTCCTGGCTGCCAGAGCACACCGCTCACTCATATTCAACTTGCTGTTGACCAGTACCCCTAGGTCCCTTTCCATGGCACTGTTTTCCAGCATCTTTTTCTCCAGTCTGTACGAACATCCAAGGTTGTCCTGTCTCAAGTACAAAGTCTGGCAATTGTCATTATTAAGCTTTATGCAATCGGTGATTGCCCAGCCCTGTAATTTGTCAAGGTCTCTCTGCAGGGTCTCTCTGCCTTCAAGAGAGTCAACCTCTCCTCCCAGTTTAGTATCATCTGGACACAGAAATGTGATTCTCTAAGTTCCAGCTATGTATCTCATAAGAACTATAAAAGCAACTGCTACATTGGCATGTATCCAGCCTCCGACCTGTTAAGTTACTCCTAAATTAATACTGCAACTAAATGGCTAACAATGTGAGACACAGCCCTCTCTGATGAAATGGTGAGTTGACTGCTTCTGTTAGGTACTTGTCATGACATTTTCTTCTACGCTTTAGTGTTCATTTTTATAGGGGGGGAAAAAAGCTTTCTCAATGAAGAGGAGATAAATTTGTGCTGAAATCTTTATTTTTATTTAATATTTAGCTCTACGAGTTCAATACTCTCAATATGGTAAGGTATGGTATAAAGAATCGTGGTAAAACAGTTTCATGTAGAATAAATACTTATAAGAGAATGATACTGATTGCTTATATTATTTCAGCTTTCAATTTCAATATTTTGAAAGAAGAATGTTTTTCCTATCAACTTTTTTCACTAGGAAACTATAGAATTTCATATAAAAATATTGCTTATTTTCATCAAATATGAGCAGAAAGGAAAACACTGAAGATCAGTTGCTGCAGTTAGATATTTATTTTGTTATTTGTATTTATTTTGTTATTTGTATTTATTCTGTTTGCCAGAACAAGTACAACCTATTAGCTCTCATGAAATCACAGTAAGCTCAGAAAGCACTTGAGTTCTAACCCTTCACTATTGAAGCCATAGCTCCTCATAGCATCGATGTTGCAAGATAGAGAATCTTGGTACAACTTTCACTGAACAAAACTGATATTTGCACGTATTGCTGATATTTAAACTGGGGGAAGTATATTTATTTTCTTGCAATGGCTGTATGTGTGACTAAATTTCAATAGTGATGTAATTTTTGGATGCCTCTGATTTGATAGTTAATTTTAATTATCAATATATATGAGAAACACAGTAATAAAACCATCTCTGTTTTAAATCATTTTTTTGTTTCAAAAAGAAGACTCTCTGAAAATATAGTTTAACTGTTTAACTAGAAATGTCTTACAGCTATTTTACGGGAAGTTTGGCCAAAGCAATTTTTGAGAAGAGCAGTGAAAATCACATTATTGCAAGTTCTATGAAAAATGAAACCACTGAATCTACTTCATATTTTTTATGCTTTCCAGACAAAGAAAATATATAGTGATTTTTTTTCCCACTTTCCTCAAGTGAAAAATAGTCACTGCTGTGAAAATGCCAACTGTTCTCTGCAAAAATAATGCCTTTTCACATGGTGAAGAAGAGTGAAAATAACTGATTCTTCCAGCAGGGCACTGGGAATGTTAAGTTATATGCCATTTTGTCCATAAGTGAAGGTACTTAAAAAAGCAAATTGATTGAAATATTATACATTTACACATATTTAAATGTTTTTCTGAATAGATTCTGAGAAACTGCTGTTATTAGCCTTATTTCTAATTTTATAGTGGAGTTATTAATGGCTGAAACACAGTAATGGGGAAATCTGGAGTTCTTGGACTCTTGATGAAGAGTCCAAGTCTTGATTTGCTGGTTTTAGTTTTTCATGTAGTTATTTGTTTGAATTTCGCCTCAAGACTCATCCCTGAAATAAAGGCATAGGCTATCTCAGGATGATCAGAGAAGTCATTTGTTGGCTGCTTTTCTTCTAGTTACTTCTAAAAGACTTGGGCTCCTCATTAAAAAGACAGCAAGAAAATAAAGAACAAATGGTGAATCTACTTTCCAAGAAGCTTTTGTTGTAGTTGCCACAGAGATTCTGCACAAACATAAATGGGATTTTGATTGAGAGGGTGGATGGTCTGTACAACTGGAAACAGGAAAAGAAGTTAATTGTATTAGAGGTTAATTTTGACACAGTCATTTATAATGAAACTCTTTGTACAGAAGGCATTAAAACACATGGTCATTTATAATGGAACTCTTTGTACAGAAGACATTAAAGCAAACTGTAGACATGGCAACAAATACCATCCATTTTGTAAAATAAAGAAGAGAATTAAACAAGATTTAGAAATTATCTTTAAAACGCTTCAAAAAGTGATTAATATTGCAAAGAAAGAACTGTTGCAAATCATTTCTAATTCAAATTATTTAGTCTTACATTACAAACATATGTTTTATACCAGTAGTTCTCACCTGTGGCTCATGCAGCCTAATCTCCTTTGGTAATTAAAAATAAAAAAAGGTAAAAATAAATAAGAAGGATAATTAACATCTTTGCTTTTTTGCTAGAGACATGGTCCTCCTATTAGTAAAGGTGGTGTAATAAATGACTTGGTTATTCATCCATGCTACAAGTAGTAGAAAATAATTCAGTTCAGCTGAAGGTGCCGGTGGAAGAGCTTTTCCTGCATGTGGATTGTAGAGTTAACCCAGTTAACCTGCTCTTTTCTCCTTGGAAAAAAACAAAACCAGAACCAAAAACAAAACAGAGGAAGATCTGCTGCATTTGGATTCATCATATTGCCTCCTAAACTAGGAACCTATAAGATGTCCTTCACTCCACAGCTGAGTGTCCTCTGGAATACTTAAATCTAATTAAAAATAACTAAAACAGGGACTGCTCCTGTGGATACCCTTACCTGTGTTTCTGGGATGTATTTGAGAAGAGGAAGAAAAGCATTCTAAATATGTCTGGAAAAGATTTGTGAGATAATCTGGTCTGTGCAACAGCTTCATTCTATCTAAACCTTCTCCTTTTTTTTTTTTTTTTTTTTTTTTTGGCCTTTCCACACTAAAACATATGATCTATGGGGCTACAACTCTAATTGTAAAGAGTTTGCGTGATGAGTTTTTGAGTGAAAGAACCGCTAAACTCCTTCTCTCTCTTGCTTGAGCATAATATTTATAGGAAAATGATTGCATTTTACTAAATATGGAACTACATCTCTTACATAAGTGATGTGTGAATGACAGCCCAACCATCTAGAAAACAGGTAAACAAGTGTTAGAAATGAGGTTGAACAATAAATTTGTTCTGACACTTAACGAGCCTTGAAAGTTTAGACAGTCGCTTAAATTTGACACCATCACACTCTTCTTTTGACAGAAATAGCTTCAAAAAGATATCATGGTATTATGTCATATAACAATGCAATGGATTCTCCCCAAAATTTAATTACATAGTTAGAGAACAAGCACAGATGAAAGCACAGCATACAGATGGTCACATATGATAACATCAATGTGTAAATTTTATGAAATTCCTGTTCAACTCTCTCCTGTGAGGGTAGTCAAACATTGGAGCATGTTGCCCACAGAGGCTGCTGAGTCTTCTTCCTTGTGATATTCAAAACCTAACAGAACACATTGTTGAGCAACAGGCTTTAGTTGACCCTATTCTGAGCAGATGTTTGAACTAGATGACCTCCAAAGGTTTCTTCCAACCTCAACTGTTCTTCATTTGAAGTATTCTACATAACTGTACATACAAGTTTTTTCCCATTTCACAGAAAGCACATGCAGAAAACTTACATCACAACCCAAGTTGTATGTTTTCTGAAGTACTGGAACATAGCAGATTTTCCAGGTAGTCTTTGCACTTGAAGATGTACGAAATAAATTTCTTTTCAACTTTATGTTACTCTTTAGGTTTTTTAATATTTTAATTAAAAGATAGACACCTCGAACAGCTTCTTTTTACAGCTTCTTTTTATAGCTTCTTTTTCTTCTCCACAACCTCTACAGGCAACTAACATTTTATAAAATGCTTTGAAAATACTTTTTCCTTATGTCTAATCATGGTTTCCCTTACTGCAACTTGTCTGTTGCCCCTCATTCTTCCAATGTGTCCCTCCAGGAATAGTCTAGATTCATACATAATACGAACCATCAACATTACCAATGACTAAGCATCAGAGCAAACTCCAACTCCTGGCACAGGTACCATTAAAAGAGATTAAGGGGTGGTGGCATAATATGTTATTGCCAATTAACAAGGTGACTGTTAGAAAAATCCCTTTGCTTGTTTCAGTTGTCAAATAATAAAGAACTTAATCCAAACTCTAACTTTGGACAGAGGTATGTGAATGATAAATTATGAGATAAGATATGTTAACTCGAAGCTCTTTCACAGTTCCTCAAATTTATTATGGTCAGTGAAAGAGATAAGGTATAACCAAGGACAGTTGCTGAGTGCAGGGACTCAAATAATTGTAAATGGCAGAGGGACAAAAATTTAGCTTGAAATACTCAGCTTCATCTGATGATATATGAGAAGAATATATTACTGGATTTAAAATCTGACACTGAATTTACTGAACTAAGAGATTAAATATGAATTATTTGACTTTTGAGTTCACTGTGCCTATTAGGTTCAAGAAGTCACACAGATACTGCTATGCTGGAACATGACCATTTTGTCGCTATTTAGGAATTTTAGAATTAAATGAAAGGAATCTAAGAAAAGGAAACGTGGACATTTTAGGCCAGAATAGATCAGTATTGTGCAGTAGCAGAAAGCAAAAAGATTAGCTGGGTTTAGACAATATGTATACAGAACTGCATGCAGAGATAAGCATATCTCCATCAGCTATAAGAAAAGCAGGCTTGTTTTGCAACATAGTCCCCCAGACTCATGCAATTTCCTAGGACTAATGGGATATCAGCACTCTCTGCATCTTGCATGTTATGCACAAATACAAATGCATGTACAAATAAAGTACTCGAGATGCAGCCTCACCAATGCTGAGTGCAGGGGGATGATCATTTCTCTAGTCCTGGCTACACTGTTGTTTATAAAGGCCAAGGTGCAATTTGCCTTCTTGGACACCTGGGCACACTGCTGTCTCATACCGAGCCAGCTGTCAACCCCCAAGTGACTTTCTGCTGAACTGCTCTTGAGCTACTCCCCCGTAAGCCTCTAGCATTGCCTAGGGTTGCGGTGACCCAAGTGCAGGACCTGACATTATGCCTTGTTGAAACTCATGCAGTTGTTCTTAGCCCTTTCATTCAGTCTGTCCAGGTCTCTCTGAAGAGCCTTCCTATCCTCAAGCAGATCAACACTCCAGCTGCTAAGTTGAATTAGCTCCATTCACCTCAACTCTCTGGGCCTGGCCATCCAGCCAGTTTTTTCCCATCAAAGTATCTACCCATCCAAGCTTTGAGCAGCCAGTTTTTCTAGGAGCATGCTGTGGGAAGCAGCATAAAAAGCTTTTCTGAAGTCTAGATAGACTACACAGCCTTTCCCTCATCCACTAATGAATCACTTTGTCATAGAAAGAGATTGGGTTGGCCTGGTAGGACTTGTCTTTCTTAAATCCGAGCCCATGTTGGCTGGGCTTGACCCCCTGGTTGTTCTGCGTGTGCCCTGTAATGACACTCAGAATGATTTCATCTGGAACTGAGGTTAGGCTAAGAGTAGTTCCCTAGATCATCCCTCTGACCCTTCTTGTAGATGGGTATTATATTTGCTAATTTCCAGACAGCTGGAACCTCTCTGGTTAACCAGGACTGCTGGCAGATGATTGAGAATGGTTTGGCAAGTTCTTTTGGTATTTCCCTTATGTATTGGTTTTCTGTGGCCAGGTTTTCGTAGCAGTGGGGGTGCTGAGGGGGAGGCTTCTTCGAGAAGCTGCTGGAAGTTTTCTCCATGTTCAGCAGAGCCAATGCCAGCCGGCTCCAGGCTGGGCCTGCCGCTAACCAAGGCCAGGCAAATCAGTAGTTAAAGTAACACCTCTGTGATAACATATTTAAGAAGGAAGGGAAAAAAAGTGGTGCAGATGAAGATGGCTGCCAGAGAGGAACAGAGTGAGAACTTGCAAACAACAACACAGACACCAAGGTCAGTGCAGAAGGAGGGGGAGGAGATGCTCCTGGTGCCAGAGCTGAGATCCAGCTGCAGCCCATGGTGAAGACCATGGTGAAGCAGGCTGTCCACCTGTAGCCCATGGAGGACCACAGGAATACAGAGATCCACCTGTTGCCCATGGAGGGGCCCATGCTGAAGCAGGTGGATGCCAGAGAGAGGCTGTGACCCCATGGGAGGCCCATGTTGGAGCAGGGTCCTGGCAGGGAGCTGTAGCCCATGGGGAGAGGAGCCCACGCTGGAGCAGGATTCTCCTGCTAAGAGTTGTGGCCTGTGGGGGACCCACGCTGGGTCAGCTGTACCTGAAGGACTGTGCCCTGTGGAAATGCGAACCCTGTGGCAGCAGTGTCTGAAGAGTTGCTGCACACGGGATGGACTCTCACTGGAGCAGTTTGTGAGAGGGACTGTTTCTTGTGAGACAGACTCACCCTGGAGCAGTTCATGAAGAACTGTCTCCCGTGGGAGGCAGCCCATGGAAATGCAGGGGAAGGACTCCTCTCCCTAAGCAGTGGCAGGGAACAACAAATGACCATAGCCCCCATGCCCCATCTCCCTGGATCGCTGGGGGAGAGAAGGTTGAATGTGAAGGAGGAGGGGGTGGGGGGGAAGCTGTCTCTTATGTTTCTCACTCTTAAGGTCTGATCTTGTTAGTAAGAAATATAACAGATATCCACACATGGAATCTGTTTTGCCTGCAACAGTGATTAGCGAGGAATCTTTTATGGTCCTTAACTCGCAAAGCCCTTTGTTATATTCTCTGTCCTCTTCTGTTTGTAGTGGGGAGTGACAGAGTGGCTGTAGTGGGCCCCTGGCATCCATCCCAGGTTAAACCTCTACACCTTGTTACTCTGGGATGGATCCCATCAGGGCCCATAGACTTGTGACTAAATGTCATAGCAGGTCAGCAGTCATCTTCTGGATTACAAGACCCTGACCCATCTCCCTGTCACCAACTTCCAGCTCAGAGAGCAGGGTATCCTGAGGACAACTGATTTTGATATTGTGTACTGAGGCAAAGAAGGGATTAAATGACTATGCCTTTTTCTCATCCTCTGTCACTACATTATCCTCAGCATTTGCCAAATAATGGAAACACTCTTTGACCCTCCTTTTGCTGACAATGTATTTATGGAAACTTTTTTTGTTTTCTTTAACTATAATGGCCATATCAAGTTCTAGTTGGGCTTTGACTCTTCCAATCTTCTCCCCCTACATGACCTCACAACATCTTTACAGTCCTCTCAAGTTCCCTGACCTTCTTTCCAGAGTCGATAGATTATCTTTTTTTACACCTAAGTTCCCGCCTAAGTTCTTTGTTTAACCAGACTGCTTTGTTTCCCTGATGACTTCTGTTATGATCTGATTATTAAAATTTTTAGAAATGCCTCTGCTCAAACTAAGGTGCAAACGAGACCATATGCCAAAGTCAATAGTATGGATTTTATTTAACAAAAAATGTGAGGCAGAGAGAAAGAGATAGAAAGAAATAGTAAAAGACAGGGAGTGGGGAGAGGAAGAAAGAGAGTGGCAGAGACATCAATTAATAGAAAAAGTATCACTACCCTGTGGAACCCAATGGCATCTCCTGAGTCTGTTCTGTTCTTTTTGGTGCTGAGGGTCCCAAAAACATAGAGTCCAATAGACTAATATACATTCAGGAGATGCCAGGCACCTCCCCTGGGTCGCTGGGGGAACCCGTACAGTCTCTTTCAACAGGCTCTGGATTTGTTGCCTCACTTGGATTACATGCAGGCCTCAAGAATGAGTCTGGCAGGCACTTTGGGTATCTGACGATTTATGGCCCCTTCTCAGAGGACAGTCTGCTCCTGAATATTTAACAATTACTTTTAAAAAAACATACAGCCTTCCTGGACTCCTTTGCCCTTCAGAACTGACTTCCAAGTGACTTTGTCAATCAATGTCCTAAAGAGGCCAAAGTCTGTACACCAGAAGTCCAAGATGGAAGTTCTGCTGGTGACCCTCTTTACTTCACCCAGTATAAAAACCACTAATATTTCATGGATACTATGCCCAAGTGTAATGGGTTTAATATTGGGTTTTTCTGGGGGGAGGGGGGAAGTTTTGGGTGTTTGTTAAAGCATTAAAACCATTTTCTTTTGTGTTTTCCCCAACTTCTGGGAGTGGAAAGCAGAGGAAGATGGGCAAAGACAGTCCTGGCTTTGGTTAGATGAGCTAACATGCACTCACTGGCAGCTGTGCAGGGATTGAGGGATGTGGCGGGGTGGCGTGGAGCTCCCACACTGCTGTTGCGGCAGGACCCCATTCACCGAAGCTGCACGGGGGCTCGCCTCTGTGGTGGAGTGGTGCAGACCCCTCGCTTCCATGTGGGGATGGAGTGCCCAGTTTCAGCCCAAGTGCTCGCTGCTCCTTGCAGAGCTCGGCAACCACTCCTTGGACGCCCCTCACTAGTCCATCGGTGCTCGCTAGGGGCAGGAGGTGGCCCCACTAGATGCGTGTAGAGCCATGCCTGCACTGGTGTCTGTGAAGCCCCCTTCACTCTGCAATGCCACTGTGGCACAGCTTAGATTGCAGGCAGGGAGTGGCGCAGGATCGGAGCCGTGCTTGTCCCCGTGGCGGCAAAGCAGTGCTGGAGTGGGGTGGCTGAGAGTCCCCCCTCATCCCCTGTGCCGCGGCAGGACTGTTTTCCACTATTCCACTGGGCTCCCGCTGCCAGGTTTGCATGGTGGGGCACGGTAGGACAGCTGAGTCCTGGCTCCTGCTGCTTCACTGAGCTCCCACGTGGCGAACTGGTGGTGGAGTGGTGCGGGTGGTGGAGCAGTGGCAGGCTGAGCTGAGCTCCTTTTCTGGCAGGAGCGGGGTTTTCTCTCGCAGCCTGGCTCTCACCTGGCGCGAGGAGCTTCCAGCACATGCTGGGCTGCACGGGGACAGCTGGCAGGAGACCCACCACCACCACCCTGGCTTTGGGTGGCAGCGGTGGTGTGGCCCTGCAGCCTCCCCGCTGCCTGCAGTGGGTTCCTGCAGGCAGCAAGGGCCCCACGGGCAGTGCTGCCAGCACCTCTGTGTGCCCACCACGTGGCATTTTTGGCAGGAACGCCATCGTGCCTCATGGTGAAATCTCAGATGGAGGAGTGGTGCCCAACTCTGCTGCCCAGTGGGAGGACTGCATAACCAGGAAGAGGACTCTGAAATCACGTGGGATTGCCAGAACATAAAAGCCAGAATCCCAGAAGTTTGGCCCCTTTTTCCCAGCTTGTCATGGTCGAGACAACATCGGCTGCTTCCCCTCGCAGTAACTCACAGTTTCCCTCACCCTGTAGTACCTCTGCTGCCCAGTGGGAGGACTGCATAACCAGGAAGAGGACTCTGAAATCACGTGGGATTGCCAGAACATAAAAGCCAGAATCCCAGAAGTTTGGCCCCTTTTTCCCAGCTTGTCATGGTCGAGACAACATCGGCTGCTTCCCCTCGCAGTAACTCACAGTTTCCCTCACCCTGTAGTACTACTGGAACTCTGACAGTGATGGCAGAACACTACCCAGCTGCAACAGTAGTGGTATCTCTCCCCTTGGGTGTCCTTGGTTGGGAGAGGGGAGGCTGCTTTTCACTGTTCTGTTTTTCAAAGGCTCTGAGGACTGGGAAATACCATCTTTGAGGCGCCTTTCCCTTCCTTCCCCCTGCTCCTCAGTCCACCAGTCTGCTTGGAGGAGCAGTTTGTCATTTTGGTGGTTTTTATTATTGTGAATATTGTTGGGTTGTTATTTCTGTATCTGTTTAGTGCCTAATGGGATTCTATAGTTCTGTAGAGCCTCAGATAAACTGTTAGCTGTTGTTGCCTATATTAAGTCTCTCATCCTGATTGCGCCCCCTAGCATTAAAACCAGCACACCACGACAGCCACCAACCACCACATCACCCATTAGTGCTTCTTTGTTCACAAAGAACAGGTCTAGAAGGGCACCTCCTCTTGTAGGCTTGTTTACCAGTCATGTTAGAAAGCTGTATACCACACAGTCTTGGAACTTTCTAGACTACTTCCTCTTTATTGTGCTGTATTCCCAGCAGACATCTGGCACAGTCTAACTTTTCTGATTTTTCAAACTTGATTTTTGAGGTCAAATCTCATCTAATGCAAAACACCATGCTCCAATAATTTCAGTTTAAAAATATTGATTTGCATCAGCAGACCATCAAGCCAATAGCATTTAGCTGAAATTTATTTTCATAATGCTTGTGTTGACAAAATCTATGTATTAATACCATAATATAATAGTGAGTGTATTAGAAAAAAAGATGTAGCTCAGATAATAAATATTATATGAGACAGAATGAAGGATAGAGAGCTTTTGCTGAAGAAGGTTAAAATCCAGTGAGAGCGCAAAATGTCAGCCTGAATAACTGTTTCCCACCAGCAGGAATTTCAAGAGACGTAAATTGAAATGAGAGAGAAGCTAACTTCCGACAGATGTTAGCAACCCTTTTTTCACTTAGCACATAATAAACATATGGAATGGCCTATCAGGCACTATTGCTGAGGCAAAACAAAAGGATGATTCAAGAAAAAATTTGATGCTGTTCTACAGAAATGGAATACTTAGCATGGATTAGCCCTGATGGGCGAATAGTCCTGATGGATAAACTTCTCCAACTAAAAAATTTGGTGTTTTTATATTCATTTAAATGTAAATATCACTTCAGTGGCATCTATCTATTTCTTAGCTTAGTAGGAGGACTGTTTCATTTCCTCTTTTTATTTTTTTTTTTCACTGAGGGGAAAAAAGCAATCTTTGTTTCAACAAAAA
>VXBA01001220.1:18500-69145 GCA_013399895.1 Serilophus lunatus
TAAAAAAAAAAAAAAAAAAAAAAGCAATGTCTGCAACACACAGTCTTCCCCTCTCCTCTCCCTCACACATAACTGACTTATAGAAGTACAGGAGATTTGAGATGGCAGCAACTAAGTTGAATTTTTTTATGGTATGATGCGTTCAGATATTTGAAGAAAGGCTAGTTGTCTCATAGAAAGTCACTCAAGGCAGCTTATGTTAGAAATGCTACTTCTGAACACTGCCCTTCAAATTAAAAGATAGAGCACGTCCTTGTGCTTTCTATGTCTGTCCAAAGCCTCAGTATCACCTGTTTTCATAACGGATTCTGAGGAGCAATCAAAGCAGCTTATCAGAGCACTTATTACAGGACTGTATGGAGACCTCAAGTTTCTCAGCTCAATTATTCATCATGTTAGTGTTTCTGAAGTAGACTCACCGAGCCCTCCTCCAAATGAAAGCATGAATTAAAAGGCATTTGAAAACCAGCGACACAGGTTTGCTGCAGTTGCGGTGAGATATCTGATCAGGACCTGCAGGATAGGTAGATGTAGTACCTTCTACTATTTCTTGAATGAGTGGTGGACTCTTCACCACTTTTATTAAAGACTAATGCAAAGCCAATTTGGAAATTATATGTGTCCTGAAATACAAGAAATGCTTTGATTCTGAAAAGAGTTACACAAATAGATAATGAATTGCAAAAAACACAGAAGAGCTGGTCAAACTCTTACCACAACAAAGGGTCAGAAGATAACAATAAATTTCAAAAATTAAATTTACTTGTGTGCCCTGAATAAAAAACATGTGTGGTTCCAACTGTAAGTTACTCTTACTATTTTGCTTAACAACTTGTACACACTCAGCAAAAATTAAAATCTTAGAGCAAACAAAAAAAAGGACATTTTCTTTCAATGCAAGCATCCAGTCTTCCCAGAAATTGACTGGCTAATCAAAATTAGAAATGTTTTTGTAATTTCAAAAAGGTTCTAATTTTAATCACAGTTTATTTTTAAAGGTACATTATTTTTAAAGAAGTCCTAATACTGAAAATGTTCTTTGTAAAAGGGGCTTCGATGAAACTTATTGACAGGTGAAATATTCACAAAGGACAGTGCACATAAGAGATTTTTCCTTTGAGCCAAGCAGTAACAACCTAGTTTTCATAATTTAAAAGGAATAACAAAATAGAAGAATACTTTTCTAAAGAATATATGCCGCATTTTATTTCTTTATATAATGAAGCTTTTGTTCCTTTTTTTCTATTTTTCCTTTCTATTTCTCTTTCCCCACTCTGAACACTACTGCTTCTAATGTATAAGAATAAGGATATAGTTTTAAAATGCTAAGTTTAAAGAAGACATTTGAAATATGTGTGAATTACAGTAGCATTTTCACTTCCACAGGTAAATAATAAAGAAATTGAAAAAAACAAGTAATACAGTTCTTCATTTATTTTTGTGGCATGAGAAGATCACCAGCTGATTTAAAAATATTTCCCTTATGCTGTGCTACTGCACACTGGGTATGTTACAGAATGGTGGGCTTGGACTGATTAAATAAAATTTCTCTTTCATGATTTCTCCATTATTTCAACAGTAGCAAGTCTTAGTTCAAGGAGATTTTCTATGGTAGAACTGCATGCCCTATGTTCTTAGCCTCAGTGCCTGCAAAGAGGTCACAAAATTGTAGCTTAAATCTGGTTGGAAAGTAATTTTAAAAATTTGAAAGTTTTCTTAGTAGAATTTTGCAGCTTGTGAGATTCCACTCTGAAGGTGAGATACTGCTTTGCTGTAAGTGTACAAAATCTGGTGTTGGTTTGTTTTAGTACAGTGTCATACCCTCATATATCAACAACCTACCTTTGTTAGTATATATTTATCCTGTAAAAATACTGAAAGTGTCAATAATAGAAAAATGTTTAATTTAAATCCTAAAAAGTAAGTGTGAAATACCTATTCTAGTTTTTCTCTCCAGAGAGAGACCATTTACAAGAGCATTTAGTGACAGAACAAAGAAGAATGGCTTCAAACTGAAAAAGGGTAAGTCTGGATTTGATATTAGGAAGAAATTCTTTACTGTGAGAGTGGTGAGGCAGTGAACAGGTTGCCCAGAGAAGTTGGGATACCCCGTCCTGTTCAAGGCTGGTTGAACGGCGGTTTGAGCAAGCTGGTCTCGTGAAAGATATCCTTGTCCATGGCAGAGAGGTTGGAACTAGATGATTTTCAAGGTCCCCTCCAAACCAAGTCATTTTATGATTCTATAATTCTGTAAGAAAGAGATGAATAATGAGTCTACCTTTGTAGAAACAAAGAGAAACAATTAAGAAAAGCGATTTTTTTTTTCGTTCCCTTCTACAGATTCCCTGTAAATAGTAGTGTTGAACAAACAACCTTCTTAGACATTCTTTTAAGTAATGTGTGACTGACATTGTGAGTTGCAGTCAGAATTATTTCTGTGGACTGTGCTGAAAAGTTACAGAAGACAACTTGTTTAGTATTATAAAAAAATTTAAGAACATCTGTTAAGACAGATAGAGAAATGGTATTTGGTGAGGAAAAAAAACAACAGGAAAGGGGGGGAATTTCCATGGGTACAAATGTGAAAAACAAAGTCAGAAAGCTCAGAATTCTGATTCCATTGTATTGCTCTAAATACACCACAGCCTTTGAACAAAAGGTCGTTAATCAAAACACTCAACATTTTGTACTATAGAAAACTACTTGCTCCATATCCTCCTACTTTTAACTCCTCCAGAGCTAATATCTCCCTTGTTGAAATACCCACACCAACATGCTCCTTAGTAAATGTTATTGTGCTTGTTCACCATTGATGGCGTTTTGAGATAAGTATTGATGTTAGTAGCCAATGAAGAAAAATGTGTTTCTTCTGGGGGTTGTAAAATGTACATTTTTGAAGTTCTAAATTATACATTGACCTCAGTGCTATTCTCTATGTCTTCTGTGCTAATGTGGATTATTCATTTAGTTTTCTAAGTATGTGGTGTGTGAGCACCATTCAGCAATACTGGCATGAAAATAGCAAAGATACCTTAGTGCAAGCCCTTCTGTATTGTAATAAAGTCCTAGAAAATACGATGATTTTTAATTGTTTCATTTCTGTGATTATGTCTGCCCAAGGCAAGACAGAATTGAGAATGTATTTCTCTGGTGTGCAAAAACATTTATTCAGAATATATGCAAATTAACCAAACATACTCATAAACAGCAGCACTGAGCTGATAGTTAATGATAGTAAAAGCTGATAACTTAATGATGAAAAAAAATACCATGCCTAACTAATAGGCTGTAGCACTTTCATGAAAACTGGATGTCTCAAACAAAACTCAAAACAAAACAAGAAAAAACAAAAAAACCCACCTCATTCTTAACACTCTTTACACAGCTGTTTCCTGGGATTGAAAAGTAGTATATTTTTATTTCATGATTGTAATGGGTTAACCTTGGCTGGCCGCCAGGTGCCCACAGTCTCTTTAACCCCTTTTTCCCCCTGAAAGTCAGGCAAGGGGAAAAGAATACGATGGCAGACAGTGGGTTGAGATAAGGCAGTTTACTAAAGCAAAAATTAAAGCAAAGCAAAGCGAAACCCGCGCAAAAGCAAAAATACTAATCTAATCTCTACTTCCCATCCGCGGCGATGACCGGCCACATCCAAAGAAGTAGAGCTTCAACGCGTGTAGTGGCTCTCTCAGTAAGCCACCATGGGAGACTGTGCATTCCCCCCCCTTTCCTGCTTCTCCCCCGCTTTATATCTGAGCTGACGTCATATGGTATGGAATATTCCTTTGGTCAGTTTGGGTCAGCTGGCCCACTTGTGTCCCCTCCCAGAATCCCGCCGTCAGTNATATCCTTGTCCATGGCAGAGAGGTTGGAACTAGATGATTTTCAAGGTCCCCTCCAAACCAAGTCATTTTATGATTCTATAATTCTGTAAGAAAGAGATGAATAATGAGTCTACCTTTGTAGAAACAAAGAGAAACAATTAAGAAAAGCGATTTTTTTTTTCGTTCCCTTCTACAGATTCCCTGTAAATAGTAGTGTTGAACAAACAACCTTCTTAGACATTCTTTTAAGTAATGTGTGACTGACATTGTGAGTTGCAGTCAGAATTATTTCTGTGGACTGTGCTGAAAAGTTACAGAAGACAACTTGTTTAGTATTATAAAAAAATTTAAGAACATCTGTTAAGACAGATAGAGAAATGGTATTTGGTGAGGAAAAAAAACAACAGGAAAGGGGGGGAATTTCCATGGGTACAAATGTGAAAAACAAAGTCAGAAAGCTCAGAATTCTGATTCCATTGTATTGCTCTAAATACACCACAGCCTTTGAACAAAAGGTCGTTAATCAAAACACTCAACATTTTGTACTATAGAAAACTACTTGCTCCATATCCTCCTACTTTTAACTCCTCCAGAGCTAATATCTCCCTTGTTGAAATACCCACACCAACATGCTCCTTAGTAAATGTTATTGTGCTTGTTCACCATTGATGGCGTTTTGAGATAAGTATTGATGTTAGTAGCCAATGAAGAAAAATGTGTTTCTTCTGGGGGTTGTAAAATGTACATTTTTGAAGTTCTAAATTATACATTGACCTCAGTGCTATTCTCTATGTCTTCTGTGCTAATGTGGATTATTCATTTAGTTTTCTAAGTATGTGGTGTGTGAGCACCATTCAGCAATACTGGCATGAAAATAGCAAAGATACCTTAGTGCAAGCCCTTCTGTATTGTAATAAAGTCCTAGAAAATACGATGATTTTTAATTGTTTCATTTCTGTGATTATGTCTGCCCAAGGCAAGACAGAATTGAGAATGTATTTCTCTGGTGTGCAAAAACATTTATTCAGAATATATGCAAATTAACCAAACATACTCATAAACAGCAGCACTGAGCTGATAGTTAATGATAGTAAAAGCTGATAACTTAATGATGAAAAAAAATACCATGCCTAACTAATAGGCTGTAGCACTTTCATGAAAACTGGATGTCTCAAACAAAACTCAAAACAAAACAAGAAAAAACAAAAAAACCCACCTCATTCTTAACACTCTTTACACAGCTGTTTCCTGGGATTGAAAAGTGGTATATTTTTATTTCATGATGCAGGAAAGAGTCATGTCAAAAGGGATACACAACAGGTAATTACAGTTACCTAAACCATTCTATTTCTTGTCTAGGAGTTCCTGTTTCCAGGAGAGTATGTTTGAACGATCTGCCTGTGGGGCAAAAATTTCATGACCCAACAACAGGTCAGCATCTGCTAGGAGAATTAGTTAGGCTGAGCGTGCAGTTGTAACATGGAAGAGCAAGCGATATGAAAATAGGAATCAAATTAATGGGAAAATCCTGTTCATGGCCGGTTGACCTTGGCTGGATGATCAAAGAGTTGCTCTATCACTCCCCTCCTTAGCAGGATGGGATGGGGAGAAGATAAGATGTAAAACACCCTTGTGGGTCAAGATAAAGGCAATTTAATGAAAAAAAAAGCAGAAGCCCTTCATGAACCCAAAAGATTTTATTTTCTACTTCTTATCAGCAGATGGTGTCCAGCCACTTCCTGGGATGTTGGGTTTCAATACACGTAGAGGTTGCTCCTCAAGACAAATGTCCGAAGTAATTAATTCCAGCCCTACTTCCTCCTCTTTTCTCTTAGTTTTCATTGCTAGGCAGATGCCATATGATATGGAATGTTCCTCTAATCAATTTGAGTCAGCCATCCTGGTCCTGTTCCCTTCTAAGGTCTTGCCCACCCCTAACCTACTGGCGTGCATATGTGTGATGTTACAGAGTCAGAGCTGATCCTGCCCCAGCACTGCTTGGCAGTAGCCAAAACGTTCGTGTGTTATCAACATCTTTCTGACTACTGGTACAAAGCAAAGCATTCTGGGAGCTGCAGTGGGGAAAATTTATTCCATCTCAGCCATACGCAATACAGATGCACAGATGTGCTTAGTGACAGAAAAGAAATAGGACAGCAGTAGATTTTAAGAAAGGAGAAATCCATACTTGAGAAGTGTTAAGAGTTGCTTTTGAAGATGGAGCATATGTCTTTTAGTGGAGCTTATTCTATAAAGGGAAAAATCATTGTGGAAAATTATCTAAGGTCATTAAATTTTCAGTCATTATTACATCCTTCCTCTTTACTAGGGAAAAAAATTCAGAGGACACTTTTTATTCACATGCTTTCTTGGTCACAATGAATGAAATAATATTGGGTGTGATCTTTAAGTCTTGAAAAAGGCAGAGATCTCACTGCTGTTAAATCACACTTAAGAGTTTACTTATCAGAGCCAACAGCCTGTCAAAATAGCTTCAAAATTAACAGACTTGGAGAAACACTAGAAGATAAACTGCAACCAAAAAGAAACAATTGAGTGGAAAGTGGCAATTTTCCTCAGGAATGTTCCAGGAGTAAACAGGTTATAAAGAAAAATAAGAAACAAAATACCGGTGCAGCTTCATAGCAGCCTACACCTTTCTCCTGCTTCTGTATGATCACAGCAGGGAACAGAGGGCTTTAAAACTGCCAAGAGCTGAAATAGCTTCGGCTCAATCAATTCATACAGGTTTTGCCTTTTATTTTAATCTAGTGGAGGTGAGTGAGCTGAAGAGTTTTAACATACTAAATGATAATTAGCATGGGATGATTCTCAAAAGGTTTGGAGTTTCATTGATTGGAACTTATCAGAGCCTATTTATTAGCAGCAACTCAGCTAAAAGACCCAG
This sequence comes from Serilophus lunatus, assembly GCA_013399895.1. Classification (NCBI taxonomy): domain Eukaryota; kingdom Metazoa; phylum Chordata; class Aves; order Passeriformes; family Eurylaimidae; genus Serilophus; species Serilophus lunatus. The sequence continues at coordinate 25,233 of VXBA01001220.1, forward strand.
AAGAACAAGTTTCTGCAAAGATTTCTTGTTCTTCCTCATTCACCTGGACTGAAAATATCACACAAAAACTACTTTTCTCACTTTACTTGAAACTCTGCGAGGAAGATTATTGATAGTAGTCATTAAAAAGGACAGGTGTTTTTTCTGGTTGTTGTAACAGCTGGCTGCATAATTCAATTCGATTAATATGTAAGAATTCACATATGGGTGGGAATTTTCTGGATGGCTGGAACAAGTGACAACATTTAACAAATTATCTAAAATAGGTCTCAGGGTGTTTCTCTAGCCCTGAAAATCCTGAGGATTCTACAAGCTTATCTGTGTTTGGAGATCGACTTTCATGGATATGAACTATATTTCTTTATTATCATGTAATGCTTTTGAATTTTCTGATGCCATCGTAACAGTATCAAAGAACCCTCAACTTCTTCTGATTAAAATATTCTCATAGTTTGAACTTGTCAAAAATCATACCAAAACCAAAGAAATCAATAACAACAACCTAATTGCAATCAGACAAAGATCAAACATTTATTTTAGATGATCAAAATTGCTTATTTTTCAGAAACACATAGAATGTAAAATTATGTATATAGAATGACCAATCAAAAGACTCATTAAATTAGTGCAGAGAGTTCTGCCTGGAATGAACAGCATGAAAGGTGTTTCGGTGAGAAAGGAGGACCATCCTGAGCCAATGTATTTTCACTGATGTTTTTTGGTGAAAGAGCAGAACTAAAAAGCTCTCAATTTTGTAAATATGAGAAACTTATTATATCAAATCTACATCTGTTATAATGCCCATAAAATTTCACACTAATATCTACTTCCATATCATAGCAATCACTCTCTGAGTACTCACCACGAAACAGGAAACAACCTTAAACAAGCTTGTTTGCCTTGGATTCACATGCATAAGCATTGTTTTAACCTTTAAAACATCTGCACTCCTGGGGTCTGAGGCTTGCAGATTTTTAAGCCTTTGCTCTAGGATACTATAAACACACTTGAAAAAGTGACATGTACTATATGTGGGGAAGCATAAGTTATATGTTACGCCCCTGAGAGTGAAGAATGCCTGCTGTACGCAAATATTTGTATGCACCTGAGAAGATTCTCATTTAAGTACCTCTCCAAGTGTAGTGTGGGGCTTGGCTAAGCACTTTCAACACAAATCCAGCTTTTTTTTTTACTTTTGGCTGGATTTACTTCTCCAGCTGCAGAATAAACTGCTAGGTTATAAATGTTAGCCATTAACTATGGCACTTAGCACAAGGAATATTGCAGTCATATATTGTTATATAAGAAACTACTTCATCTCTCCTATGTGGCATCTCCATAAGCCATTAACAACAGAGAGGAATTCTACATTTAACCTCAAGGACACAGAGACTGGTTTATTTGTGTCCGAACCTTCACTATCTCCCATCTCTTACTGTTTTATGTCATGTAGTGTCAAAATAAGTAGACATTGTTATGCCATAAGAGATTTTAAAATTAGCTTGTACTAAAAAAAGAAAAAAATTCAAATTCAGTCAACCAGTAACCTGAAGCAAGATGAAAGCCATATATTTAAACTAACTCAGCCAGTTCGGTGTTTTCTGAGTACCTACTACCCAATTTATTAATTTATTTTTTTATAATGTAGGTTTTGATTAATCCATTCCAAGTCTGTATTTGTTTAATTTTATTAATGTAACTTTTGATGGCCATATTTCCTGAACATAAATTATAAAAATCATCATAAAAGATAAAATCTGAATTTTACAGAATCTGGCAGATGAAGTGTTTAATCACAAAAATCATATACAGATGCAGCACTGGCTGATTTCTTATTAGCAAGCTAAATTTTTTGTTTGAAAGACTGAAATATTCCTTTCCATTCAAAATGGACTTTTTGAAAAATTTTTAGAAGAAATGTAGGCAAAAGGAATGTAAAATTAAGAACACCCAAGAATAAGAGAATATTTAAATGAAATTGCAGTAACTTTCTGAAGTTTTTTCCTTATTACTTCAAGAATCATAGAGAAAAAAATATAACAGTAATTCACAAATGTTTTGGCTGAGCAGTTTCTCAATTTGCCACATAATAAACATGCAACCTAAAATATCAGTTCTACTTGCATTGGTGTGCAAACTGGAAACAACCCTTACATGACCAAGTCCTGGCATCCAGTGGGCTATGAAATTGTATACTAGTGTTTATACATATAATATCCTGGATATTGGGATCTGAAAACAAAATGTGATTTTATATCTCTTTCAAATTGCTAGAGCACAAACAAGGCAAAGACAGGAGTTCTCTTTTGTGGGTGAAAGAACCTGGGTTAATTCTTTCCTTCCTTTGCTTTTACATTTGATAACAAAGGAAGGCTTCCAATATTATTATGTTTTGCACAAAGTTCCTTGTTTTGACTTGAAGTGGGGCAGTGCTTTTATCTGTGCAGGACTTGGCTTTCTCTCCTTTACTCTAAGTAGCACATGGAAACCCAGATCAAACTGGTTTGAACTCAAGATTCATGTCTGGATATAAAGATATAAAGGAGGAAAGGTAGAATAACATTTTTGATATTTTCACAATAATAGTTTAATTTGTTATGAAAACCAAACTCTTTCCTGAGGATGGTGTATGTGGCTTACACTTCTGATTTTTCTCTATTCAAGCTTGTTTTCTTTGTCCTTAGGAAAAAAAAACAGGCAGTATTTCATGCCAGTATTATTTCAGTTGTATCTATATTTATTTGGATTGTTTTATTAGTAATAGAAGTTATTTCTCTTCAGCATTTAGTTCCTCCATTTTTATCTTTGCTCAATGTCGGCAAAATGACATCATGGTTCAAAACAGCTGTAAAAACGCTTAAAGAATTTCATGAATGGGTGGGGTAGAGTGGTTGGGGGCGGAGTAGTTGAAGTAGCCCAGCAGAAAAGGACCTGAGGGTGCTGGTTGACAGCAGCTGAACGTGAGCTGCCAGTGCGCCCAGGTGGCCAAGAAGGCCAACAACGTCCTGGACTGTAAAAGCAATAGCGCGGCCAGAAGGACTACAGAAGTGACTGCCCCCCAGTACTCAGCATTGCTTAGGCCACACCTTGAGTACTCCATACAGAAGACCAACGAAGCTGTTGAAGAGTTTGGAGGACATGTCCTGTGAGGAACAACTAAAGAATTTGGGCTTGTTTAACCTTAGAAGAGGAGGCTCAGAGGTGACCTTATTATTCTCTGTATCTGCCTGAAAGGAGGTTGTAGCCAGGTGGGAGTCAGTCTCTTCCAGACAACCAGCGACAGGACAAGAAGACATGGTCTTAAGATGTATCAGGGAGATTTAGGTTGGACATTAGGAAGAATTTCTTCACAGAAGGAGTGATTAAACAATGGAATGGACTGCCCAGGAAGGAGGCGGAGTCACAGTCTCTGGAGGTGTTTAAGAAAAGACTGTATGTGGCACATAGGGCCATGGTCCACTTGAAATGGTGATGTTAGGTCAAAGGTTGAACTCAATGAAATCAGAGGTCTTTTTCAGCCTAACTAATTCTGTATTTCTGTGAGCATTATTGATTATTAAGTAGTAGGGACAGATAGGAATTTCTTTTGGGAAAGAGAAAGAAGATTATGAACTCAATTTTAAATTGACTAAATCACACATACTGGAACAAATATAGAAGTATATATTGAGAAAAATAATCTGTTTTATTCAAGTGTCATTTGGACTGTGTAAGGGATAAGTGAGAATGAATTACTCAGTGATAATGGGATGGAGAGTACAGTATGGGAAAAGAGAAAGTTCTTTCTCAGTGTGCAGTCTGAGAAGAGTCCATAACTGGATGGCTACTTTCTCCAAACCATAAGGACTGACCTCCTTTTACTGTGCCAGTATGAGAATAGATCTGCAAAGGTGGATGGAGAGGGAGGGTCATTGCTCTATTTAACGTCCATGAATCATGTGGGATGACTGTAAAGAGGACGAAGCTTCAGACTGAAAAATACATTTCTGTTAAGGGTACTTTACATTGACAGATTTGCCAGGCATAAACCAAAAGCCAGAACACTCAATTGTGCATGGTATAACTCTAAATTCCTTATTGTTCACTCTGCCTTCCAGGTATAGCTGCGGCCTCTGTGAGAAATCTTGCTTTTTTCTACAAAAAAAGTTACTCTAAGACTTATAAAGATGAGTACTCCAAATTTATATTTCAAATGTAAGACTGATATATCCAATGTAATAGTAGTAGTAGTAGTAGTTGTTATTGTTGTAATTGTAGAAATAGTTTGAAAAAGTAATAACGGAAAACAAAAAAAAGTTAATTAAAAACCCCCACATAAAATCTCTCCACTTACCCATGTATTCAATACTACAGGGAAATTGATTTGGCTATGTTACTGACAGCTGAATAGAAAAGTTTTAATATTACATTCATTAAAATACTAAGCAAGACAGAGTAAAAGGCCAGGTTAAACACTTTAGTTTGCTGACATTGGTAAATTGTACAGAGATTTATCTCAGTAAAAATGAAATAAACATATTGACTGAAATATTTAGAACTGTGAGTCAAATTTACTGCAGTGGTAACTGATTTTTTGTTGTAGATGGTCTATTATAGTCTTCCACGACTGAGCTTGCAGGTTAGAAGACTGAATCTAAAACTCAATATTCACTGAGATGAATATTTGTAATGGGTTAACCTTGGCTGGCCACCAGGTGCCCACAGTCTCTTTAACCCCTTTTTCCCCCTGAAAGTCAGGCAGGGAATACGATGGCAAACGGTGGGTTGAGATAAGGCAGTTTACTAAAGCAAAAATTAAAGCAAAGCAAAGCCCGCGCAAAAGCAAAATACTAATCTAATCTCTACTTCCCATCCGCGGTAATGACCGGCCACATCCAAAGAAGTGGGGCTTCAACGCGTGTAGTGGNAGCCAAAACACTGGCGTATTATCAGCACCACTCCAGCCACCAATGCACAGCACAGCACTGTGAGAGCTGCTGTATGGGAAATGGGCTCCATCTCAGACAGACCCAATGCAATATTCCATAATTTCTTTTCTCTGGAAGTATTTCATAAAGCCCCATGGTACTACTACATAATATGTAAATCAGATTAATATAAGACTACGATCTCCAGGACTGTCAGTGCAGCAGTTCCCTGCAGTATTAAAGTCCACAAAGTCCTGATTTTTAATATATCATGCAGAATGAAGAAAACACATGTTGCATGCAAAAATAGCTACACTTTTTGGAAGGACAACCAACCAGATGCTTTCATTTATAGTCCGAAGACCATGGGGATGCAAAAAAAGGTAAGGTGTTAGTCCTGGGACTAAACCTAGAATTTTTAGCAATAAATCTTGCTGTGAGCAGTACATATAAGGTTTTCAAAAAGTTTTTGCCATTGAAAAGCATGATGAGAGAGATTTTGTATAAAAATAATCTTATTTGATAATACTTCTTAACAAATCAATATTTTATAACTTGCCTTATGGAATACTACTGCTAGAAAAGGTTTTGCCTTTGTCCTATTGGACTGAACCCCTTTATTGTATGCCAGTTTAGTTATGGGTCTCTGGTACACAGGCAGGGTATGTGAGGCAGCTCACACAGTTCCTCCATGAATGCAATATCAGAGACATAAATAAGCTATTTCTTTTTTTGCAAGACTATATGCTAAGTAGAAATATGGTTTAGATAGTTTCTGTGTTAATTTTTTCTTTATATGCCATATAGAAGTTTTTCTCACGGTTGATTTCCACTGAAGGAATAGCATAACCAGGCTTTTCTGAAGAATGGAGGTAAGACCTTGCCCAAAAAGATTAGAGTTGTCACTAAAAGAACAAGCAGCCCATGTTTTAATACATATCAAAACTCAAAAGTGAAGTAAACTAGTTGGATTGTCAGCATGTCCTTGTCTTCCTTTCCTTCAGTTTTTATGACTGTTTGAACAGAACAAAATCACAGATTAGAGACAGAACTCTAGGGCAAATTTGAGAAATTAATAATACCAATCTTCTGAGGTATGAAAAAAAGATTTTGATACAATTTTTATGAAAGACTTATAAATTATCTACCTCAAAGGTGCTTGCATGCTTGCAAAATAAAACTGAAACAGCACAGACAGAAACATATTGGATGTCAGCATACATGCTTTCAACAGTTTTGAAAATTTTTATTTTAGTGCATGTTTTACTAAGCCTTTTTTGTTTTTCAAATAAAAATTATTGCTTTAGCAAGGCCAGCATTAGTCCTTAATAGTGAAGATTCACTTCCACAGTGAGTGCTGCCAAGAGGTGACTAAAGGTAGCAGAATCAGTGTCTCTGATTGAAATATCACCTTTTTCATTTTAATACGTATTTTTTTCTCAGCACAAGATTAAGAGAGAAGATTGTGCTGATTGCAACTTCTGTTCTATTTATGCATACATGTGTACACAAAATCATTACTGCTTTTTTTTTTTTGTGGTTAAAGGTATTTTAGCTAGGAGCAATTGAAGGAATATGTTTAGTTGTGTAAATTAGATATTACGCAAATAATTGTGCTTTAACTGAATTAATAGGTGATCAGAGCCTGATTGTTCAACTTACAAACATACTTTTTCATTCAAAGAAGTGGCATTTTCTGTTAGGTCTTGTTACATATAGGAGAAGTTGTATAGATAGAAAGATACTGTAATCTAACTAGTTCAACTATTTAGCACATAGAGAGCAGTAGGTGAAGGCAGTTCTTTGAACCAAAATGAATTAGTTATGTACTTTTAGGAGACTTCAGAATTGATGGTAACTTTCTAGTAAAGCAATTCTCTTTCTTTCAGACTACCCGATGATAACAATTTCTCTAGCATGAAGTTTGTTTCTCTACTGAAAACCTTTCTTCATAGAGGATCCTGCAGTATAGGGGAAAGTGAGGAGAAGATGACATTTCAGGCACAGATTGTTTTGTGAGCTAAAGCACTGAATTCAAACACCAGGGGAATAGGTGAAGATTTCCAGTCTACTGAACACCATCTACTCCATATACAAAGGGGTTATGTGCTTTGGGTGACCTTCTCTCCCTCAAGGCTATCTTTGTCATCCATTTTCAAAGCAGATTAACTTTGTTGACCTGTCACTTCAGAGATGGTCTATGCAGGTATAGCAGCACCTCTGCTCCTTTAGGATTACAGCACTTAAATATATGACAACTTTGCAAGTATTTGTAATTTTACGGTGAAAATGTTTTCAGCTCGGGTGGAGGACGAAGATATTTTTTCACGTCTCTTTCCTAACTTGAGACATCCATTTGACCTTGAAAAGTTGTAGCTTCTCTTCTGTGTATTGGGAATAACAATGAGTTCCTAGGAAAAGATGGTAATGTCTGAAATTACAGCCTCATAAACCCCTTAATTCTCATCATAAAAATAATATATAAAGTAGAGAACTATGAGGGTGCCTTACAATATTGCACTGTCAGGTTTAGGAGCGCTACAATAAAATTTACAATGCCTTTTTATTTGATAGTTGGTAAGAAAGAAAGAAAATCTAGCTTAAAAATTGCTGTGCAATAAACAAGTGAGCTCTTCTAGGCATGGAGGAAGGGAAGCAAGGAGCTGGAAATGCTGAGCTTTGGGGCTTTTAATACATCTTTACAACAATTTTGCTAAGAATCCCAGATGTTCACTCCAGGTGAAGTTTTAAACACATGATAGGCTAAGATTTTGAAATTTTTCTCATTATGAGTCAAATGGTTTTTTCAGAGTGTTTGAGGATGCAGATAACACAAATAACTTTAGGACCTTCTGAGTACACAATCAGAGAAGAGAGAAAGAGCTGTTTTGGGCAGGAGATACCAGATTAAATCCCAAGTGTGTTATGACCAAGGGGAATTTTCCTGCTGATGCTAATGAAGTCAAGGTTTCATCTAAGTTTCCTTAGGAAAGTTTCATGATCTGTCTCCTGAGCAGTAGTAATCATCTTCTTTATTATCACTTTCCATTCTGACTATGGCTTGCTTTCATGGTCAAAAGTCTAGTGTGCTGCTCTGTGCCTAGCACACAGATGATATTAGTTCATTGCAACTCCCACCTGCAGGAACTGGTTCTCTAACTTGAAACACACAAGGTCATATTTCTGCTTCCAAATGCTGGCTAAAATGATGGTTACTGTAAAATGACAAATATGTCATATTTGACATGACAGGCAAGTCTAAAAATACCTATTTCTCAACTTGGAGACTATAACATGTTAGATCCAGTATTTTCTTAAAAGCTTCACTGGAAATGTTTTGTGTGCAAAATGTATAAAAACATATAAACAGGATTACAGTATGTAGAATATGAAAAGGCACAGAAAGCAAGCATAAATACAAACATTCAAGGTCAAAAATATGGGACATACACAGAGGTGTTTTAAGAATAAATGTGAACAATTTTCCTTTCCCCTTAAGTCACTCATCTTCAATGGAATAATTTGCCTAGGAGGGACAGGCTTAGTCTTGTCACACTTTGCACGGCATTCTGACCACCAGAAACTCCTGAAGAGTTAGGCGTCTTGCAGAAGCCTTTTTTAATTTGACCTAGCTAGTGGTAGACTTTTCTTCTGTGACTTTGTTATTGAATTCAGTGACTATATGAAAATATATGTAAAATACGGACCACATACCAGCTTTAGGATGGAAACTCTGAAATGCTGTAGTACCTGAATGGTTTTGAAAGCTATAATTCATATTTGTTTACTTGAAAAACTGTGTCTCATACAAATAGCTCTAGTATTTCTTCAGAGATTCACAGTGCTCTGGTAAATATTTTCATGCATGGTTAAACTTTCATACATCGTTATGTGGGCAAAAAGTAAGTCTATCAAAAATTTAAAACAACCAGTTGTTCTGGGAGGCAGCAGATGCTGAATATTTCACAGATGCCTTCTTCCCATTTGTTTGGTTTCACCACTTATGTGGAAATAACTGAAACACATTTTCCAAGCCTTGTCAGTGCACTTGATCAGCACTCTAGTGGCAGATGAGTGTGATGGTGTCCAACAGGTGTGAAAGTGCAGGATGAGGCTTTCATTGGAATGCTTTATTGGTTTCTGCTAATTTGCATTTGACTTCTCCCAATACTTGCACAGGAATCTAACATACTTGTCATGTTTACAAGGTATGGTAAAGGCTGGAAGATCTACCATCTGAAGGAAAACTGCCCTCTTCCTTCTACACAGCCTAACAGATAGTTCACTCATCATAGCAGGCAATTATGAAATCATGGTAGAGTATGTATCCTCTTCCTGAATTTATACCTATCATTTTTAAATTCTTTTTACAGAAGAAATTACTAATTACTTCAGTTTGTATTTATTACACTAAGAAATATAATTTGTCACTTTTTTGTAAGGACTAGAATTTCAATACTTTCATTTTACCTCTAGTATGTTGAAAATGGCTTATAGAAGGTTTTAATCATGAACTTCATCTTTGCCTGTGAATTAGTGGTACGTTATTTGGTTAAAGTTCTTAAGCTTTTAGAGTAATTGAAATGTCGTGTTGAATCTTATGAAGAATTAACTACTGATAATTTTAGAAAGTAAATTAAAGCTTTTCTAGTTTTCAGGAGATTGGCCTTCTAAATTTCCCTTAAGGTTTTTATGCAGTGTTACTTTTTGAGTGTTCCCAGCAATGTCAGCCTCCAGGATCTCCTTCACAATGTTATTTTGAGTGCAATAACATAAAACCCCACCAAACCGAGACATAGTTTTAGGTTACAACAGTCTTCCAAATAGTTGCTTTACTTAAACAGATGCCTAGGTTTACTGTGTAAGTATCAGAATCCTGCAGCATCTCAGGCAGCCACATTTTATATCAGCTATAGTCCCTAGAGAGATATTAAAGCCTAATAACTTCTTTTGGTCAAGCCTACTACTAAAATTAACATGTGACAATTCAAAACACCTATAATAAGATATAAGCCTCTCACCTGAAAGACAATCTCAAATAAAAGCATCCCTAAATGTTGTTAATTATTCAGCTATAGCTAATAAACACATTGAAATGCTGAGATATCAGCATATAGAACTATAGGTATTGTTTCATCGAAATTAGTAGAATCAAAAAACATTGAGAGAAATTCATGCATAAACCTAGAAGTTCCAGCTAAAACAAGAGGGACTTCAGGGAGCAGTTGCTGTTGTAAAATAGCTGCTTCAAAGAGGTAGCTACTAGATTTTGACAAATTTAAAAGCCCACCCCGCAAGTAACAAACTCAGAAAATAAATATTTATCATAGATTCTTCTTGTGAAAGGGTCAGAAAACTAGGGGCCATGAAAGGTAAAGGCAACATTTTTACACTACTTTTAAGTCAGATATTATGTTAGCCTCTTTTTTTAAAAAAAATAATCAAATTTTTGTTTTGAATTAATTCACTGGAAGAGGAATAGAAAGATAGCTTGGCATTGAATTAATACTTATGTTTCTTTAGTCCTGTTGAATTTTGTTAATATTTTTTATGAATCGTAAGCTTCTTCTACAAGGCAAGCTAAAAAATCCAACCAAGCACTGTCACCATATTTTATAAGAAACATGACTTTTTTCTTTTGCAAATATCTGGTCTGAATATCATAACAAATATTATGATTATATAATAAAATTATCACATTGTCACACTTTGGGGTATGCCTGAGATAGACCCACACAGAAACATAGGGGTTGGGTACAAAGAGGTGTAACTACTCTAGGATGCAGACCCTCGTACAGCATCTGAGCTCTGTCTCATTCACACAACATGATTTCTTCCTCATGGTGCCTGCAATGAACACAGATAAACCTCAAAGGATTTCTAGTCTCTTTGCTACAAAACAAGGCTTATTTCTCTTCTCTTTTGGCCATTTATGTGATTTTGCACTGCTAGGATTATTATGATAGAATGTCCTTGTCAACTCTGCCCCTTTGAAGTCCTCTTTGGAGCTCAATTCCAGCTGAGTGAGAAGCAAAAAAGTTTCCAGTCATCCTAGACTACAATATCCTGCCATATTAGGAAGTTTGATCTAAAATGGAACATACTAGCTTACTGGAAAGAGAGCACAGGCAATGAATTATGCAGGGTTTCTAGTCAACAACCTTTTTATACTGTGTTCTATCTCAGGATAAATGGTACAGACTCAAGTGCTATATTTGTCAACAGTAAACTAAACCTGCTGCCCAAATTCCACACTGGCAGTGCTAAATTGCTTGTATATTGTTATGGCTGTCATTTAAGTCAGCTAAAGCACAATTCAGAGCAGGGCTGTCCCCGTGTTCCTAACTCATCCCCTTGTGTTTTCACTTTTCATGAACTCAGACAACTGGCAACGCTGCAAGAATTACTGGGGCTGCAACAACACCTGGGCAGAGGGGGTTCGATTAAGCGCAAGAGTGCCAGTGATGCAGCACTAACTCTGGGGTTTTTTATTTGTGCATAATTTAAAACATTCCTTGCAGTCATTTATTTCAATGAGATTATTTTAGAAATGCAAATCCCCTGGCTGTGGATTGCAGATTGTAAAGAGATGAGTCTATTTACCTGACGTGATACTTCAGATGACTCCATTAGACTTAAATCAGCAGGACATGAGCTGAGTAGTATTGCTACATATACAGTTTTTGTGCTTTTCTCTTATTTCTTCAGTGTGTTGTATAGAGAATTTACAAAACCAAAGAAATTAATAGGATATTATCAACTCAAATGACCTTGACAGTTTTCTCCCCAAAACATCTTTTAAATACATACAAGAGCATTTAGAGGTAGCTTTTTAGCACTTCACTAATCAGGACTTGGGTACCGTTCCACTGTGTTAAATAGAGACTGACTTAAAGCTGATCAAATGGGAGCCTTTAATTCAGACTTAAGACTTCAGACTTGCAATCCTAAAAACATTGACCCTTTCAAGAATGTTACTAAATCTGCCGTGTCTTCAAATCAGATATCTTTTCAAGGTCAACTAGCCCAAATTTTTCTTCTAATTGTTATTAAAATAGTATCACAGGCAGATGTAAAGGAAGATCAAAGTATTTGCCCCCTTGTAAAAATAAGGTGGTTTTACAGCTTTGTTAATGCCTACATTTGGTAGTGCTTACATTTCTATTCCTCTTTTGAAATGCTCTTCTCTATGAAATCATTCATTCAGAATCAAGTGCCTTACTACATATCTTGATAGATGTTTTCTCTCTGCCTAAGATTATTTTTATTTTAAAAATATTTTTAGATGGATGTAATTTTGAAGCCAAGAGTTACTGGACCAATAAGTTCCTAGCAGATATACTCATCTCACACACTTCAGTTGTTAGTGAGTTAAAAAAACCCCACAACTATTATGACAAAATCCAAATGTATTATCTTGCAGTGTTGGGGCATCAGTCATATGTCAATTCTTGTGATGTGAATTATCAGAGCTGGAGAGAACTCTGGTCTTTTTTCTTGTGTGATGGAATCTCATACACCTTTATCATTTCCACAAGGTGCTCGTTATTCTGTCAGCACTTCTTCATAATTATTATTGGCTTGGCTATGTTTCCGCTTCCTTTTCTCAGAAGCGTTTCTATTTTTTAGATGACTTTCCAATTTGAGAACTTATATGTAACTCTTGAAAATTCCTATTTATAGATATTGAAACTAATCCAAATTTTATTGACACAAATTTCTCATTTTTCTGAAACCCCTCACACTGTAATATTATAAAAAGATTCATAAAGAATGAAATGCTCAGACGTATATTAATCTCATGAATGCAATGTGAAATGAATCTGTGTGAAAAGTGAAAAATATCCATACCTATCTATTAAAAAATAATGAAATCAGATTTTCAATCATTAGGATGTGAATATTAGGAAATGCCAGAGTTAATTCAGATTTATCTCTATGTACATGTTACTCTAATTATAGCAGGATTGTACTTGATAAGAATACTTTATAAATATCACTCAGTCTTCCATGTGCTGGCACTCCATGTGAGCAAACACGGAGGCAGCAGATACAGACCAGATGGCCTAACTAGGAATGTGTTGTTTACATAAATTTGTGTGGTTTCATTGTTTGTTGTGAATGTGCAAACCTGGTCCATATTCTTACAGGCAACAGATATCCAGATACTAGTCTCAGGATTGAGACCATTACTGATATGATCAGTTCCCTCATTGTATGAATACAAATTAGTTCCATTTTGAAAGCTTTTCTCCAGACTTGAAAAGGTAGCCTCATTAATTAAAGCAAATATATGTTCTTGGTTTTTATTGCACACTCAGTATAAAAGTAAGTCATAATCTAGATGACACAATGGTCTCCTGGTTTAGTTCTTATCATAGAATCACAATCACAGTAATGTTTAGGCTGGAAGACACCTCTAGAGACTGATTAGCTCAGCCACAGAATTACAGAATTAACTAGGTTGGAAAAGACCTCTGAGATCATCCAGTCCATTCTATTACCTAACACCATCTCATCCACTAAACCAAGGCACTAAATGTCACATCCAGGTTTGTTTTTTTTAAACACTTTTAGGGACAGTGACTCGACCACCTCCCTGGGCAGCCCATTCAAATGGAAAATCACTCTTTCCCTGAAGACTTTTTTCCTAGCATCACGCCTAAACTTCCCCTGGTGCAGTCTGAGACTGCGTCCTCTTGTTCTGTCACTGGTTGCCCAGAGAAGAGACTGACCCCCACCTGGCTACAACCTCCTTTCAGGTAGTTGTAGAGAGCAGTTATGTCTCCCTGAGCCTCCTCTTTTCCAGGCTAAATAACTCCAGCTCCCTCGGCTACTCTTCATAGGGCATTGTGTTCCTGACCCCTCACCAGACATGTTGTCCTTCTCTGGACATGTTCAAGCATCTCAGTGTGGTGGTAGATTTTTGAAAGCTGGGCTTTTAAGCCTAATTTTTAAGAGCTTTAAAGTTAGCATAAGCAATTCTGTCCCTCTGCTAAAGCTCGAAGTCAGCCTGGAAAATTTCTGTCCAACGAACAGCAGAAGCAAAAGTAAACAATATCCTACTTTCTCAAAACATGGCTAGAACTTTCTCAAAATACATCTGTAGTTTCGCACAAACTAAAGTGGCCTAAATTTCTCGCACAATAACAAAAGGTTTTCTTTTATCCAGCAGGTGTAGTTTTGGAAGAGCCTTCTGATGCTCTTCTGATCAACAGCTTTGTCCAGTATCAAAATAATAGTCCAAGTTTCTCAAAATAAAGAAAGATGACCTAATACTTAAGCTCATCCAATAAAAGAGTTAAAAACAATTGTGTGGGCCAATAAAGATGTAACATGCTAGTTTCTAAAAAGAAAAGCTGTAAGTTCTCTCATTAAGCGGCTTCTTGGAAGAAACCCTGGCTCATGTGTTTACCGAGGTCACTGGACCCTACAACGACATCTCAACATCTTTCTCAAATTGAGAGGCCCAGAACTGGACACAGTACTCAAGGTGTGGCCTAACCAGTGCTGAGTACAGGGCAAGAATGACTTCCCTCATCCTGCTGACCACACCATTCATGGTACAAGTCAGGATGCCATTGGCCTTGGCCACCTGGGCACACCGCTGGGTCATGTTCAGCCAGATGTCAATCAGTAACCCCAGGTCCCTTTCTGCCTGGCTGCTCTCCAGTCACCCTGTCCCCAGCCTGTAGCACTGCAGGGGATTGTTGTGGCCAAAGTGTAGAACCTGGCATTTGAACTTGTTAAATCTCATGCTGTTGGATTCGGCCCATATATCCAGCCCATCAAGCTCCCTCTGCAGAGGCCTTCTACCCAATAAGAGATCAGCAATCCCCCCAATTTGGTATCATCTGCAAACATACTAATGGTGGACTAAATCCCCTCATCCAGATCATCAATAAAGTTATTAAACAGGAGTGGACCCAACACTGATCCCTAGGGGACTCCACTAGTGACTGGCCACTATCTGGATGCAGCACCATTCACCACTATTCTCTGGACCCAGCCATCCAGCCAGTTCTTAACCCAGTGCGGAGTGCAGTTTTTTCCTGTTGTGGTACCTTTGAAGGGCAACCCAGCCACTTGGGACATCAAACACTTCTCTGTTTTGCATCATGTGCAAACTTCTTGAGGATGCACTCTGTCCCATCTTCCAGGTTTACCATTAATGAAAATGGTAAAGAGTATTAACCTCCAGCATCAAGCGCTGGGGTACACACCTAGTGACTCTCTCCAGCTAAACTTCATGCTGCTGTTCACAACCCAGCATCTCTGACAATTTTCAATGTACCTCCCTTTCCATTTACAGTCTATGCTTCATCAGTTTGCCTGTGAACGTCCTTTGTTACAGGACACAGTATGAGAAGCCTTGTTGAAATCAAAATCCATTACTTTCTCATCATCCACTGAGCAAGTCGTCTCATTCTTATAGACTATCAAATTGATGAATCATAATTCATCTACATAAATCCACACTATTTCTCATCATCTTCTTGCCTTCATGGTCTTAGTAATGGTTTTCAGAATTGGTTGCTTCATCCCCTTCTAATGAAGGTAAGGTTAACATCCCTGTAGTTACTTGGCTCTACCTTTTTGCCTTTTTTGTTTGTTTGTTTGTTTGTTTGTTTTAAATATAAGTGACACTTGCTCTCCTCAAGATCTCAGGAAGTTCCCAGGTCACTGCAACCTCTCAAAGACAGACAAGAGTTGCTTTGCAATGACATTTGTCAGCATTCTCAACACTTGTGGGTGCACCCTGTCAGGTCCCACGGACTTGCACCTCTCCAGTTCATTTAAATTATGTCTATCCAGATACTCCTTCAAGCTGCCCTTGCTCCCGACTTTCCCAGTATATGGGATTACTGAAGTCCAGTGTTGAAAACAAACACTGAGGAAAAGGTAAGTACCTCGTTAAGTACTTTTTCATGTCCTTTGTAACAAGATCCTAGCTCCATTCAATATTTGGATTAAACATCCTTCTTGTTGCTTTTCATGTCCCTCATCAGTTTTCAGGCCAGAGAGGTTTTGACTTTCTTGGCACCATCCCTACTTGCTTATGGTTTCTCTATATTCCTCACAGATCATCTGTGTTTTGTACACTTCCTTTTCATGTCTGAGTTTAGACAAAAGCTCTTCATACATGCCTGCAAGCTTCTTGGTGCCTTTACTTGGTTTTCTTCTTGTTGAGATAGACCATTTGTTAGCTTGGCGGAGGTGATCCTTGAAGGTATCCTAAATGCTTCTTCTCTTCTGGAACCCACACCAGGGCTCTTCTTCAGAGAAGTCTGTTGTACTTTCTTTTTGATATACATTAACATTAGGAAGAGAACCAGTTGTTTTAACTATGTGTTAATCTGTGTCTCAGTGAAACACAATTCAGAAATAGATCCTGCTACTTACGTTTATTTGCGCGTTTTGTCTTTATTCCTATTTTCTCATTCAAAGTGAGTTATTTCCTCTGTCTGCAATTTCTGAGCTTTAATTAATTGGTGTAAGATTGGTTTTGTGTGACCTGTAAGATATTTTATCAGCAACTTGTTTGTCCTTTGTGCATCCAATTACAATATCTGGATTTTAGGTTACCATAATTAGCATTATAAACTAATTATAAGATTTCAAGTTTAAAGAAAATGCACAACTGCATTCTAAAACTACACAATTAATTGGAGATTTTTAAATTAAGTTGAATTTACATTTTGGCACAACAGGACACAGTGTAATATTTAAATGTCAAGGGAATAGTCATTATTAGTAAGTAACAAAAATTAAATGTGCTTCACTAGAAGGCTTCAAAATAAGATTGAAAATTAGGCACAATAATAAACAATTTCATAAATCTAGCAAGAACAATAATTTCTTTTAGGTAAGAGCATGACTGGGCTGGGAATTGGTTACATTCTCTGTTTTTCTAGGAGCTGCCCTTCCTATTTAATTACCAGGAGTCAGTTTGTGAAATGGCTATATAGCTCCAACAAATCAGCCAAAGAGGTTATCTTGCATCTAACCAGTTTCCCAAAACATAAACATTTACTGACTTATCAACGAAAATCCCTTTATCCTTACCTTAAAATAAACTGATCCAATGATCATTTAGGGTAATACCTAGATAGCTTAGGTAGACTGCTAGTGTCAAGCAGTGTGGAAATAAAGAATACAGTAAGTCAAAGATGTTATGTGGAATCGTGTGTCATAGGGAGATAGGGGAAGTCATGTTGGTCTGAAAGGAAAAATTAATGATTGCAATCTGAATAGCAAGTAGGACAGAGATAGCAAAACCCTAATGTGAATAGCTAAGTCTCTGTACCCACTTCTCTTCTGTCTGAAGCACAACATTTTTGCTTATGATACTTAGTGGTTGCCTCCAGGCTTTCCAGAATGCAGTAGTTTTACCACAGGGAGCGCAACAGGATGAAAGACTGAATAGAGATTCAACAACAAACAGGTTTATTTTCTGGGGCTCTAGACCTTATAGAATCCCACTAGACACTAAACAGATGCAACAAATAATCACCCAACAATATCGTGCAATAATAAAAAACCTGAGAAAACAAACAACAAATTGCTCCTCCAAGGAGGCTAGTGGGAAAAGATACCACACTGTGACAGCTGGATGGTGTTCTGTAGTCAGTGCTGGGGCTCCGATGCTGCTGCAGGGTGAGGGAAGCCAGGAAGAACTGAACCACAATAATCCGAGGAAGAGAGACTTCCAGTGTTCATGGCATTTATTGGCTCCTTATACCATGTGAACTGGGGCCAGCACTCTCAGGCATGCTGCCTTCTTGGTCAGTGGCGTTGGGCACCTCCTCTCTGCCTGGGATTTCACCATAGGCAAGATGGCGGTTCTTGCCAAACCCACCATGTGCTTAGTCTCTGGGGGCTGGCGGCTGCCACTGCTGCCAACCGCAGGGCATTCTCGGGGCCAGTGGCAGGGCCCACGGGGCCCCCACCGCCTGCAGAGACTGGCCGCGGGTGGTGGGGGCCATCCATAGGGGCAGCTGCTGCCACACGCCTCCCGGCAGCGTGGGGAGGGGCCACAGGGCTACGGTCACTCCTGGTGAGGTCTCTTGCCAGCTGCCTGCCAGAAGAAAACTGCTGCCTCATGCTGCTCTGTGGCTCCATGCTGCACGGGACCCGGGCTCTGTCCATGGGAAACTGCTGAGCCCAGCCCAGCTTGCTGCAGCGCGGGGTGGACATCAGCACAACAGGCGCAGCCACTGAGCTTCACTGCTGCCCCACCACTGCCCTGCAGCATGAACCAGAGAGCAGGAGGACAGAGGAATGACAAGAGCCAAGACCCAGCCGCCCTCCCCTGCCCTGCTGCGCAGCCCTGGCGAGTGGGAGCCCAGGAGAGAGGCTAGGATGGTCCTGGACCCAGTCCTGGCTTCATGCCACTCTGCCACATCCCCCAGTCCCCCGCCTGGCTGCAGAGGACAGGCAGGAGAAGCTCCACAGATGCCGAGACTGGAGTTTGACCACAGTACGTGGGGGGAAGAGAACGGCTTTCTTTCATGCTAACTGAAAAGGGAAACAGTTTTAATGCTGTAACAAGCAACAACCCAAACACTCTCCCCTTCCTGGAGGAAAAAAACCCCAGTATTCAAATCCATTAGACAGAACTTCATGTTTTCTGGAAAATTGTACTAAGAGTGAGCTCCCCTCTCTGCATAGAGCTCAAACAACTTAATTTGTTTGACAAATTAATTAAAATTAATTTTACTTAACAAAAAGGATACTCAGAATCACAGTATCACAGTATCAGCAAGGTTGGAAGAGACCTTAAAGATCACCAAGTCCAACTCATAATCTAACAGTAACCCATCATCTAAATTATGGCACCAAGCACCTCATCCACCCTACTCTTGAGCACATCCAGGACCAGTGACTCCACCACCTCCCTGAGAAGCCCATTCCAATGGCAGATCACCCTTTCAGTGACAGATTTCTTCCTAATATCAAGCCTAAACCTCCCCTGATGGAGCTTGAGACTGCGTCCTCTTGTTCTGTCGCCAGTTACCTGAGAGAAGAGACTGACCCCTGCCTGACTACAGCCTCCTTTCAGGTAGTTATAGACAGAAATAAGGTCAAACCTGAGTCTCCTCTTCTCCAGACTAAACAACCCAGCTCCCTCAACCACTCCTCATAGGGGTTGTGTTCTAGCCCCTTCACCATCCTTGTTGCCCTTCTCTGAACATGTTCCAATAACTCAACATCTTCCTTATATTGAGGGGCCCAGAACTGGACACAGTACTCAAGGTGAGGCCTAACTAGTGCCGAGTACAGGGGAGGATAACTTCCCAAGTCCTGCTTGCCACACCATTCCTGATGCAAGCCAGGATGCCATTGGCCTTCTTGGCTGCCTGGGCACACTGCTGACTCATGTCAAGTCTCCCATCCACCAGCACTCCCAAGTCTCTCTGTCTGCCCACTCTCCAGCCACTCCGATTCCAGTTTATAGCTCTGCATGGAGTTATTCTGTCCAAAGTGTAAGACCCGGCACTTGGACTACTCTCCAACAGATCGACACCTGCTCTGAGCTTGGTGCCATCTGCAAACTTACTAATGAAGGACTCAATCATCAAGGTCATCAATAAAGATATTAATCAGAACCAGGCCCAGAACCGATCCCTGGGGTACACCACTAGTGGCCAGTCGCCAACTGGATGTGACACCATTCACAACAACTCTCTGACCTCAGCCATTCAGCCAGTTCCTAACCCAGGCCAAAATGTTCCTGTTGAAGCCCTGTGCTGCAAGCTTCTCCAAGACTTTACTATGGGAGACTGTGTCAAAGGCTTTACTGAAGTCCAGGTATACTACATCCACAACCTTCCTCTCATCTACCAGGCGAGTTACTTGGTCATAAAAGGAGATCAGGTTGGTCAGGCAAGACCTACCCCTCCTAAAACCATGCTG
Source organism: Serilophus lunatus (assembly GCA_013399895.1). Classification (NCBI taxonomy): domain Eukaryota; kingdom Metazoa; phylum Chordata; class Aves; order Passeriformes; family Eurylaimidae; genus Serilophus; species Serilophus lunatus. Next base: position 45,056 of record VXBA01001220.1, read on the forward strand.
GCTGGGCCTTATTTCCTGGTCATCCTGCAAGTGTTGCATGATTGCACCTAGGACTAGCTGCTCCATAACTTCTCCTGATACCGAGTGTTATGGATTTGAAATGGGGTTTTCCGGGGGAAGGGAAAATGTTTTGATTGTTTACTTGTTCACTTATTCGTAAAACCAGTTTTTTAGAAGCATGAAGGAAAAGCTGAAATGCTAGTGTCAGCATCTTCAGCGCTTCTCCGCCTCCTCCACTCTCTGTGTTGTGGGGCAGGGACCGGGGAACAGTGGCGGCAGACAGACAGGAATGGAACTGGTTCTTCTACATGCCCGCAGCACTAGGCAAAGGGGGCTGTGTGTTCCGCTGTGGAGCGATGCAGGGACGTACCATGATCGCTGGCGCTGGTGGCGCTCCGCTCCTCTCGCTGCGACTCCAGGCAGGAAGAATGGGGCAGCGGGCAGAGATGCACTGTGACCACTGTTGCCGGACCCCTGCGCACCTGTGGTCAGCATCAGGGATGTGGCGAGGCAGCGTGAGCAGTATGGTCCCAGCGTGGCTCGGCTGCGGCTGCTCTTGCTATCCCTGCTCTGGGTTGGAGTGGGGGCGGCAGGTGCTGCTGGCCCCGTACTGCCATGAAGGAGTGCAGCTCTGGCTTGTCCCCTGGCAGCGCTTGTCCTTATTGCCTGCGGTGGGTTCCACCAGCCCTCCCTTGCCAGTGGTGCCCCAGTGAGGTCTGTATGGGTCCCAGCCATGGTGGGTGGCTGGCGGGAGCCCACCAGGATGTGGAAGTCCTGGCTCTCTTTTCAGCTTTCTCCCGAGCTGAAAGGAGCCACGACATCTCCTCTCTCAGCTCCCAGACCGCATAGCTTGCTTTCCCTCACTTTCATCGGCACAGGTAGCAGCACAGCACCATCAGAGCTCCAACTGTGGCACCTGGAGACAACCCAGTCAAAACATATTTGATAGCTTTTCCCTTTAGGTGTCCCTGGCCGGGGGTGCTTTTCACCTTCTTTGTCTTGCAGGGACTTTGAGGGCCAGGAGAATGCCATCTGTGAGGTGGCTTCCCCTTCCTTTCCCTGCTTCTCAGCCGACCAGCTGGCTTTGAGGAACAGTTGGGTTTTTTTTGTTTACTGCATGACATTGTCGGGTGTTATATTGTGTGTGTATTTTGTTCAGTATCTGGAGATTCTATAAGGTCTTTAAAGCCCTAGAAAAATAAACCTGTGTTTGCTGTTGCATCTCTATTCTGTTTTTCATCACTGTTGTGCTCCCTTTAGTGGTAAAACCACCACACCGAGGTCAGACTGACAGGTCTGTAATTACCCAGATCATCTTTCTGGCACTTCTTGTGGATGGGTGTCACATCAACCAGCTTCCAGTCATCTGAGACTTCACCTGTAAGCCAAGACTGCTGATAAATGATGGAGAGTGGCTTAGCAAGCTCATCTGCCAGTTCTCTCATCACCCTAGGGTGGATCCCATCTGGTCCCATGGATTTATAAGAATCCAGATGGTTCAGTAAGTCTCTAACATCTTCCCCCTGCATTATAGGGGGACTATGCTGATCCCTGTTCAGATGGCCACTTGTCCTATAAACAAACTGAGCTGCTGCTGAAAACTAAGGCAAAGGAGGCACTGAGTGCCTCTGCCTTCCCCTCATCTGTAGTGACTATATTTCCCTCCACATCTAATAAGGAGTGGAGGTTATTACTGCCCTTCTTTTTGCCGTTAATATATTTATAGAAACGCTTCTTAGAATCTTATCCTCTGGTAAAAAGGAACTATTTTGTTGCCTTGGACTGCACAGTTGAGCGATTGAGAGATGTGAAGAGGTAGGTATTTTTTAGCAGCTTTCCCCTTGACATAAGAAGCTATGAAAATACAGAGAAAGGAAAGAAAGAGGCTAGCATTCATTCTTGCACAGGCAGTGGTTACTCATGTTCCAGGAGCCATGAGATCCACCTTAGATGCTTGGCTGCAGAAAAATATGTCTAACTTGTGTAGTAAACACACTGAAGCTGGGCCATTATGCCAAGAGGAATTAAATGTCTGGCAGGCAGAAACAGAGCCTAAAAGATGTGGAGGCCATTATCTCCAAAGTATTACTGAGATCAGAATATATGTAGCTGCCTAAGGTATTACGTCTAGACAACCTTGCTGATAAGTTTAGGTGATCATAACAGTAAAGGAAGCCTGCATTGATGCCCTGGACTTCTGTGCCCAGCCTCTACCTATCTCAAATTTGATGCCACAGCAAGTCGTCTTTATCTTATCCTTTTATCACATGAAATGAAGGGAATGGCCTTCTGGTGACATAGTTAAAATAAAAAGTATTTTGTGATACTGAACTCTAACAGATTCTTCCTTTGAAGTAAGGAGAGTCTGGGAGGTAAATGGGGAAAGGAATTAGGAAGGGAAAAAAAAAAAAAAAAAAGAAGGAAAAAAGATAAAAGAATGACATAGACATTCTGGTCATCCGTCAAGTTGTCTTAGTCTAATCCTGGCATCTTTAAGTATTGCCTGAGGCAGGCAGTTGTCTAATTCTTTGCTTTCGCTACCTACATTGATTTGTTAGTGCTCCTTATTGACTGCTTGATGCTCTCGTTCCTTTACATCACCCTGCTAAGACTTTGTAGTTTTGTTACAAAAAACTGCAGCTTCTCTCTTGTTCCTCATAATCATATTCAGCTTTATCTCCCATTGTGGTTGAAAGAAGAGAAATTCCAGAGGTTAGATGGAAGAGGGTTAGAAGAGTGAAGGGATATTTAATGCAAGTGGAGCCTGAAGGGGCTACAGGAACTGAAAGGGCCTAAAAAAAGTGAGAAGCTCACAATGCAGAATATCAGCAATAGAATAAAAAGAAAAAACTCAGAAGGGGACATTCTCCTCTTCCAGGAGGAAAAAAATATTTTTATGAGAACCTATACAAAGGAAAAAAATAAAATTAGAAGTGCGGAAATAAAGGAGGATGGCAGAGATAAGAATACAGCATGAGAATGAAACCAGAGAATCAGGCAAACATGAATTAAAAAAAATAGATCTAAGATAAAGTGAAGAAAAGCATGGTTTGTTTTTTTTTATGTAGTGATTTTGATTTGGATCTTTTGGGCAGGAGGTCAATGCCTATTGACTGTTCTTTGGCTAACAGAACAAAATATTTGATGTAGTTCATAAGCTAGTAGAACAGTCAGTTTTCAGCCACAAGAAGAAGCATGACCACAGCTATTTAACACAAGGAATAGAGACTGCAGTCCCACAAGCTGAAGTTCCCTCATACAGCTAAACAATATAGTCATATTATATATCATATAGGCACAGAAGAAATCTACCCAAAAACTCACCTGCCCCATTCCCTGGAAACTTTTGTCAATTTCTATCACATAAATATTTCTCAATCAGTTTTCAATGCTATCAGTAATTTAAAGACATTAATCATTCGTGAATGAGATCACCTTTGAGACATTTATCACAGTATTGATGTGATGACTTATTTTACTTCTTATAACAGACAGAATTCTTCAGAAGCACTTATTCAGGTTGAGCACAGAGGGAATGGGGTAGCATCAAACTGGGTACCTGCCACTAGTGGGGTTCCACAGGGCTCCATCTTAGGCCCTGTGTTCTTCAACATCTTCATAAATCACTTGGATGCAGGACTGGAAGGGATACTAAGCCAGTTTGCAGATAACATGAAACTTGACGGAGCTGTTGACTCCCTCAGAGACAGGGAGGCCCTACAGGGCCTCAACAAATGAGGGTATTGGGCAACCATCAACAGTATGAAGTTCAACAAGGTGAAGTACCGGATTCTGGATATGGGACAGGGCAACCCTGGATACTCATACAGACTGGGGAATGAGATGCTGGAGAGCAGTACCATGAAAAGGGACCTGGTTGATGGCAAGTGGAATATGAGTCAACAGTGCCCTGGCAGCCAGGAGGGCAAACCGTGTCCTAGGGGACATCAGGCGCAGCATTGCCAGCCAGTCAAGGAAGCTGATTGTCCTGCTCTGCTCTGCACTGGTGTGGCCTCACCTTGAATATTGTGTGCAGTTTTGGGCACAGCAATATAAGAAAGATATTGAGCTATTAGAGAGCATCCAAAGGAGGGCAATGAAGATGGTGAAGGGCCTTGAGGGAAAGTCACATGAGGATTGGCTGAGGCCACTTATTCTGTTCAACCCGGAGAAGAAGAGACTGAAGGGAGACCTCATTGTCACTACAGCTTTCTCCTGAGGGGAAGAAGCCTGATAGGTTTACAAAGTGTTTGGATGATACTCTTGGGGACATGATGTGATTCTTGGGGCTATTTTTAGAGTAATTTTTTGTTTTGTTTCAAATTAATTTTAAGGCCTCAATATATGCTAGTGTATCAAATGGGATTTTTATAATTGTCTGATCACACTAAGAATATGAAGGAGAGGTATGAAGTAACTTATTCAGTCACTGTTCAAGTAGTTTTCCATTTGCATATTGGAAACCTTAGTCTAAATGCCAGTGTCACTAGGCTGCAGGTATTTTAAGGCTTTTCCTAAAATTAATGCTTTTTAAAAGTTCACTCAAAATAAGGTCATACCTTAAAAGGCAAAAGTCTTTTAAAAGATTTTCCAAAGCTGAACTTGGAAAAGAAAAAAAAAATTGTTCAGAACCATTTCATCTTGACCTACATTACTTTGGAAGCATTTTTGCGTTTGTGAGGGAACACATATTACCAAAAATCCCACAAAAACACCCAAACCCAGAGAGAGTGAGAGAAGAAGAAAACAAAAAAACCCCCAACCTAAAACACAGTAACCTTCAGAAGACATTCAGCAGAACCTGACAAAGTTTTGATTGAAAAAAGATTGATTCTCTAAAGTTTGAGTGGTCAGACATGCACTGAATTTGTTGAGGTTCATTGCTATATCCTAGAAAGTATTTTCAGTCCTTCTATCCTAATGAGCTTATTAGTAAAAGGCTGAAAGGATCATAGATTGTCTATCAAACAAGATTGTCAGTCACATGCTGTTAGCAACTCTGCTGTCATTTATATACCATGGTTATAGAAGAGAGAGGTATGAAAAAATGAGACTTATTGTGTCTTATGACCATTGTAGTGGCACAAAATACAATGTACAGCATTGTGCTTAGGGGATGGGAAGGTATATGTTCTGAATGAGGAAGTCATAGAAAATTAGATAGAATGGTACCTTTCCTGTCTTGTTTCCTCCAGAGATAATTATATTGCATAGAAGAAATTGAATTACCTGCAGCAGTAATAGTTATGGCTAAAAAATACGCTATTAGATGCTATTGAAAAGTAGGAGACACACACAACACAGGAGGGGAAAAGCTGAAACTCAGCTGAGCTACTGTTAGCAACAGTCGTTTTCTAACCTCCCTGTACTCACTATACCTAGACACGACTGGTTGTCAGTGCAGTTTTAAGTCCAACAGAGACTTTTTTCATATTTTTGATTTATTTTTTATGTAGCAGCAGGAACTATTGATAACTTCACTTATAGAAGAATGTGATTTATGGAGGAAAAGTTGGGATAATTTGACTATTACTGAAAGATTTTCAAATCATTAAAAAAGCAGTGTGATTTTAATACAATGCTTCTCAGTGAGACATGTATCTAAAGGGAACGAAAGTAAAGCTTGCTAAAATTACAGATAAATTAGCAATTAAAGGGAATTAGATCCAGGTTGGGCTGAGCTTAGTGGAGCTGGCAGGCACAAACACAAGTAAGTATCACTTCAGTTGTTGTTAGATTACCCTAAGAAAGTCTTTGGGGTACAGATTTATCTTGGATTAAAACAGCTCATCCCTGTTTTTCCTGACAGGTCTTGCTTTGTCTCCCACTCAATAAGGTCTCATTGCTTTTCTTGAAGTGACCGAACAGCTGTGTCAATGGTTCCCTAGTCACCATTTATCTTCCCTTGTGGCATAGCTAATTCCTGATGATAAGAATTGCATTTTAAGTTTGCAGGCATCTTTCATGTAAAAGGACTCCCTTCTGAACACTTTTTATCCTTGCAGTTTTACACTGCTACTGAAACCTTGCTGTATAAACACCAAATCCTTCCCAATGTACTTATTTTCAACAAATGCAGATCATAAATAATTTATAGTAAATTTTTTCAGAAATTTTTTTGGGCTACATTGTGTCTGACTGGTATTCAAGAAGGGGAATCTTTTAGCAAGATTACTACCCATAGCTAGAGAATTGCTGAATACAAGAGCTGTATGGAAAAAGAAAAAAGTATGTTATAGTGTCAGTTCCGACATCAGAGAGAAAGACCTGGTAAGATTGCAGTTGAGGATTTTGCTACACAACAAAAATGTGCATCAGTAGAAGCATTTGGGAGTGACTCAGCCCTGCACCTTGCCTGTTATACAGCCCTACATAAGCTTTGGTAAAGAACAGTCTATGCTCATCATTTGAGTAGTTATCCCATCATGGTAATGTTACTAATTTAAATGCAGCCAATCATCTCATCACCAAAGTATTTGAAGTAGATAGCCACTTAAGTTAGATAGCCATTTAAATTAAAACTTCCTAAAGCTGCGTGCATTTTAAGCATTCAGAGAGAAAAGAATGTGAGCCATAAGACTTCAAATCATCAAAGACAGTCTTTTTGCTTCTCAGACATTCAAAGGAAACAAGGCAAATAGGAAGAGAGAACAGTTTTTTGTGATCTACTTGCTCTGCTGTCCACTTTCAATGCCTAGTTAAGCATGTGTCATGATTTAACCTCAGCCAGTGACCAAGCCCCACGCAGCTGCTCATTCACTCCTGAAGCAGCAGGATGGGGAAGAGAATTGGAAGGGTAAAAGATAGAAAATTTGTGGGTTGAGATAAAGACAGTTTAACAGGGAAGGCAAAAGCCATACATACAGGCAAAGCAAAAAACCCACGACAAACATAATACACCACTTCTCATAGGCAGACACGTGTTCAGCCATCTCCAGGAAGGCAGGGCTCTGTCACACCTAACAGTTACTTGGTAAAACGGACGCTAGCACTCTAAATGTCCCACCCTTCCTCCTTCTTCTCCCCACTTTTTATACTGAGCATGATGTCATATGGTATAGAATATCCCTTTGGTCAGTTTGGGTCACCTGTCCAGACTGTGTCTCATCCCAACTGCCAGTGTGGCAGTAGGAAAGGCAGAAAAGGACCTTGCAAGTCCCACTCAGCAATAGTGAAACATCTCTATACTATCAACCCTGTCTTCAGCACAAATCCAAAACATTGCTTCATACGAGCCACTGAAAAAAATTAACTCTATCCCACCCGAAACCAGCACGGCATGATAGTTTTTATTTAAAACTAACCTCCTGACTATTTTAGAATTGCAGAAAGAGGAGCCTTATCTTGTCTGCCTGAGAAATAGAAAAGAACAAGATAAAAAAAAAAATTGGAGAATCAAGGAAAGTACTATTTTTGGGAAACAATCTTAAAAAAATTATCAGAGCACTTTACATTTCTGAGAAGTTGTTCAGACACATTCACCAAGAATTCATATTCAGTGTCTGCTGCATAATAAAAAGCTACCAGTTTGCGTATGATGGAACAGACTGAATTCATCAGAACCCTGGATGAAAGAGAAAATTTGTGTCAAGAAATTGCAAGTCACTAAAAAAATACTTCCAATTAGGATTTAATGTGTATTTGAAATATTTTGATGAAATGAGCAGAGAACGCTACAGGCCATGCTAAAACATATCTTAAGGAATTCCTGTTTTACATATCAAATTTGTGTTTTATTTAGTGCTGTCCTGCTGTCAAGACAAAGGGTCATTTCTTGTTTTGTGTCTCCCTATCTCTCTTACTAAGAGTTTTTTGTTTTGTTTTGTTATGTTGATTATCACAGAACATTTATCACAGTCAGGGCTTCATGGTTCAGCTCTTCTCTTTTAAACAAAAAGGAAAGAAGAGCATACATTATAGAGTGCAAAATTTCCCTGCCTTGGCAAATTTAGAATGCTGCTCCAGGAGTACTGCTTATATAGATAAAAGATATAAGCTTCGTAGAGATCAAAATATATAACAGAGAGTTAAAAATACTTCACAGGATGCCATCTTGCTAAGCTTTGCATATCAGACAAATATCTTCATTAAAGCTATAATTAATGATTATTTTTGTTTTATGCTGGTGGCATAAAAGCCAATGTGACCCAGATCCCACTCTAATCAGTATTTGAAAGCAGAAAATATATACAATTTATGATTGAAAAAGAACAGGACAAATAAACATACATTAAAGGCAGGAATAAGACAAGATAGGTCAGGGTTCACACAAAAATAATACCTAAATTGGTTAACTAATTGGTGTGTTGTCACAAGCGGTGAGGATGTGATTTATCAGGCCAGATGACTTGGCTTCAATGCAGCACAGTAAAAATGAGATCTTATAAGACTTCTTGAAGTCTGTATTTTCAATAGTGATACTTAATTTTAGATCAATTTAGATTAATTTTAAATTGAAGATTGCATCACAAAATTTTTGTAAAATATATTTTAAGTTAACAGAAACAGTACTGTATTTATAATAATCTCAGCCTTTTTTAATTAAGAAGTTGAAAGTTCTTTTTTTAATTTCAAATTAATTTGAAAATATGTTCTTTTAAATGTTTTATCATGGAAAACATAACATAGAACTTAAGAAGGAGGGAGATATTTCGGTGAGAAAGTTCAAAATTCTCCTTTTGATTTGACCCCAAATTAATATTGTTTATCTTTTGGACTAGCAAGAGAGTAGAATTATTATTTTTCCTCCTGTTATTCCCCAGAAGATATTCTTGTGAGCCTTGCATTCAAGTCAAATCATTCATCCTTCAGGTCTCAGCATCTTTGATTTTCAGGACATTGGTTGTGTATGTTCTCCATTGGGTTTTTTGGGGGTTTTTTTTAAATACCAGCTATACTTTGACAGAGTTTTTTATCTCTTCTTGTTTTTGATTATTCACATATATATGATGTAGATTTGTTCTGTGCTGAACACTTGGAGTTCACATTGTCCTCAGTGATATTTGATCATCAACAGTTCTCCAGATAAAAACGTTTGTGACCTTTGCCTGAAAAATCTGCATCCAAGGGAATCCCACTGCTATTCATTTCCCTTTGTAGAGCCTGAATTAAGGGGTTTCTCTTTCACAAATAATTGAAGTCCCTCGCCTTTTAGTTTGACTTGGTTGAATTTCTTGCAGCACCATAAGCACATAGGGAGCATTGCCATATAAATCAAATAATAATAATATGTATAAAGAAACACCACAAAGGAGAAGAAAAAATTTCAAGCTGTTAAAAACAAATTATACTTAGATATTAGAAAGACTTCCCATGGTTAAAGAATGAGTTATAATATTAACAGAAAATATATCATGCAAGCAACTTTCATTTATTCAACATGATAACAGAAAAAATCGAGTGTCTATGGAACCCATACTTCAGTTGTATTAATTCACATTAATTTTTGCGAGGAAATGCTTAAAAAGATTGGGTAGAGGAAAACAATATGTATGATAATTTTTGGTATTGTATGTCCTGGTTTAATGCTTTCTTTGACATTTTTTTACCTACTATTGCTTCTGTCTGTATAGAATGACTAATGTTACTTTCTCAGGGCATATGTTGCTTAAATACTTCAAAAATTTACCTAAACGAAGATTAAATATTTGCATTATACTGCACACACAACTGACCCATGTGCAATTTTATAAAGGATTCTTGTCTAGGAGTACAGCTAGAAAATAGTAGAACTGGCTAGATGAAAGGTTGCCCAAAAGATACTGAAACAGTTGCCACAAGCATATGGTCTTCTACATGCAGACCATGTTATGGCGACCATTTCTTCCACTTTGTGAAGAAATTAGTCTGTAGGTTTGTTAACTGGACTTCCACTAATAGTATTATAGGATTTCTTGCCTGAGAGATCCTCAAAAGTCACTCTAACCTTAAAAATTCACCAAATTTCCAGTATATTGCATTAAAATATGAGATTGGTGTTTTATTACATATAATAAATTAGCCCTTTGACACTGACACTTGGGTTTTCAGACCTACTACTTAAAAATATATTGAGGAAAATTTCTGGCCATAAACTGTAAAGTTGGGATAGAATAAAAAAATGGAGATGAAAGCAGAAATAGACACATAAAACCTAAAGTATTCGCCCAATGGTAGGTGCCTGTTTGACTGGGGAGACTTCCTTCTTCCAATCCCTGGCGTAGTATATTTTTTTAATGTGAAACAGCCTTCTATGTTGTCCATTTGAAGATTTCAGACTCTTGAGATATCTCATCAGACAAAATTCTTGCCCTGAAAATGAGTGAATAGTTATCCTTCTGTTAACATCATAACTTCTGTCTTCAATAATAGCGTGCTCATTACCACAAAGCCCCTTAGAAATCATTTTATGTGGAAACAATTTCACTTGCTGCTTACTTTCACAGAAATTTTCAAGGTCTTGAACACTATGCATTGAGGAAAGCTGTATTTCCAAGTCACTCAGTGCATGCTCTCTTTTGAGTGTCCTAGAAACGATGGACAGCTGACATTTGGGAGGAGCCCAAGTATTTTCTGCTATTGTTATAATTTATGCATGAACATGTATTGACATCTTAAATTGGAGTCTTCAATAAGAAGAGGGAAACTCATTGTTTATATTTTCTTATTGATTGTTTTTGTACTGTCATAAAGCGATGAAGTATCAAGACAAGACAGAACATGCAGGAGCCTTACCCATCATTTCACTTTGGGTGGTTGGTGCACTGAGGATGAATAGTAGCAAGATCAGTCACAGTAACCGAACCAGGTTCATGAGATCAAATATTATTTTCTCTGAACTGTTTAGAAAAATATTGTTAAATAACGTTGAAAGAAAACCTGACAGTTATACATTGCATTTTCTTGTGCTAGGAATGTTTGTACAAATAGGTCCATTTTGGGGAAATAGCCCCCCCTCTGACAGATCACCATGGTAGTATTTTACTTATGCTCCATCCAAGACTTGAATGCAGCTTGTTTGCCTTTGAGCACAGGGACTATCAACTTCTGTTTTAGCTGACACATAAGTGACTGTAGATCATTGATTTTGTCCTTGACAACTTTTTCAATGATTTTCTGAATGAAAAGTTTACTAGTTTTGGTTTCAAGTACATTTCCTGTCTGCTACTGTGCAGAGCTGATGAATGCAAGAATTGAAATTGGACTAAATGTATCTAGTATATAAAATTTCTTGTCCATTTGTTTTGGTGCGGTTTTTTTTTGTCAGGCTTTTTTTTGTTGTTTGTTTGTTTGGGTTTTTTTCAGGAATGGCTGCTCTTTTATGCTGGAAGAGCGGCTTCTCATCATCCGTTTGTTGTGGTTTACATTCTCCTGTCAACTTTGGCAAGTGAACATCACTGAATGTAATGGGAACAAAAGTGGAGTTTACACCCTTGAAATCTGTGGACTGTATTTCTTCCTTTCACAAAGACTGATTACCAGCCTCTCATCTTAGTAGTTCTGGAAAGGTCAAATGTAACATGGAAGAAGAACTAAGGTAACGGGAATGGGAGAAAGATCGGAAGGGTAGAAAAAGATAATTCAATTTACTCACCTTCAGGTTTGGTGATGTTTTTGAAAAAAGAGGAAAAAACCCAAGAAAATCCTTTGAAGGAAATAAAGAGTAACTCAGTAGTCACACAGAAAAGTCTTTCTAAAGGGGCACTCAGCTCCTAATGATGGCTAGTTTGGCTTGATATCATATGATAGGTTAGTCAGAATACATCTTTTCATCTTCAGAAGCCTTAACTGTTGTGACAATATGTGTTTGTGGGATTTGTTAAGATTGAACTTAGACCCGCAAATATTGCTGTTATGAATATCTAGCATTCTCTCCTGTTACTTGAGCAAAATAGACCAGTTCCTCCATAAGGCTTTATGTTATCTCTTGTTCACTACTAAAAAATTAGGTCAGACTATTAAAAATAACCATCTGCCCAGTGGGTATTTGTCTATAGGACCACGTCTTTATATCAAAGAGCTTTATTCCCTGTCACATTTGGATTTTGTACTGCTAAAGATATATGTCAGGAAAACATTTTGAGGAAATTGCAAGATGTTTAATACATGGTTACATTGATTTAATAGTTTAAAGATGGTGGCTGAAAAATCTGTTGTTTTATAAAGAAGCAAAAGAATGAAGAATGCTGTATTGAACAAATAGCATTGGTAAAGCTACGAAGGTAATCTCAGGATTTATGTTTAACAAAATTGAATTTCAAGGAAAATCAAGGTTATGCCTATAGTGATATTTCCCCCTCTCGTCTCTTTGGTTTTTTTTGACGGGGGAGGGGGGTAAATAATGAGATTGAAGTTTCTGTGATAGAAATAATAGCATAGGCTGCTAAAAAGTTTGTTGTTCATTGGTACATGAATTCTTGCCCTCTTTTAGCTATGTGTGTTGAAAGTTTACATATTCCTGTAGCACAAGGTGAAAAAAATAGCTTTAACTTTCACTTCATAAGATTTAATATAATTGATGGCTTTAAGGTATGTTACAGGTAGAGAATTGTTTACCTAAGGGTTGATACTGTTACTTAATGTTACATGTCAATGAAGTTTATGGAATGGATGTCTTTGGTCAGCTCATTTTAATTAAAAAAATTTTGCATGAAGGGAAAAGTATTTTTTTTTTCTCATAAGAGAACAGCTTCCATTTACTTTGCTGTCTTTGTTGTGGTGAGTAGTGACAATTAGTTTACTGCATAATATAACACTGGCTGCAGCATAAAGCGTCCAGTTGCTACAGCGTCTAGAAAACAAGCGGAATAGCAACAAAATAATGTGGCAGCCCAGAAGAAAAGCCCAATAATTTGTTAATGGAGTAGCAGAAATTTCAAGTTACATGAAAACCTTTTTTCTCAACTGATTAAAACATTTCAAAAGTACTGTAAAGCTCTGTGTATTATAAGCCTGATTTGAAAAGCAATAAAGTTGAGACCTCTATTTGGATCTTTGGAGGATAAGGTACTGACAGATGTAGGAGCTGCAATACTACCCAGTGTCTTGTTTCAGCAGTCCATCTTTGTTCAGTGAATCATTTAATCATGTACTTACCTCTGGAATGAGATGTGATTTATATGTGCTTAAGTACTTGGCTAAACAAGGACAGAGACTAGCAGTACACATAGTAGTTATTGTTTGGTGTCTGTTGATTAATCTGACACATCAGTCCAGTTGTTAGAGAATTATTAATATTATCCAAGAATTACTTTCTCTGATTTGTATGAGAGGGGACTGTCATGGAGCATATTTACTTTAAGGGATTATAAATAGATTACTAATATATAAAGATATATTTTTTTTTGATTGTTTGGAAGAATGTGATACACACATATTGAGTTCACTATGAGTTAATACGTTTTCCAGGTTTTAAATTTAAGCATGGCAGCTTTCTCAGAAATCCTGTGTGATAAGATCACAAACATTGGGAAAAGCTTCTGTCATTGCAGTATCTTTGATATTTTCTTTGGATAGAAAGTTTCAAAAGTTTTGGTAGTTTTTTACCTCATGAGGATCACAAAAGGTTTGCTTCATGTAAGCTAGTATGGTATCAAGAGCACCTTGGAGGAAAAGATTTACGTAAGAGCAAAGGAGCAATAATGGTAAATTATTGTAGGCAGATTCTTTTTGAATGCAGCAACAGTAACAGAGGGAGAAAAAGGACACATCATGATTTTGGTTGGCTCACAAAACCATCAGTCCAACAGTCTCCAGATGTTTCATTTAAGGCTATTTCATTTGCTTGTCTTTCTAAACCGAGAAAAAACTAGCTCTTTTGTTAAAATGAACAAACATACCTTACAATTTATTATTCAGTCTTACTGAATTTTTTACAACTTAACAATGCCACATGTTCACATACAGCTTCATAGCAAAGTCAAAACTAAACATTCAAAAAATACAGACTAGGTCTTACCACGAGGATAGTCTTAGTAAAATAAGATATTTTGTAAAAAACCAAACAAACAAAAACCCTACATGTTTTTGGACAGTTTTAAGAACTTTTCAAGAAATTGATTGACATTATGTAAGCCTATTCCCTTCCACAAACCCCAAGAGACTCATGGAAGTTGGTTTTTTTTTTCAGAAACTTGCATTCTAAAAAAGGTAACTATCATAAATTTTCACAATAACATTTTGGGTTTTTTTGAACGTTACAGAGTCCATTTGAAGTTAGGCATGAGCAAACATTTTTTATAATTTTTTCCTTGAAAACCAGGCTCTCAGCAAAATGTCAATTGTCATATGAAGTTTACATTCCTTGAAAATTGTACCGATTTGTTAAAAAGCCAAGCACCCAAAATCAGACCTATTTAAACAAGTATCTGCAAGGGACTAATATTTCACCTAAATGTTTTTTTCAGCTGCATTTTCCATAAGGAATACAAACATATAAATATAATTTGTATGAACTAATCAGAGCAAAAACTTCTGGTTCTAAAACGAGCAGCTTTCTAAAAATAAAGCTTTCATGTAGTTGAGGCATGAATTATTGTTAGGGATAAAATGTGTTCCATGGTTTGGAGGCAGACTTGTGTCTGCCTGATACCTGCCTCCTTGCAGGCTGCCTGCCTGAATGTCTGTTTTTGGTACCCAGGACTGCAGTGCCTGCTTGGTGGGTGCAGGCTGGGGAACACCAGTTTTGATTGTTGCTGTTCTGGAGAACAAGATGCAGTAAAGAAAATCCAGACCAGGGACCAGCACAGATCAGAGAAATGTCCACAGAGCAGAAATCCGGTCTGCTATTTATTACTATTTGCATACATTTAGATTAAAAAGTTTGATCCTTCAATAAAGTTGAAAGCAGGAAGGGATATGAAATATAGTATTGGTGTTGCTAATGATGCTAAACTGTTCAGGCAGTGTTTTTTAGTGTGCAGAGATATTACATTATCCCTTCTATCATCATTTTTACAAGGAGTAGAGAAAAATGTTGTTGACTTGTAACTTATAGTAACTTGCTTTGGACAGATTAATGTTTTTCTTTTAATTAGGTAGATACAAAGAAGAAATCATTCTGTGTTTATATGTCCATCTAGCAATGGAATGACAGTAAAAATCTGCAGCAAAACCAGTTTCTTAAAGGTCATTTATATTTTCAGATACTACACTACAATAAGGAGATATGTAAAATAAGAGAAATATTCTCCTAACTACAGATATCCCATTGATAAATCTTGAGACAAAGCTGGAGTCTACTTATTCATATACTTTTTCCTATACTTAAAACAGGGATAATGAGACTTGGCAAGCCTAGGTAATAGTAAATACAGTTCAAGGTGCCTGTTCCATTTATATGCAACTGGAAGGACCCATGAGGCCTTCATTGGTACTAATTACATGACAAAATATAAGATCAAAGACATGAATCATTGCTGAAGTTGTCAAATGCTACAGGATTGACCTTTCTGATCTTAAAGTGAATAGGAGCATTAATAAGGTATGAGTTCGGTAAATGCAGCAGCAAGCACTCAGTTTGAAAACAGCAATATAGCATACAACATTTCTGCAGTAAGAATGTATAGGAAGAAAGATTTGAGTGTACACAAAGCTGTCTTAGCAGTTTTGAAAATGTAAGAGTTACATCTATGCAGCTTTGATTTAATTTACTGTATTCCTATGCAGATAAAATGGCATAACTGTATTCATTATTTAAGAGCTGGAGAAGCTTTTATTATTATCTCATTTAGAAATTATAGATAAAATTTCAAAGTCTTATTTCAAGCGAAGGCAGTGTGTTTTAAACTGATCAAAACCTCCAAGATGCTTCACAAGATTAACTTGTATGGTATAAAAGCTGCACTGATAGCACAATGCAGTACTCATGTAGTTTGAATGCTGCCATTTCTTGAATGGAAAGTGATCAAATAGCATCTTCATCTCATTGACTATAACAGGAAGTGAAAGCACTAGAGACTACTGAAACTGCTAAAGCCCCTCAAAACCTCTATATAAGAAATATTGTAAGCAGTGGGACATCTTAAGTAGCAATTTAAACAGCTAGCACTTCTGTATGTCTTAGTTTAAAAAAAAATGGCCAAACACAAGTAAGGTCTCTCTAGGTGCTTATCAGAGGCCTGCTACCCCTAATTGCTGTGCCTGATTCAGCTTTAACCAAGAGTTAAAATCTTGGTCATTGACCACGCCTACCTGAACAGTATGAATTTCAGAAATGGTTTTATGTCCTTTAAATGTAACAACAGCAGAAACAATCACCTTATTCTTTCAGTCTGTGAGACTAGCTTTGCGAAGGCCCTTCTCTCCATCTGGAAGGTGAAAGCAAGAGGTTGAGGATAAAAGGGCTGCTGAAGAGGATGAAATGGGGGAAAGCACAGGGCAGCAGAGAAAAGTGAAGCTACATTCCAAATCTGTTGTGTCCTGGTTAAATTGCCTGGAGATAGAGATCTTATGAAATGGATCCTTGGCTGCACCACCTTTTGGCTTCCTGTTACAAACCAGCATTGCCAACAGACATTAAGCAGTCATATTTGAAAACACTTTGCAGATGCCAGGCTGTACTCTCCTCTGTGTTAATGAGAATTTGATCATCTACTGTAGATATAACATACAGGGAAGGAGGAGCAGAGTCTGTGAATCAACCATTTTTGTACCAAGAGCAGATCAGTGGCAGAATAACAATAAGACCTGCATCTTAATTTAAAAAAAAAAATAAAAAAAATCACTGAACATTGTGCCATTCTATTAAAAACTGGTAATTGTGCAATCTGAGACATCTGGTCACTTTACCTTGTCCATTGATGAGAAAATAAAGATGATCAGGCCTGAACAAATCTGAGATCAAATATTTCTGCTGTTTAGCAGTTTCCTTATAAGAGAATTATGTGATTGCTAGATAGTCTAAATATATGTTAGAGTTGAAACCATAGCTATATGAATTAACTTCTGTTTTGGAATGCTTTTCTTCATTAATTTTTGTACAATTGTGCATGGGAGAAAAACAATGCTTAGTTCATTTCAAGACTCAAAAGGACTCTGTCTTTCCCTCGACTTATTCCCCCTCCTTTCCTTCTCTCATATTTGCTTTTCCCCCTCCATTCTCCCACAGCACATACACAGACCCTTTATGTTTGTGAGCTGCACATTAACCCAAAAGGTTAATGAGCATAGGGCTCAGGTGCACTCCATACTCTTGCAGCATCACTAATGCTGTGGTCATGGGCTTGGAATGGCATTCTGGCAAATTAGTTCTTTTGTGATCTCTGCGCTAAAAGCAACTCTGCTATTTTCTGTGCTCCCTAACTGCATTTTTATGCTGAGCTTTCTGTCTCTATGAGAATGGTTTTTTGCCCATTCCATTACCCATTCCCTGAGAGCACAACAGAACTATTTGTGAGATCGACACCAACTGCAATATGGTGAATATGTCAGTGCCAACAAACTTTTTAAAATATTCCTGTGCATGAAAGAGCAGCAGAAGGGCTGATGGCAAAGGGGCAAGTAAATAGGAATATGTCCATTGGAACTCCACTGAGCTGGGAACTTAGATGAACAAGACCCCTGGAAGTGTCTAGCAACAATTCAATTACTTTCCAAGACTGGTTATCACATAGGACATCAACAGTATTTAGACACCTCTACTTTATTAAAAACTTGTTGAATTTATAAGTATTACAACCCTAAGAAAATCTAAGAAATGTTCTTTCTGAGAAGAATCTATCTTCTACTGTATTGTAGAAGTATGTCTGCAACTCAGATGTAGGGGTCAGCAGGGGCAGTCTGGTGAAGTGAAGAACTCAAATCTGCAGTTCAGGGGTCTGGATTGATAGAACACATAGTCAAGCATGGATGTGGCTGCAACATTTACTGCATGGCTGTAACCTGAGGCCACCCTTCAGCTCCCTTTTCACCCACTTGCAAGCCAGGTCTTGGCAACCAATTGAACTCTACTGGTGGAGAATTCATTCAGGCCTTTGCATGATGTTTGGGAAAATAGTGATTTAAAACCATGTAGTATTTTATTTTAAATACTGGTGATGATGACCATCTTTTGTGTTGTGGTCAATGTAGTTCCAAATTTGCAAGGGGCTGATAGTCATTGAATTAATAAAAAATTTCAAATACAATTGGGCACATTCTTTATAATCAAGTACTTTCCTAGATGTTCTTGACACAGCTTAGATTGAATTTATCTCAAGAAAGCATGGGAGCAATGACACCGTGAGGAATCTGACGGAGGAGGGTTGTGTACCAGTCCTAAGCAGGAACAACTCCAGAAACGCAAAACCTAAGAGCTGTGAGAAGAGTGATCAAAAAGAGGCTTGACTGTAATGCACAGAGTTCACATAGGGTCGTGAAAATTTCAGGGATCTATATCCACATGACAGATATGTTTATTTTCTGTAGAAGCCTGGATGTAAATTCACATTTAATGTACAGTTATCACACCTAGATTGTGATTGTGTGAAAGAGAGTTGTGTCTTCCATTGAGGTCAGTAGAATTTGCTGAGATTCAGGGCCACACCCTACATTAGAGTAGCTGCTCAGTTTGTAAAGGGTAGAATTACACCCACTTAGGATACAAAAGCTTCCTGACAGTATAGGACTACTGGGTTGCATAGATTTGGGTGGCAGCAGCCTTCCAGGGCAACGTAGTGCACTGAGACTGATGGATCCGGATACACAAAGGTCTGGAAAAGATGGATTCAGTGGCTTTTTTAAAAAATGCATTTGTTGGTTGAGAAACACATAAAATATAAGAAGCTGTAATTTATATAACTATACTGCCTTGAGCTGAGCATTGTGACAGCAGCTGTGGCCTTGGTACCTCAGGACCTTCTGACAGAGTGAGAAAGAAAAGATACCCACGGTTCCTGTAGGCAAAATACTTTTTCTTGAGTTCTGCTCAGAGGACTAGAATTTGGCCTTAAGCTGAATCACCTGGAGGTGCTTCAAAAAATAAATGTGTATGTGCTTCCTTTGAGCGATTTGTCTGCAAATGTGTCAGTTGCTCAGCTTTAAAGCTTTTGTAGATGTAGAGATGTATAAATACTTCAAAACATCAGAGGGAAAGACAGAGATTAGGAATAAACAAAAACAGAAATGGTGACTAGTACTGTGCAGAAGTACAAGTGTACTGTGTATTGATAGGAAGTTCTTTGTTGGAGAAATAAGACAGCCTGCTGTCTTGCACAGCATGATTAACGTCATCTAGGAGGATCCATGCATATGATGTCTCTGAATCTGTGGAGGCTCACAGTTAAGAAAATGAGGCATGAAAAGTAAGTAGTTCAAGAAGCTTTAACAGGAAGCTTCATCCATATATTTAATATTCAGGTTCCCTAAAATAAAATTAAAAAAAGTAAGCAAAGCACCAGAGGTATAATCATAAAGGCGTAACAAAAGCTGTTATAAAAATACACATCATAATTATAAAAGCTACTGGGTTTTATGGTAGATCAGAATATACGGCAATAAAAAAAGTCTCTTAAATGATACTATTAGAGTCCTTGTCTCATCCACGCAGTCTGTAAAAGGTTTTGTAAATTGACTTGAAATTTGACTTATCTATCTAAACAGAGAAGAAAAAGACTTTTACAATATATATAGCTCTATGTCTTATTCAGTCCTTTTTAGATATTTCATCACATGACACTGCAATCTTCCAGTACAGATATCAGTCTATATAGTCTGATCATTTAGTGTCTTCACTGGAATTCAGAGATCTTTGTCTTAAAGTAACAGCCCTCCACTCTTGTGCTGTTTGGCACATTATTCTGAGTTTGGAAAAAAAGGAGCTTTGTTACTATCCAAACCTTACTAAGAAAGGAAAAATATTTGCTTTTTCTGCTCTGTAACCCTAAGTCAAGCTTAATGATAGATGTATTTAAATCATTGTTTGGATTTTTTGTTTTGTTTTGTTGTTGTTTATTTTTTTTACCTATTATTTTATGTAAATATTTAAAAGATTATTCTGCATTTAGTCTCCATGTTTGGCTCAGTCCCTCTGGCTTCATGTACTCCAATGCTGAGGATAAATTTGCTTAATATGTGACCTCTTTGAAATAAATAAATCAACACAGAATAAAGAGTTCCTCTTGTAAAGGGACATAGTAGCAACCAACTGTATGTCACAACGAGACAGGATAGTTTTTTTAAAATAAACTGGCCTTTAAGTGCATTGTAGATAAAAGAGCAAAATTATTGAATCAGAATGTCATCTCAATGAAGTCTTTGTCAGTTAGAACACAGAAGTGACCATCTCTCTTTCTGAAATCTTTAAAGAATTTATCAATGTCTCTCTGCATTTAATAGACTCCATTTTGTTAAACAGGGTCCTGTATTATTTCTTTCCTTGTCTTTTCCTCAAACAAGCATAATTTCTTTTATGCCTGTGGAAAAGAAAGAGAGAAATCATAGTTAAATGTTAATGTCTGGCAAATGATATTCCCCTATCTCTCCAGTGAATATCCTTCCTCAGGAACAAAGCCTTTTCCAGCTCTGAAAGGTCATTATATTGTGGTCCAAACAATGGAAATACCCCTAGCTTCTTGTGTCTCTGGGATTTAGTGCATAATTCCTCTGAGAAACACGACACTTAGAAGTGAAAGGACTGAAGTCTTAGCAGTGAACATGAAAATACTGCAAAAATTCATTCATTCTACAACGACTTATCCTCGAATCATAAAAAGAAATTCAAGATCTCTAGATATTTTCCACTTCAAGTAATTGGTAGAGAAGAAGGCATGAAGAACGATTAGGCCTTGACCTGTTTTCCTTTGTACTTTTCTTCTCGGTGACCTAAGCCAACCCTAGTATTGATCCCAAAGAAAATAACACTATGTTTGAAATGGACTTGAAAAAGTGAAATAAGGCAATATAATTACTAACAGTGAGGGTTTACACAAAACAAATTCTGTCGACCTAACTTAATATTTGTTATGAGATTATGGATTTTGTTGGTAAAGGTATTTCTATTGATGTAATACTCTTACATTTCTGCAAGGCATCAGATAAAGAAACAGGACATTTCTAAACCAAATTGGAATACTTCAAACAGTGTTAACCCTGAGAATCTGAAGACTCTAAACAAGGTAGCAAACCAGCAAAACAAAGATGTCTTTAATTATCATAAGACATAAAGTCTTCAAGAGCGACAATTATACGTCAACAGCAAATTCCCTTTCCTGTGAAGTGTTGACAAGAGGTTTAACAGTTGAAGCTGTAGGCTGGACAGCCTAACAGACAGATATCTTTGTAAGCAGCTTCATGTATCAGCATTTCTAATGATATGATTAATAAGAAGCATAGAAGAAACTGCAAAGGTTCAAAAGATTTTTTTCCTTAAAAGAAAATCAAATGGCATTGTCCTGGCTGGCCATCCAGCATATGTTCTGGACTAGACTTGTTTAGCATGTTATACATATTTCCACAGTTCAATAAAACATTTCATTGAACGTATCCTATTTCTCAAATCTTCTACCACCTATACACTGAAACTGAAGATTAACCTCAAAATCTTACTGAGATATAAAATTAACTCCTAACATGGTATCCATTCCCTCTACAGGAATTCCCTCTGGTCATGTAGGTAATGTCATAGCTTCTTCTGTGCCATCAGACAAAGAATCCTGAAAAAAATGACCTTGCTCAGGAATAGTTAATTTCATAGCTTTAGTTGGTAGTTTCAAAGCACAGAGGGATCTGCTGAGCTTCCATGTACTTTCTTGACTATACAGCCAAGAAATTGTTAATGTCCAGTGCCAGTATTTGCTGTATATTCAGTATTTCACACAATTTTTACTATAAGCTCATGTAATGTCTTTCTAACGTAACTGTTTTTGCTTTTCTTCAGCTGTGCAGGCCATAAGTAAAGAAAGAAATACAAGAGTCATTATATTTGAATATTTGCAGTGCATTGCTAGATAATACTTTGGCTTTTTTGTTCTGGACCACATTCACATCAAATTTAATATGTTTGACTAGGTTTTTGGACACTACCACAGCAAATAGGTTCAATAACAATAGATTAAGAACATTCTCCCCCATTCTGATGATATACCTAAATAACTTGATATGACATAGCTACAGGTAGCTGCTTTCTTACCATAGTGGAAAGAATAAAGCCTTTAACACAGCAGGAAAGATGAGATTTAGTAGTACTGGTATGCAAATTCGAACACATATTTAAATCTGTCCAGAGCAGAGGCCCAGAGTGGTGTTTGGTTTATTTCATAGATGAGCAGAGAGTCAGTCATCTTATTGGAGAGACACTGGATAATGGAAATGCATCGTGCCATCTGTTGGCAAACCACAGTGCTGCAGCCGGAAGCTGTGCAAAACCACCTGAAGCTGTTACCACCACCAAGCAAATTAGAAAAAATCATAGGGAGTCCTCAAAAACAAACAAGCATATAAAAGAGCAATTGGCACAAAAATCTAAATTTGGTTTTCTCTTTATTTGCTCACATCTGCTAACTGAACACATTGCAATTTGATTACCACAGCCAAATTATCATTTCCTCATACAGCCGCTGTTGAGAGATTAGTTTCTTCCAAGTGTGAGCTTTCCTGATTCTCTGCAGATACACTAGGATAGAATGAATGGGCAGAAGCAGTGCCTGCTGCACCGATGATTTCCCTTTGTAAGACAATGCTATGAGAATACAGCAAGAATTGCTTTATTTCCATTTATATGAAATATATTTAATGAAAACTTTTTATTAAGATGGCCCACATAATATGTGTAAAGTTTAAGATATATTTCTTTACACAGTGGGAGAATCTGGTTTTGCAAAAACTAAAATATCACAATGGTATCTTATTTTGTACGATCTACCCTACAAAGCTCTTATTATGCGCACTGACTTTACAGTTAAAATATGTCAAGATTCACTATTCGTATAAAAAGATGCTAGATATCGAAACAAACAGATTCTTTTGCCTGATCTATAAGGAAATTTACTGATTTTTTCAAATAGATCTTATGTGGAAGAAATAATGTTATTAACATACCCTTTTCCATATATATTTTATGTAGCTTTTTATGACCTTTCAGAAAATACATTTTTTAAACTATCTACATTTAGATATTAAAATAACTTACTTGAATAAAAATTAATTTAACAATCCCTGTCATTATATTTGGGGAAAATACTGAAAAGGAACAATCTAATGAATGAAGCCTTTTTACAAAGATGCTATAAGAAATTGTGCAAAAAAGACGTCTGTATGTCTTTAGGAGATGAAGATAAGCATAGACAAATGCTCTAGGTAATTAATTTCACTTAATGTTTGTTTATTCATTTTGTGGAACTGATGACTCAAGGCATGCCATCTAGTTCCTGGATACCTGAAACTTTTACTCATAACGAAGCAGTGTATCAGTTTCTAAGATGGTCACTTGTTCTTTTGATATTTTCCTAGGCATTGTGGCTCCCCCCAGGCCTACAGTCTTGAATTAACTAGAGAGCTCTGTCTAATGTCTGTGAGGGTTCATGATGTTCCTCTGCTTTCACAAAGCAGCTCAGTCTTACATTTGGTCCCAGTCAATGCCACAAAAAATAGTTGATTCTTTAAAATGTGACTTGAAAAATAAGTTGCCAGTCTTTCTACTCAATGGCAAAACAGCACTAGGCACTTAGTCGGCAACCCCCCCCTCAAAAAAAAAAACAACCCTGGTTATCCATGATTTCATAACAGAGTGCCCTGTTTATGCCATCAAAGATCATGATGGCCAGTGTTCATGAATCTCCCAGCCAAATACATAAAACCTTCACCTGGCTGTCAGGTGCATCACAGTTTCCTCCTGCTTTTCACAGTATCACAGTATCAACAAGGTTGGAAGAGACCTTAAAGATCATCAAGTCCAACCCATAATCTAACAGCCCATCATCTAAACCATGGTACCCAGTGCCACATCCAGCCGACTCTCGGACACCTCCAGGGTCGGTGACTCCACCACCTCCCTGGGCAGCCCATTCCAATGGCAGATCACCCTTTCAATGATGAATTTCTTCCTAATATCAAGCCTAAACCTCCCTTGATGGAGATTGAGACTGTTCCCTCTTGTTTTGTCACCAGTATACCCGAGAGAAGAGATCGACACCCACC
>VXBA01001221.1:2768-51064 GCA_013399895.1 Serilophus lunatus
CGCCTTACTTCCTCTCTGCCTGCCTGCCTTCCCGTCACTTTACCAGCCTTTTCCTAACCTGGTTTTGCATTCTTTTTTTTGGTGGAGATATGTTTTGAGTGAATTGTAAGCATTGTCAATGTATTAATGATTGGAAAAGTTGTTTTCTAAAGGATACATAGATCAGGAGTGATTTAAAATATTCAGTGCCCTTTGGCTGTCAGTACAAAGCCAGTTATTATTCTGCAAGGAAGCTTCCATCTCCATCAAACTGTCTTGTAGCTTTTCTAAAGTTATTTGTGTTAGTTTCCAACAGACCTTTGGGTCACATTCCTGCGGAGGCTTCTTGACTTCAGCACCTAACGTGAACCACCAGCTGTAACACACAATGTAGCATATGTCTGTAGTTGTGAAGACTCTGTTTCTTGCATGCACTAGAAGACTTAGTAGTTGTTTTTAATTTGTGCTTGTGAAACCACTGGAGACCTCTTGTCTCGGAAGAGTTTAAGCAGATAAGGGCAAACTTTTGGTAAAAAGCTGGATCCTAATGAGAAGTGAAATCCCTGAAATGTTTGTTCCAACTGGACCTTGGCAGTGTTGTATTTCTTAATCGTATATCCCCATTGCTCTTGGCATGTTGGCAGAATTAGTTGACGCAGTTTCATTCCCTGTTCTTTCTCTAAGTCAGAGCCGGTTTCTTCTGGAAAGGTGGTATGGGAAAGTGGGTTCACAGAGACAGCTGTTTTCAGAAGTTCTAACCTCACCTCCACAGCAAAGAGAATAAACAAAGACTACAATCTCACTGAATTTTCAACATGGAAATTATTTGTTATCAGTCTGATCAGTGATGACTGCATGTTTTTACTGTTGTTGACAATTTGTACTGCCCACCTGATCAAGTCTTACACAGAAAAGAAAATTCAGAAAAAAAGGAGCACTTGTCATGGGTAATGGACAGCCCACATCTCCACTGCGTGCAGTAGCAAAGGAAATGAAAATGGAGGATGCTCCCACTTCTCCAGCACTAAGTATGTGAAGGCTTTAGTTTTGAATTGGGGAATCTATATTCTGCATATAGCTGTGACAGTTCAATATCAGAATATGGGTAGGTAGAAAGATACAGAAACCACTTTGCTCTTCTCTGGCACTGCTGGCTCAAACATATATGATGCAGTAGTTTTGTTGCCTGTCATTCTGCAAAGAGATCATGGACTGCTCTGAATGAGCTCATGTATGCTCCTCCAGGGTTAGAGGATCCCTGTGGGGTGTAGCATGAGGTGTGGGGTGTAGCATGAGGTGCAGGCTGTATGCATGTCACTGTGCAAGGCAATGCTTCAAAATCTTTGAAAATTTTTCTTGGTAGCCACTTTGTATGTGTCCTGTACAACCCCTATAAAATATTAGAATGGATAGGTCTAGATATCTCAAAATGTTCCCAAACACAGTACTTGCACTGATTTTTATCATTGGCTTCTGCACTAATTAGTAGAATGAGGGCAAAAGAGTTAGGACAGCACTGATACTGTTAATTTCACCTCAGAGCATGGGATCTAAAGTTCTAAGCTCTGTTTTTGTGAGTCTATGGGTAAGACCACCAGAGCCATGGGATAGAAATCAGAGCAAGTAACAGGTTTGGTGTTTTGGACATGTCAGTATCGAGCGCCACCCACCTGAAAAAGTTATTGGTCACTAGGGACAAGATTCTGCTCTCCGTAAAACTCCCTTATATTTAGCCATTTCAGGGTTCGTTTTACAGCTTAATTCTTTTGTGTTTTTAAAATGGAAGAAATCAGATATAAAAGATATTAATACAAACAACCATTATGCTACAGTATTACAAATAACTGATGAGAAGGCATTTTTAGAATGGCGCTTTTTTTAATCAAATAAAACCTTTAATCTATGATTATCCTGGCTTATTAATCAGATGAAATATCATCCACTAGGCGTCCATGTACTATGTAGAATCTATTATTTTCCTTTTCTTGTTTTCAGACACTACCTGAAAAAAAAAATGAACCCGTGTAGTATAAATATTTAGGCTAAGAAGTACTGTTATCTGTTTGCTTCTCATTGTTTGAAAGTATTGTGGCTTTGATTTTGTTTTACTAGGGGAAGAAGGCATTATATGATACTTAAAAAAAAAAAAGAAAATTACATCTCTGCAAAAAACTGTGGGCTTAAGGGAGAAATTTATTTCTCTGCTTGAGCATTGTTAGTTTTTTTTAAAAAGTAATTTAATTTCGAGCAATTTGTTTTGTGATATTATTGTAGTGTGTAAAAAAAATATGTGATCCAGTTCATACCAATAGCTTCATCTTGAAAAAATCCAAAAAACCCCAAACCAGCCTGCAAGAAAAAGAGTTACAATGATGATCAATTCTGACAAGTAATATGAGCTAGTACGTGTTTGAAACACCAGTTATTTGTGTAACATGCATTAAATATTCCCATTTTTCTTTTTTACTTGAAGTCCTGCTGAAAAATAACATTTAATCTGTCATCATCTTTCTTTTTAATCACAGTGCTTTTGCCCAATATATTCTATTTTGTATTCTTGAACAAAAATTTATTGTGAGCAAATTTGCCAAGTGTCTGCACTGGTTGCTGCTGGTACAGAGCCTCTGGAGGCAGCGATTACACTGGTGTGGGTGAATTCACAGTCATGGAATTACTTAGTGTTTCCCAGAACCAAGTTGTGAACAACTGCACAAAGAAATGAGCAAAAGCATACTTTGCAGCATGGGAAGAAGAAGATAAATGATCAATTTTCTTGATGAAGTTTCCTGCTCCTATGCAACTCTGGCAGAAGTTTGTCACGTTCCATCACTGGACAGGATAAATGAGAAGAGCTGTTACCTCTCTCTGAGGTGGAGCTTCAGTTGCATTCAGCAAGGCAGTTGGTGGCTGGCACAGCACAGATTTGACTCCACAGGGACTCAGGTCCATAAAGAAAACCTTCCTGTACTGAGAAGAAATCAAATACAATGTGCTGCCCTTCCTCAGGCCACTCCTCACTTTGAAATAGACATTGTGGTCTCAATAGTCACTGGTTTCTTTTGTCAAAGGTTATGTTAGTGTATGGCATCAGCTATGTCTGTGAAGTGCAAAGGGTACCATGTTTTGAGAGTATAGTACTTTTAAACAGTCATGTTGTTGATGTTAACTTAGTTCTCCAACATCAGCAATGTGGATGACATGGTGTAGATGAAACGATGGTACTTTCAGCACTGATTGATTTAGTCAACTTTGAGCAAGGTTACATAGCTCAGCTATTAAAAATGTCAGCCACTGAACAACTTTCAGAAGAAAAGGGGTCCCAGTGGGCCAGTCTTTAGAACTTTGGTGGAAAACATTTCTGACTTTTGTCAATGAAAGCAGGAAGCTAATGACTCAGTACCTCAGGAGAGATAGCACACTACACAGGGGATGCAAAGCAATCCAGTAAAAGTAAGTATCAACTTCAAGTTCCAAGAAAAGGGTATCCTGAAACAAGAAACCCTAAGTCTTGGACAGAGTTCAGTGCTACAGTTCATAATCAGTTGCAGTGATTACATGCTTGTAGGGTAGATCTGATTTGTTACTCCACTGTGTAATGCAATCTGACTGATTACTTGCAGTTACTTAATGTATGGATGCTGTCTTGATGCTTCCTGGCTTGTTTGGGATGTCTCAGTGCTAAGAATAAGCATTTATTAACCAGTTATTAGGGACCACCTCAACTACAAGAAAAGAAGAAAAATATTTGCTCTGTGTTAGTATTAAGGTCACCGAAACAGGAGATGATGCCATTCTTGTATGCTCAACTGCTGGTACTACTTGGCTGAGAGATTTGGAGCTTTGAGGACCATTGCATGTGTATTTTTAATAATTCTTGGTAAAGATGCCACTATGTGAACAGCTCAGATGTACAGCTATTTAAAGATTCTGCCAAGAGGCATGGTGATTTATCTTTTGATTCCGGAGAAAGTATGTTGGAAAAGAAGAGTCAGACATCTCACCAACAGATCTGTTGAAGTAGTTTATTGAGTTCTAATCAGTAAATGCAGGTGTACAGATGAATTGGTAGTCAATGCTCTATATTAAAGGATACAAAGATTACTTAAGTTTCCTATATATCCCTTAAGTGTTACATGCAAGCAAAAAATGTCCCCAACTCATCAATGTCTAGTGTCACGTACGGGGTCTTTCAGCCTCAAGGGTAACCTTGAGAAGTGTATCTCCTTGAGGGGAGATCACTGCATCATCTGCAGGCAGGTGCTATGGAAGGAGAGCTCAACAGACTCTGATGGCTACAGTTCAAATAAAGAAACAAACAAAAAATCCCACAGTGTAAAGTTGTTGATTCATAGTCAGTTTTTCAACTATTAATGCAGTTTCCTCCACTAATTCATCCAGTCTCTATCCAAACCTGTAGTTTTGTTTTGCTGCTGAATTCTCACTGGCAGCCTCACACAGTAGGGTTAACTTCAATTTAGACCTACTTGCTGAACGTCAGACTGGATCAAAATTCACTTAGTTTGAAAAGGAAGAGTGCATCTGTCACAGTGTGCCACAGAGCTCTGCCCCAAGTGAGGCAAAGCCCCTCAGCATAAGGTAGAAAAGGATCCTTTTGAATATTATTCTAGGCTTGCCAGTGCACTTGGACAGTGCTGGTGCTGTTTTCACAGGTGTTCTTCTCTATGGGATCTGATAGAGGGGTTCAAGTGCATGCACAATCAGTTAAATAACAGTTATTACTATGTTTTTATTAAAATACACATTTAATTAATTAGTAAGAGTACATGCATTAGAGAGAAGTAGGTGCACAGAGATATTCCAGATATGACATTAAATTTAGGCATTGTATCTCTTGAGCAGTGGCCTCCTGTGTGCAAAACTTTAATCAACTCTGTCTTAGTAAAAAAATTAGGAAAGATCAAATACTTAAAATATGGTATCTGGAAAAGGCCTGTGAGGAAAAAAACAAGACCTAATTAAAAAAAACCTTAAAAAAACCCCCATCCAAATTGAACTGGCTGTTGGGCACAGGGATATAATCATGGCTTTAAATAGTAGCCAAACCTTTTCCAAATGTGCATATCTACAAAATTCACTTCCTGCTTTTTCTGATTTGTTCTCTTCATGTGCTATATATGGATTTTGGTCAGCTGTAGCATGCTGGATTAATTTTACTTGTATTTTTAATACAGTATGCTCATTGCTTCCCAACTGGAACCAACATATGCCAGGAGTGTTTACCCATGTTTTGATGAACCTGCCATGAAGTCCACATTCAATATCAGAATTGTCCATGACCCAAGCTATGTGGCTCTTTCCAACATGCCTGCTATTGGTAGGTAACAAGCTGTCTTATAAGCTCTTTTCCCTTAAATTACTTTTTAAAAGGGTACAATTCATCTGACCAGACTATGCCATCTGATACAGCAGTGTTCTGTTGTCCATGTGCTAAAGTCTTCAAAAGGCACATAAAGTCCGTGTCCATGAACTTAAAAAATTTGGACACTGTTTTTCAAAATTAATGTCTCCAATGGCAATAATTCCATCAAATAGTTTTGTCAACTACAATGTGCAGGCTGCATAGAGTTTGATTCCTGGTAGTTACTGCTTAGTCAGTGTGTATCACTTACTGTGTGACAGTTTTTTTTAAAACAGAATAGTAGCCCCAAGTATGTAGGGCCTAGATTTGTGAAATCAAGGGATTCTTTTAATTCTAAGTAGATTTTCAGATGTATTCACAATATAAAAAAAAAAAATTGTTTTATCAGGCAGAGACATTATAGCCTCCAGTTTATGTGAAGAGTAAGAACAAGAGGAGTATACAGCTCTGGAGATTCTCCTGTCTCTACCTGAGATATGGGATGTCCCTGGGGTATAAGAGTCCAAATGAATTAATTTCTACAGAACTCTGTTGGGTCTCTTCCCTCCTTCTTTTTCTGCAGTTCAATGCCATGAATCTCTTTTTTCAACTAAGTAAATTTTAGCCATAAAAAGTAAGTTTCATGAGATTGGCATGGAAGCTAAGTAACTTAGGAATAGATGGGATCCCTCTGTGAGAATTTCTGGAAGCATTTTCTACCTCTGAGAATCTTGTCCACATCCCTCTTATTTAGGAGGAAGTTATCTGATTAATCTGAAGTATTTCATAATTCTTATGCACACATGACCTATATTTGAATTCTAATAGATTGTATGTTTTAGAGATATGCAACATGGGATAAACTGTGCACAGCTTTCTCACATCCTAAAACAGATGCAGTTTGATATCCTTCCAATACTTCAGCTAAGAAGCTCAAGAGTGGATTTTGGGTGTCTGCATGAAAGGCCACGACTCTGATATGTATCAGTACCAATGAGTCTGGCTGCTTTTCTTCTACCAGGAACATGTGAAGTTAGCTAGTGCAGAAATACAGCATATTGAAAAGAGGGATAAAAAAAACCCATGTAGAAAACATAAAATTCTTTGTTTGTTATGGAACAGCATTGGTTGATTTTTTTTTTTTTAAATTTTTAGATTTATCTGAAATGAAGGATGAAAATGGAAGCCTGTGGACTGTTACCACATTTAATACTTCACTGAAAATGTCAACTTACTTGACTGCTTTTGTGATTTGTGATTTTGATTATGTCACCAGAACTGAGCGGGGACACGAGGTAAATATAAGGCTGCATAACACATTATAGCAGTTTACAACAGAAGTTGGCTCTGTAGTGCATCATGTGCTTTAGAAGATATCACAGACATTAACTGTGTTTTCCATTCCAAAACTATTTGCTTATGAGGCAAAACTGCTAACATTTATCCTGTAGCTGTTTCTACAGAAATCCTCCCTTTAGGACAACTAGTTTATTGTCCTGTTCATTTCATACAAGTTCACAAGGTAGGTATGGGCTATGTATATTAATATTTAGGAGCAGCTACTATGCAGAAAGCACTGGCCATAATTCAGGGTCTTCTTACTTTCTTAGCTAAGTTAGAAAAAAATATCCATTTCCACTGCTGTGACAAACCACTGACATTCAGTGGCTTGTTCTTCAATGCCCTTTGAGCACCGCCATTATGACATCAGTGCTCCAAGCAATTGGTGTACTAGCATTTTAACATTTTGTTCCAGAGTGGTCACATTTTTTAGCTTCCAAAAAATCACTGTTTTGTGTTTGAAGCTTCTTCATCTGTGAGTATTAAATTTTGCTCTTGCAGTACAATGGCCAAAGCTTCTTGAGAGAAGCTGTAAAAAAATGTACTGTGTTGGGATCAGTTGTTCCCCTTTCCTTCTTTTGCTCAAAGTTAACAGGGAAAAGATGTAGCAAGTTGCTCCAAAATAAATAGTAATTTAAGCGTAAAGCTATTCAAGGTAGCATTTACTTGCTGTCTTTAATAAATGAGAGCACTGTATGATTAGTTCACTGTCATCCTACTGGAGATAGGTGGGTCAGTATGAGAGGTCACCTAGGAAGCATAGTATTTGCTCCTTTTTAAAGTGAAGATTGAACCTGGTTTACTTGGCATACCTTGGTTATATCTGCCATATTCTGCATTGAACTTGTTGGCATGTTGGATTCTCACAGCTCTGAGTGTGGTGCCTTTTTCTTGGCCTGATGTGTAATGAGCGGAGAGGGTATTTGATCCCTTGGTTTTAGACAGAGATGCTCCATTTATGCCTCCACAGTATTTCTGTGAGCATATTTGTTGTGCCTATTTTGACATTACTGGTAAGCAATTTGAAATCTGAAACAAGGGTATTATAACTCAAAGCTCACACTAGGATTAGGATTTTAAGACGCTAGTTGTAATTAGGTTTGTCAAAATTAAGTGATCTGGTCTTTGAATCACCTCTGAAGCCTTAGCAGAATAGAGGGCCTCAGAAGTTAAGAATACTCTGATGACTAAATATGCTTATTTTTTTCCCCCTTTATAAATTCAATCCTGATGCTTCCCTACTGTACTCTTAAATTTTGGCTATGCAGCTTCTTGTGCGACCATGTATTGCATTTAGATGCAAGAAATGTCAAGGTTTTGAGCTGCTGTTAGCACCTGGAGGTGTTCTTTCATTCAGAGATACACAGTGGAAACATAAATATTTCCTCAGCCTACTCCATCACTTTGGAACAAGCAGCTGCCCTTTTCAGTACTGTGAAAAAAAAAATGGGCACAGGAGGGGAAAGCTTTGCTTGCTGCTGTGGTTTCTGTTACTCAGAGGTATGGGTGTCCTCTGCTCAGATGTCACCTGCTGACCCAGCAGAGGGGAGGAGCAAGTGGTCTGTTTCAGGCTGTGAGAAAGAACAAGAGGAGGAATATGTGTGTTTGGATTGCAAATGCTCTCTGGAAATTCATCTCTCTCGCATGAGGTGGCCTAAAGAGAGCCTGTAACTCAGACTCTCTGAACACGTTGGCTTAAGATACGTGATTCTACATTGCTTTACAAAATTTTCTACTTAATAGAAGAAAAATGGTGAGTCAGTTTGTTCCAGCAATGTACAGTTGGATTCAAATCTTGGTCCTTTTGAAGTAATGGACTTTCCTAGATTTTAGCAGGTTCACACTCTGACACATTTTATTAGGTTCAGCAAAACTTGGAATTACTTTAAATAGAAGTTTCTTTGTATAGTTTGCTGTGGACAGACAGCATTTTTTCCAACAATGGTTCACAGAAGAGAAGGAAAGAAAATGAAAATAGGAGGGTTGTTTAAAAGAACTCTTCCTTGTTTTATTACAGATACGTATTTGGGCTCGGAAAGAGGCAATTAGAAATGGGTATGTTGACTATGCTTTAAATATCACCAGCCAAATATTTTCATTTCTGGAAGACATACTTAATGTCAGCTACCCTCTGCCAAAGACAGGTGAGATCACTTAATTTTCTGAAATGGACCAGGATTGACTGATGATGATATTTCACAGAAGCAATGGGTTCTTTTGCAGTATTCTCCTTTTACAGCTTAGCACACTGTTTTACATCTTAGCATTGAATATGCCACCTAAACTTTAACTCAGTTAATTCTCCTTTTCTACATCATGGCTTTTATTAATCTGTAACTCAGCACTTTTACTTTCACATCCCACTCCTTCTCTTAAAGAACAATTTCTTAATAAAGGGGCAGCTAGGACAACTAAGTGGGTGGAAAGGAGTATTTCAGTCATGTGGCTATTTCTGGGACGCATAGACCAAAACATGCAAGAGTGTTGTATTACCTACATCCTCCTAGTAAATCTACGCTTGCTGTAACCTGTGCTCCACAAAGCATTCCTTGCTTTCTTCAGTATGTTCCTGTCTTACATGTGAGCTGGGTACATGTTCCTGCACATTCCTCCCCAGAAAAAAGATTCCTGCAGGAAAGCATTGCTTCTACTTAAAATGGACATCAAGTAAGTCAGTTAAGCCAAGTTTCGGTCAAGAGAAAAGGATGCTATCATGTAGTTTCACTGTACAGTTTGTGCACCACTTGTACTTCGTATCCCAAGGGTTTCAGCATGACTATTAGGGGAAAATGGGCTCTTTTATATAAATTCATAGAATATTGAGGGTGCAAAAAGATATTCTCATTTAAAATGAATCTTGGACCTGCCCGCGATTTTAGCAGATTGCAGGACTGTGGGTAAAGAATTTCCCTCTTTTCTTGACTGAATAATTTGATGATTTGTCAGATCTGTATTTTGAAATAAATAAATGTTAATCTGTGTAAATGTATTATCTCCCAGTGAATTTCTAATAATTTGCAGAATTCCTCATTTCCCTTCTTACGGAAAATGTAATACATGTGGTCTTCACTCTACATTTTCTTATCTTAGTAGTCATGCAAGTTGCTCAAGGGCTGTAGGGGCTTCTGTTTCATGCTTGTGATCTTCTGTTTAGCAACAATGTCGGTACATTAATTCATTAATATAAAACTATTACGAAATTGAAGAACAGTATTGTAGACTTCCTGTTACGGAGGATTTTTGCAATACCATTACAATCACTACTGTAGCGCCTTGTAACCTACACTGAATTTCTCAGTGTCTTTCTTTGAAGTTTTGCTTAAAAATCAGTAAGACTAGATCAACCAATAGCAATTCCCTGTAAATGCTAGAGATTTCTATTGTAAAGTCAAAATGTGAAATTAAAAATAAATACATTTGAAATCAGGAATCTTTACGGGTTTATCTTCACCTGATTTTAATGCAATTAAAAAGGAGCTCTCTTGCCCCAAGCTGGCTGGATGAGGGCTGCTTCATGAAAAGCGAAATACTTTTGTGTAAATTCGAGTTTAGTAAGATAGCTTGACTGTGCTGGGGTTCAGGACCGTGCTGACATTGCCTTGCTTTTGGACTGGAGCTTTCTCATGGTTCTTTGGCTTGGAACACAAGCTTGTGTCTGGTTCTAAATGCTCTGTATTCCTTTTCCAAATTTTGATCTTTGATGCTGAGTTTAAACTGTTTAAATAGCATATTCCTTTACGATCCTGATGTTTTGCAAAGTTCTCACATTTGAATTGGAAAACTGCTCCTTGTGCATAAGGCAGAAGGGCAGTACAGACGTAAAGGTCATACTGTGCAAACAAAGAGATTATGCTTCTAAGGTGCCTTTCATATAGGAGTGCAAAGGATACTTCTACACACAGAGCTGAAAGAGCAAGATATTTTTTATCAGTTGCTAGGCTGAAGAAAAAGGTAAGTATGATCTTATGCAAACATGGGAGAAACTCACAGTGAAAGATTTCTGCCAGCCAGCATTGAATATATTCTCTTCTAGCCTTCATTCTTGCTCAGAACATTTGTATGTACAAGATACAGTACAGATCTGGGCTTTATGGGAATTTACTATGTGTCTTCCTGAAAGAATGACAATCATACATGAAAAGTATGACAAGAAGAAATTTCAAAGACCATTGGTAAGTATTGTCATAATAAAACAAAGAACCACTAAAATGTAGTATCCCTTAATAACGAACCAATTTAAGAATTCAAATCACATGAGTATTTTCTTTACAAGACTGTTAAAGATATTTTTTTTTTCTTTTTTTTTTGTATGTGTGTGTGTATGTGTATGGGTATGTGTATGTGTGTCTCTGAATCAATTTAGATCTGGTTGCACTGCCTGAGTTTGGAGCAGGTGGTATGGAAAACTGGGGGCTATTGACTTTCCAAGAGTCATCATTGATGTACCTCCCAAATGATAAATTCACAAGCAGGAAGACAATGATTGCCTTAATTGTGTCACATGAGCTAGGACACCAGGCATGTGGTAAAAAATTCTGTACATTCGTCTATGACATTCTTTCCGTCTAATTGCTAGTGATACAGTGACTGAACAGTAGAAGCAAAATAATTAGGTGTCGATAGGGAATGTGAGCACTAGAGCACTGGAAGCCTACTTGGTCATATGTTCTGCTGATAAAACCATGTTAAAAGCAGATTCTCTCATATTACAGACTGCACACATTGCATAGGACTCACTGACACAAAACAGCAAATAGGCTACTTCGTTTTTTCTTATGCTTGAATACCATGCTAGAAGACACTCTAGGGATGTAGGGATAACACAGTTCTAGATACAATATACTTACCACTTTGGTGGGAGAGTTAATGGAGTTCATCTGTATTCTTTTGTAGTGGCAGTGCCTGTGCGTATTGCAAAAGAGACCTTCCTTTCTGTAAGAAACAGCCTCTAGTATGATAGAATAAAATTAACATGAACACATTTTATACTGTAACTGGATATTTGTCCAGCTGTCATAAAGATTTTCAATTCTTTCTTACTTGATTTGGAATGATAATGCAGTTTCATTTCTTTACTGACTATGTCTAATTTACTGTTTTTTTGCCACAGCAACAACTCTTTAAAACAAAGCTAGCAAAAGAGCTTAACTTGACTAATGCACTTGCATGCCTTTCTGACAAGGTCTGTAACTTTCTAGACCTTCAGATGAACAGACTGTTTTTAATGCAAGCCTATAAAATGCTAACACTTAACTAAACCCTGTTTTAAAATAAAGCTGTGGTTCAGGTTTTTAAGAATTAGAAAATAAAATATAAATCCACAAGTGATCACGTTTTTGTTAAATATGAGCTGCTATATATGAGCACACAGCAGCTGTTGTGGATGTTTTATACTTGCCAGGATAGGGATTTGTTTGGTTTGGGAATGGTCATTTCCCCATTTTGCTTACCATTCCTCTGACAAATTCATTTACAAACATGGAAAAATGTTTTTGTAATTGGTTGATAAATGCCCTACTTCTAACCATTGCCTGATATCATATTTTAGATACTTAAATTATATTGAGAAATGCTTACAATGAAATAGCCTTAAAGAATGACATAAAGCACTGAGATTTGCACTCATGTAATGAAATTGTAGATGAAGCAATTTAAAAATGACAGCTCTGAACCTCTGACTTTTTCCAAGGTATATATTTTTCTACTGAATTTTCACTATGTGAAGGAATATCCAGCATTTTATTCAATTTGCATGTACACATTAAGTAAAGCTTCTTTAGCATAAGTATGTGTATTTTACCTAAAAAAAAAAAAAAAAAAAAAAGAAAAAAGAGAGAGAGAAAAGCATTCCTGAGACATTTTTCTTTCTATATAAGTGGTTTGGAAATCTGGTTACGATGAACTGGTGGAACGATCTGTGGCTTAAGGAGGGACTGGTATCTTACTTTGAGTACCTGGGAGCTACCTTTGTTGAACCCAAGCTTTCACTGGTAAGTACTAATGCTCACATGCAAAGTTCCATCATGTACAAAGAAAAGAAAGGTGCAGAAAATGGGATTTAATTAAACAATGCTGTTATTAACTTAACTCCCAGGGAAAGACCAGCAGGTCTTGATTCTTCCTTGATAAGTACTTTCATCTGTGGGGGAGTTGTGAGTATACCCAGCTCTTCTACAGGTAATGCAGAGGACAGCTGGGCAGCTGTGATTCTGCAGTGAAAAAGATGTTGGTGTTTTGCCCTAGATCAGTCACATAAGCCACATAAGGGTCCTGTGGTAGCTGACTGTTTGCCTCCCTGCCTGCCAAGCCCTTTTCTAAGCATCTCATACCTCAGGTATCTTTACCAGGCAGTGATTAAGTTGGGCTGTTTTGAATTTGTTTACTCCACTGCATGTCTGGTTGTAGATAAGTCAAACACAATGCAAATAGCTAATCTAGCAGCAGGGCAAAACCTCTCCCCTTTCTGCTCCAATGGGAATAAGCACAAACCCTCCAGTATATCAGAAAATTCCATCCATCAATAAACTCTTCACAGTGGGTAGGTGCTGCTAAGCACATATCATGAGTTGAGGTGCACTTGCCTGTGCAATCTTAAATATCTGTACATAGTGCCCTAAGATTCTGAAGGAAGAAAAGGCCTTCAGCCTGGGAAGACCCATGACTGCATTTAATCCAGTCTGCTTTTTATTTGGCTTAGTTAAAATACGATTTGTCAATTTCCTTTTCTCATTCACTAAAGTACTCAATTCCATGCTTACATTGAAACTAATAAAGGTAAATCAAACAAATTCTGTCAGAAGGATTTTTAGGTCATGGCATATGATAACATTCTGCTTTGAAGTTCAACAACCGCTCACTTTTTATTTTCTCAATGCAGTAGTTTAATATCACTAATAAGTGTAAAAGCCACCAAATTTTAAATTGGAAATAAATTCTTGACTTCTTTTTAATTTTAAACTTTTAAATTAGCAGTTTGGCTTTCTGAAAATCAACAACCAACATATGAGTCCACAAAGTAAATTTTAATATTCAGGAGTAATTCTATTTGATAAATTATAATTAGATGATGTGCCTTGGAAATCCAGAGTAAATCACAGATGTGTGAGAATACAGATCTTTCTTGTGCAAGTTTGTGGGCCATATGCATTCACAGAGTCAGAGAAGAGCTGAGGTTAGAAGGAACATCTGGAGGTCATCTTGTCCAATCTCCCTGCTCAGTAAGGGCCACCCAAGATCCAATTGCCCAGGACCATGCCCAGATAGCTTTTGCATATCTCCAAGGTCAGAGACTCCATAACCTCTCAGGAAAATGTGTGTAAGTGCTCAGTCACCCTCACAGTGAAAAAGTGTTTTCTGATGTTCAGAGAGAACTTCCTGTGTTTCTCTGTATGTCCATCACCTCTGGTCCTGTCACCAGGTGCCACTGGGAGGAGCCTGGCTCTGCCTCCAGTGCAGCCTTCCTTCAGGCAGATACACAGCTACACACATTGGTAGGATCCCTTTAAATCCTCTTTTCCCTGTGCTGAACAGTTCCAGCTCTCTCAGCCTTTCCTCACAGGGAAAACGTGCCAGTCCTTTTATCATCTTTGCAGCCTTTGCTGAACTCTCTCCAGTAGCTCTGCATCTTTTCTTTACTTGGGAGCCCAGAACTGGACCCAACACTCCAGGTGTGTCCTCATCAGTGCTGAGCAGAGATGAAGGATCTTCTCTTTCACTCTGCTGGCAGTTGTCCCTCTAATGCAGCCCTGGATACCCTTAGCCTTTGCTGCAAGGGCACATTGGTGCAAGGGCACTTTGCTCATATTCAGCTTCAAACTGAATCCTGAAAATAAAATTTACTGGCTGTTTACAGGGAGAAAAGTTGGTCAATGAATTTGATGCCACTAATTGGAAGACTATGACCTTCTCCTTGAGAAGAAGTGCTCGAACTGACCTGCAGTGTTTAAAAGAATTAGATCTTTACCTTTGTAATTTTGTCATTTTCCATTCTATCTTAGGACAGCTGGGGGAAACTGAATCATCATTTGACAAAAAGACAACTTCACAGATTTATAAAAGAATCATAAAATAGCTTGAATTGGAGATTATCTAATTATCTAAAGATTATCTAATTCCAATGCTCCTGCCATGAGCAGGGACACCTTCCAGCAGTGCAGGTGGCTCAAAGCACCATTCAACCTGAGTTTGAACATTACCAGGGACAGGGAGTCCACAACTTCCCTGGGCAACCTGTTCCAGCCCCTCCACCACCCTCACAGTAAAGAATATCTTCCTGAAACCTAATCTAAATCTCTTATCTTTTAGTTTAAAATCATTCCCCCTTGTCCTATATTTCCTGTGTCAAAAGTCACTCTTACTTTTTTTATAAGCCTCCTTTAAGTACTGCAAGGCTGCAGTGAGGTCTCCTGGAGCCTTCTCCATGCTGAGCAACTTCACCTCTCTCAGCCTATCTTCACAGAAGAGGTGTTCCAGCCCTCTGATCATCTTTGTGGCCCCACTCTGGGCTTAGTCTAACAGGACAATGTCCTTCCTGTGCTGAAGACCCCAGTGCTGGTTGCAGCACTCCAGGCATGGTCCTACCACAGCAGAGTAGAGGGGCGGAATCGCCTCCCTTGACCTGCTGACCACACTTGTACTGATGGATCCCAGGAGGCTGGCAGTGACCCCTGTTGACTCATGTCTAGTTTTTCATCCACAAGAACCCCCAGGTCCTTCTCCATAGGACTGCTCTCAGTGGTTCATCTCCTAGTCCGTATTCATGTCTGGGATTATCCTGATCCAGCACTGATCCTGATCCAGATAATAGCACTTTACACGCTTGGTCTCATTGAACTGCATTGGATCCCTCTAGGCCCACTTCTCAAGTTTGTGCAGGTCCCTGTGGAGGGCATCCCATCCTTTTCTGGTGTCATCTGCAGACTTACCAAGGATACACTTGATTCCTTTCTCTGTGTCATTGATGAAGATATGAAATAGTGCTAGTCCTAAACCAGAGGCCCGAGGGACACCATTTGTCATTGATCTCCACTGGAACTCTGAGCTGTTGACCAGGGTAGGTGACATTTACTCCTGAGGAGCCATTTTCCTTCCGTATTTCTCACTGTGTGACAGCAGAAATGCCTCACAGCTAAACCTTGGTACCCACAGTAGCTAAGTTTTTATGTTGTTGCTCAGGGTTGCAGTAGCAGAAACAGGGAATTCAGGAGGAAAATGGTGCCATATTCATGGCATACAGATGTAAATGAGATACAGGCTTTCGGTTTTCAATATTTGATCATTTGTTGTTTAATATAGTTGACTTATTGTTCCTTGAGGATTACATTGTAATTGACTTTGTAAGGCCCAAGCCCACAGTATTCTCAGATGTAAAATTTCCACTGATTTCTGATGTTGCATGTGAAAAATGTTAGAATTGGGTACATGGTCCCTTGTACTTCATGAGAAAGGACAGGGGGGAAAAGGATCATTCCTTGCTTATGGACAAACAATTTGTAATAGTGTGAATTCCATAATCTACATTCTTTCCTGAGAATTAGTATCTTCTGTTCAACTCATTTATACTTGTCTTTTTCTCGCAGGATAAAATCTTTTATGATCACGTTGTACAATCTGTCTTAAGGGAAGACAATGAAATGGTTCGATCACTGTCAGTGAGTGAAGACAAGATCAAAGAAACATTTTCTATAATGTCTCTGTTTGACAGCATCACATACAACAAGGTTAAAAAATATAAAACTCTTCCAATTTCTTGCAGATTCTAAACTACTGGTACAAAGTAGGTTTGAGGGGAACTGTTGAAAAAAACTGGATTGTCATTCAAAATTTGTTTTTGCTGCACACAAAAATGTATTTGGTGTTGTAAATCTATTTGTCTATGAAGGAAATGTTAGAAACATTTTTAACCTCTCTGAAAGATGAAGTATAGAATTAGCCTGGCTAACTTCTCTAGAATATAGTTTGAAAAATATTACAACAAAAATTGCAATAATAATTCTTTTTCATACATTACTATTTTTTGTACTCCAGGGGGCTTCTATAACCTGGATGCTTTCTGGTTTCCTGACTGAAAAGTTGTTCATCAGAGCACTTACTGTAAGTTCGAAAAATAACCCCTTCATCTTGATTTATAAGCTTGAAAATGACAATTACACAAATTGTTGTTTGCCTTGCTGATGGTTTTCATTGAACTCTCATGAATTCTGATGCTTATGTTTGTTTCCACACAGTCATATCTGAAAGAATTTTCCTTCTCAAATGCTAATCAAGATGATCTGTGGACCCACATCCAGATGGTACTCGTTTTATATCTCTAGTATTCTCTCGCTGGTGTTTGGCACTGATGAAATTTAGAGCATATAATATTTGTGGAAGGCTGCACTGGAATGTGGCTATCCCTAGTGCAGTCTTTCTCTCACGTAAAATTTGCTGTGTCTTTTAGCTAAGGTCTTCACAAGTGCTTGTTTGGCTGCTTTACCACACCTGAGGTCAGTGGAACTAACAACAAGGAGAGATGAAATGGGAAATCAGGACCAGGTGGAGTTTTGGGTTTCGTGGTGATTGCACAAGCCTACATGAAATTGCGTAACCTATTGTTCTGGAGCCTAAGTTTTGCCAGATCAGACCATGTGACACCTTGGGCATGATGATCAAAGATGCTGATATGTCACAAATTCAACAAAGTTCATACCCAGGGCAGTAGCTCAGCATTTCACCTCTCAGTGGTTTTGGCAGAGATCTGACTAAGAAAACAGATGCTAATAATAGGTTTGTTTTTTCAAAATCCACTTTCCTGGTTCTCTAAAGGAGGCTTCTATTGTGCTTCAGACTCAGTCTTAAGCTAAGAACGGAAGTACTGCAATTTCAGACATGCAAGGTTGTCACATCATTGAAGCCAGTGGGGACTGTACAAATTCATACAAGTTAGGGCTCTCTAGTTTCTTGTCCTAATCAATTTGTCTTCACTATTCAGTTTGTTCATTAGGTCACTTAAAAATCTTTGTGTTCCTGCAGCTTTATTTGAATGAAATTAACAAGTCTGTCACAGGGTGTAAGTGTATTAACACTGAAAAGGGAAAGGTTAGCACTCAGGTTATAGAACAAGAAATGTTATCTCAGTATTTCCTAATTCCTGAAAAAGGCTTATGCTGTCTATATTACAATGTCAAAAATGTCCTTTGGACTTTCTTACATTGAATTTTTTGCATAAGTCAAAGACTACCAAACTGTTATTTTCTCTAATAGTTTAGAACAACTCCTAGAGTATTGCCACAGCAATATCAGTAAGTACCTGTTTATCTTGAATATTTCTTATTCCTCTTTCTCTTGCAGGTTGTAGATGCACAGGATGAAGTTCAGTTGCCAGCATCTGTAAAGCAAATAATGGATTCTTGGACATGCCAAAATGGGTTTCCAGTTTTAACAGTAAATCTAACCACAGGAACAATCAGACAGGAACAAGTCTTTAATAAAAAGAATAGAAAGAGTACTGATGCTTACAAGTATGTTTAACTTGTGTTTTTATTGTATGTTTATTCTCTGTTGTTTTTCAGGAAACTGTTCAGTTAGCACATTAAATTTTGACCATCTGATTTTTTAACTTGTTGCTTTTTTTTTTTTTGTTATGAGCTGTCAGCTAAAATTTGTTTGCAATAGTTCAGCAAACTCTGCTTGTTTTGCAAAAGTTGCTTTCCTTGAGAGTGGTGACCTTTTCAGCCACCTAATAAAAAAGACAGACATAGGCCATGAATATGTTGCAAGGCAGGATTTTTTGCTTGGCATTTTCTTCTTTCCTCATCACCCGGGTCTACACACTGGGGACCTGGATGAACCATGCTGTGCCTTCTTTCCAATACACATACTCCCAGTCTGTTCTGCCTAACAAGGATAAAAGGGTCGCATCTAAATACTTTTAAAAATGACCCCTTTCTTAGAAAGTGCTGATATGCAGTTCAAAGCTCTTGTCAGTGAGCATTGCTGAGTGCCTGTGGCTTTTGAAAGCTGTGCTGCTTATTTAGATGTCTGAAAATAGTGATAGAAGGAGCTACCTTTGATCATCTACTCTGGAAACTGCTGGCTAGAGTTTAGGTTCAGCAGCTGATGTGAGCATTGGAGTGTGTGGATGCAACCCATGAGATCACGTGGGGAAAAAGTGTAAAGAAGAGCAAATCCCAGAGCAGTTCTTTCTTGGCAGCTATTGCTGATGATACAGATAGGCAGAAGAAATTTTGGTAAGAGCCACAGAATTTCTTTTGCACCAAGCTCCAGGAATTGCACAGCATTAGTCCATTCAGATAAGGAATTCCAAGTTACAAACATGAATCTCTTTGCAGTTAGCAAGTGCAAATTAGCATGTGAATAAGAAAATTCAGTACATGTATCATAGAATTTTTCGGGGTTTTGAAACTTCCATCTGTTTCACCAGGAGTTTTATACTCCCTCAGGAAAGAAATTGCATTTGTTTGCAGGACAGTTGTATTGTTTGCCTGAGGCCTTTTTTTAGTAGATACCCTTCTGAAAAGCAGCTTTAAGTTCTCCAGAAATAGGATGAGGTATAATGAGTGAGGAGAATAAAATTACTGAAAAGACAGAGCACAGAGAGGCAATGGTATTCAAATAACTAGCATCGAGCAATATTCTTGGTATGAATGCCTGTTTAAAGCCATTCTAAAACTCCCTTATGATGAATCTACATATCGATCCCACATAATTACCACCATCTGATGTGGTTTCATACACAGAGAGAGAGGAGAGAAGTTAGACGGATATTCTTGTAAGAAGGAACTAATCTGCAATGTAGTTTAGCATCAGCTAAAAAGTTCTTTTTTTAGGCAGAAGAATTAATTGTTGGGTTTTTTTTGTTAAGTAATACATGGATTATTCCTGTTTCTTGGATGAGAAATGGATCATCACAACCCTTAATGTGGCTAGATAACAGCAGCAGTAAGTAATGACTTTGTTTACACATTCTATAACCAAGCTGATAAAACCACTCTGAACATTTCTATAAACAGAGAATATGTTTGAATTGAATAGACAGATAAAACTTTAATATGGAAATGTCTGTGTTTACCACCGTGATTTTTTTTACTATACTGATTTTGTATTACAAGAGCAGTCAATCAGACAAGAACACATGAATAGGTAGTAGTAAGAAGGAAACTTCTAGTGAGCCATGTAACTCAAAAGGCTTGTGGGACTATTTTATTTAAAATGAGCATTTTCAGTTACTTGTCTCTTGCTCAAACGTATCCGTTTTGCTTTTCTTGATCTTGATGTGTGTGAATACTGGTAGGATCGGTTCTTCTGTAAAGTACTGAGCTCTGTGTTTTGGAGGAGCACTGGGAGCAATAGGCGTGCTGGGGATGCCTGCCTGCAGCAGGCACGTGAAGGTATTGCTCCTCATCCGGAGAGTTTACTCTTGGGTAAACTTTCTGAACTCTCATAGCTGCCTATGAGTTAAAGGGTAGGGGCAAAGTGGGTCTTCAGCTTCCCCTTTGCAATTTCAAGGTGCTCAGCATCTGAGAGGCCAGTTGCTTGTTGAAGTCATTCTGGAGAGCAGAGATCACAAATACACTGAGCTTTTGGCAGATTCTCTTTCAGTCCAGCCTCAAACTTGTGTCTCAGATCTCAGAGTGGCACCAAGTCCATTGTTTATAAATGCAAGAGAATTCAGCATTACACAGAAAATAAAACTATACATTCTAATGTTACTTTACAGAAGTATTTCCTGAAA
Organism: Serilophus lunatus; assembly: GCA_013399895.1. Classification (NCBI taxonomy): domain Eukaryota; kingdom Metazoa; phylum Chordata; class Aves; order Passeriformes; family Eurylaimidae; genus Serilophus; species Serilophus lunatus. Next base: position 23,180 of record VXBA01001221.1, read on the forward strand.
TGGCAGTATTGGAGTCAGAATATGATTGGATCCTACTAAATGTAAATTTAAGTGGATACTACAGGGTGAATTATGACCAATTAAACTTGAAAAGACTAGCACACTTGCTTGAAAATGATCCAAAGGTAAGATCATGTCTATTTTCTCAAGCTTGTAAGAAGACTCTTTCCATGTACTTCTTGCAGTTCTCACCTGGAAACACATTGATGAAAACCACGAATAATGAGAGACTCACATAATACATATGAACAAATGATCCATCATTGCACCACTAAAGTCACTGGCAGCCTTTTATAGCAGAAGGGAAAAGGCCTGAACAGTTTCACATAAGCATAAAAAATACTTTACATGGCATTCTCTCTTCAAAGTTGTCTTCAGAATCTGTGGATCTTCTAATCTCTTTAAAGCTATGAATTGTGACTGATTTTCATCTGATATTAGGCAACCATGGAGACAGAGAGCTGGGAGAAAGCTTTTTATTTCCATATTTCCTCCAAACACAAGATTTCTGACAGTGAAATTTCATAAAAAATCGTCTGACTTGTTTGGTGGAGTTTGTTTTGTTTGTTGGGGTTTTTGTTGTTGTTGGGGGTTTTTTGTGGGTTTTTTTTGTCTTTTGGGGATTTTTGGGGTGATTTTTTTTTTTGTGGGTGTTTTTTTGGGAGGGCGGAGGTTGATAATTTGTTCCTTTGTTTGTTTGGGGGGTTGTTGGGGGGAGGGGTTTGTGGCAAATTTTCTTAGAAGTTCCAATTAATTCTACTTAGGGTCTTTCAGTCCTCTGTAAACACTAACTCGAGATAGATTTCATCCCACTTCTGACTGGCCACAGCCTGGACTGAAAGTGAAAGCAGTACAGAACAACTATGACTGTACATGGGATTGCACAGTATCCAATGTTGCCAAATCCAACAGTGAGCTGAGCGGTCGAGTAATAATATCAGCTTACTGGTTTTTGCAACAACAGTAAGAAAACTTAACCTCTCAACATAATAATAATCAGTGTAGTCAGACTTCTCTAGAAAGACTGGACATAAGGCTGATTGGATCACATTAAAACTTTCTGCAGCACACTGGCTTCTTCTCCTCTAGGCTTCTTTCTTTCACAGCACGTCTAAGTCAGCAGGAAATTAGGTGTTTGCTGGCTTGAGGCCACTTGTTGGCACCATACAGTGTTGCAAAAACCTAACTATAGGCCTTACACGAGGGGCATGAATAGTCTATCAACGATAGGTCTGGTCCCATTCAAACGAGATGGCTAGGTTCACAAATAGCAGGATTATTAAAAGCACCATATGCAGTTCTTTTGGATTACCAGTTATAAATGCATCAAATGGAAAATAGCTATATCATGCATCACTAAGAATACAATTGTAATTTCAAGCTTAATTTCCTGAGTGAAAACACTTGGTGTGGCCAAGGACATGAGTTCTAACAAAAGGCATCCCTTCTGGAAGGAGTGAGGAGGAAGAAGACATAGCTCTGTCCCTACAATTTTGTGTCAAATTCTCATTCTCCATCTGGGTATGAAATCAGGGTTCCTTCTACACCTTAAAAAACCACTATTGTGCAAAGTACTGTGGGTGAGATCATGGTCAAACCGTCTGTTCTTTGTGGTAATAATTCTTGGTAGGAAATGTTCTTGGTAGCGGTTGTGCAAAAACATCTGTCCTCTGTGGTTACATCGTACAGAATATTTCTTGGTATCAAGTGGAAGAAGATCATGCAGCTTCCACTCCCCCTTACATTCCTCCCTGGTGGATGGCAACACAAACCACCTGGCCTCCATCTGGTTTCAACATTGCATGTTGGGCTTTGCATTTCTGCACTGCTTTGTGCTTCCAGCAGTCAGTGGTGGGAATGTTTGCTCAAGCAGCAGCGAGAGGAATAGGGCCATTAATAGGAATTAGGAATCCCATTATCATAGGAATAGGGAGGAGACAATGAGGACAAGCAATCCTCACAAGGGCACAAGCTGTAGGCAGGGGTTCACCTGAGACTGTGCCTCAGTCATTTAATTCATAACACTGCTATACGCTCTGCTCTGGACCCAGGACACATGCTGAATTTAAGCCTCAAAAGCTAAAAAAAGATGTACTAAAGTTATATCTAGGATATTTCTCAGAAATGTGGCATTTCCCTACTTTAATTTTCATGCTAGCATGCAAGTAAGAGGGGTCTTGAAATTCTGTGCTTAATGTACTGTAGTTGTGCACTTATATACCATACTACTCGTATATTATGTAGCTGTACACACACACACACATATATACATATATATACACACACACATATATATATACAGAGATACATGTAAGCATCCATAAAAGTACATAAATAATTTCGTCTTGAAATGCAAGATCCATTTCACCATGTTTTGTAGACTTATTTTGGCTTAGAAAAACTATTAGGGACTTGTCTTATCCTTCTGTAACACAGAAAAGCTTAATGACATGCTGAGATCTATTAACACTACATGAATGCTTTCTGCAGGCTATTCCCACTGTCAGCAGGTTCCAGCTGATAGATGATGCTTTTGCATTGACACAGTAAGTATGTTTTGAATATGCCACAGAAAATGATTAAACAACAAGACTTCATTTAAGATTGCAACTTCTGCTGCTTTCATTCCTTCCTATATGTGCCTCATTAGAACAATTGCTTTGACAAAATTATTGAGGAGTTATTTAATCCCTTCCTTTGTCAGTGCTGACTGATGTTTTTCAACATTTCCTTTAACTTTTATTCCAGATCTTAGGAAATAATTTCAAATAATGGCATTGTCACAAGTTATTTATGGACTGACCTGTATTTGCTGTAAAAACCCAAATATTTACATTGAAGAGTCTGAATTTTCTATAATTTATTCTGAGCTATTCCAGCTATGCTGCTGTACTGCATCACTCATAATACCTCCTTCATTTTCCTTCCTGATGCATTACTTGGTTGTACATGTCTGGTACTAGAAAGATCAGCAGCATGATAAGGAGCTGAACAAGCATTAAGTGTGTTTGTGCCCCATATGCACAAGAGATCCCCAAAGCACCAGACACTTATGATGAAAGACTTTAGGGAGGAGGTGGCCAAAGCATACTGCCCCCCTTCAGGGCCTATGGAGAGAAAGTAAAAATTTCTATTCCTCCTCTCATAAAAATGGCCTTTATCATAAAAGAGCTCAAAACTGGTACTTAATACAGAATGTAATTGTGAAGTATAGAACTGTGCTGCTATATAAGTACACTAAAAATATTTTTGTTTTGGAAGAGAGGGGCATCAACTGGAATTTTATCACGAAAAAATGAATTCCATGTTTATTCCACACTGAGGCCCAGAAATGCCATGCTGAATTAGTTAATTCCACGAATAGTGAGCATGTAAATTAAATTGTTTGATTTTTACAATAACATATATTCCACAAAAGAATGTGTAATAAAAATAAATTATTCAGCAATAAAAATACAAATGTATTATTACTCAAATGATGCTTTTTTCCTTCATTTTGTTCTAGTGAGACTGATGCATGCTGTAACTGTGCCTGCATGTACAGGCAGAATACAGTGTGCATATTACCAGGATTGTCCTATCACTTTGATAGCAGCACTGTGCTCTATATGCAAGTTTTGAGAGTTCAGCTCTTAAAATCACCATTCGTTTATTTTTCCAACATATTTTCTAGGTCACTCTCCACTCAGGATTCTGATATTTTATTGTCAGTTTCATAAATTTGTGTTAGGTAATAAATGTAAGTATGCTCAAATGTGGTTTAGTTTTGGTTTGGTTTGGGTTTTTTCCACATAGGTTTGGATACATACAGATTGAAACAGCACTTGAACTAACCAAGTATCTTGCCAGAGAGGATGAACTCCCCATATGGAACATGGTATTGTTCAACCTAATACCGGAGAATTTGGAAAGCACACTGAAGAACTATGAAGTATATCCACTTTTAAAGGTATGACCTTTTTTGTTAGTTAGCAAAGAGAATAGATTATGTAAATACATCAGTCTAAAATTAATGTTTTTTAAATTCTCAAGAATGTAATGATGACTATGGTGGGTCAGAGTTCTTTAATTTCTTTTGCATGATTTTATAATTTATTTTTTTAAATAGGAGAAGGTACTTAATTCCATATCTTAATCAATCATAAGTATTGCTGAATCTTGAGCGATTCTTATTTTAAAGCAGAAATATACTTACAATCTTTTGCAAAACTGAGAATCTGGAAAATACAGCTGTCAGTCAGTAGTAAGTGAAAGGACTAACATTACTATGTATAAAGGGCATATAGTATGTGTGTGCTTTATGGTTTGTTCTGCTTTTTAATTCATGGAGAGAAAGAAGGATTTGAGTTTGGATACTAAATGAGATGATTCTCACCCATATTTGACCTACCTGAGGTGATACTGTCGTATTTATTGACTTCTTTTTGAAGATTTCACCTTTGCTTAAAGTACAATCCCACACTATTAGTTTTCTTAAGTTATCTAAAGTAAATGTATGTTTAAAATACATGAGAAGAATAAAGTATTTTCCGTTGAGAAGGTTTTCATCTTTTTCTCTGAAAGTAAGTATTTGTTTTCTTCCTTAATGAGTTTAAAGGTCCTAGTCATGTAAAATGGTAACTTGCCAGTATGAATCGATGCACAGGAGTATCGAATTTTGGACCCACTTTATATTTTATTTTAATGTCCTGTGTTATCAAGGATAAATCTGAGTACATATGAAACATACAGAAAAATAAAACTCACAACTAAGTGAAAGTAATTTTTCTTTCCCTTCTTTTAAAAGAAATACCTTTCAAAGAGAATGTTGCCAATATACAATTATTATGTAGGTTTTATTCGTCAAAATATTGATGCTTTGGAAGATGACTATTTTGCTCAGTAAGTATTCTTCTCTTCTCAGAAGTTTGTTTTGGTGTGATTGGATCTGCTACACTGCAGTTTGTTTGTGTAAATGTAAATACAAGATACACAAGCAGTTCTCTAATCAATGTGAACATAATGGTACTGTTATTTTTACTGCCCTATAACTGTGTATTACTTGTGATAACACCTCCAATGAACATGCAGTATCAAGACAGCAGCACAAAAGATGATAGTTTAAGGATCTGAGTGGCAGTTTTTGTTTGCCAGAGAAGAGGCTCAACAGGCTTCTGCTAGTTGGAGCAAAACTGACAGCAACGAATATAAGATATGATTTAGGGATCAATCATGAAAATTTTAAAATACTCCATTTTGTAAGGCCACTGCTGCCACAGGCTTGAATGTCATAGTGATTTGGACTAGATGCAACTAGGACCTTAAAACTATCAAGAAAGACATAAACCATACACAAAAAAGCTAAGAAAAAAATACACTACATTGGTTACTTCACTAATATCCATTAATACTAATGTCAGGAGCCCATTATTGGTTAACTAATTATTATATTAAACCTCAATTGTTCCTAGTAGAGGTTCTTCCGGGTTAACGACATCATGTACTTAGACATTAGCACAGTCTAAATACTCCAAATGTGGAATGCCTATCTTTTATTACTATTTTGGCTTCTTTTCAAGAGTGTATTTGGAAAAACTTCTTGAAACAGCATGCTGGCTGGGCCTCCAAGACTGTTTGGACCTGTCATCTGAACTATATACTAAGTGGATGGACAATCCTGAGTACAAGTAAGAGTGATGATCTGCTCTTAAAGGTGTGCATGCCTAAGTAAGCTGGAAAATTACAAGGGAGAAGCAGAATGAGAAATGCTTTTGTACCCTGATCTTATTTCTTGAAAGAATGACAAAATTTAAGACTAATTATGCCCGCCCCCTCCCCCCCTCCCTCAGCACCCTTCTCTTCCCCAAATCCCAACTTTACCATGATTTCTTAATTACTGCTTTTTACATAGCCTCTACAAGCTGGAGGATGCAGATTTTGCCATGACGACCAAAATCTGGTGAGCCACATAGGAGATTAACCTCATAGTGCTAATATCCCATGTGGCTCAGTGACTTGGCTGCAATACAGCCTTAGAGTTATGATGTATATCAACTCATCTTCTCAGCTTCTTTTTGCAATACTGAGTGAAACAGTGTTTGTATGACATAGGCATCTGCCTGTGGTGAGCCCATCAAATTGCCTTGCATGTTCTGTGTTCATATAAGGAGGTGTTGGGGACAGCTGTCAGTTGCTATGCTGTTACTGCAGCCTAGTGGTCACGTGTCTGGAATGGAGTCTGGACTCTACCAGGAAGAGTATTTCTGTGTTCAAGTATTGCACCATTAAAGAAAATTCACAGTGTATCGAAATTCTTACTCTCTTTTCCTCCCTCTTTCTTTTGATGTCTTTCTACACAATAGTCAAATAGTGTTGGCACTGGTGAGTGAATATTGAAAGCTTACTTTTCTTTGTTGTAGTTTTAAAAAATATTTTGTTGTTATTTGTATCTCTGTTGATATATGTAGTTGGCTAAGTAAACTGAACTTGTACTTTGATGTTTGTGTTTTTAAAATAGCTTCATACTGATCATCTTGATAAAAAATAAATTTAGCTTTGCAGTTAAGCTGAAAATTTTAACAGCCTAAATATATTCTGTTACTTTGCTGAGAGAATATTCTTACTATTCCACACTAAAATCAACAATGTCATGCTGAATTCTCAGTCTGTTTTCAAAATAGTCACTCATCATTCACTATTAATAAAATTTGAGGGTTTTTTCCTGGTGGAATACTACATACTTTACTTGTCTTGAAGAGCTGAAAAGTCTGCAAAATATATTAGCTGACTGGGTTTTTAATTAGATGAAGAGTATTAATTTTGCTATCCTTCTTAGCAATAAGTTCAATGGGACTTTACAGGGCTATAAGTGTGGAGAAAAATGCAACTCTCAATTTTGTTAAGTGAAAAAAAATGTAATGTTTTAAGGAAATTAAACAACATAGGAGATAGTATTTTTCTTAGATTTCAAGTGATAGATCACAGTTCCCATCCAGTTAAAGAGATCTCCATGTGCTACGTAGAAGAGGAACAGGGCACAATATGCTCTTGACTAATCTTTAACAGCCAGATCCCTTTAGAAGTTTTATGTTCTCCATTCTGAGAAGAAATTCATAACAGCACACTATAGCTGTTCTGCCACAGGTAGAATCCAGTACGGTTTTCACATCCATGGAAGGGAGTAAAGCTGTTTGGTTTCAGATTTTGCAAACAACTTTCAGCTGAACATTTTCAAACATTTTCTTGCAGAACCTAACTGGACTTGATATGGTGCATTTTCATTTGTTTCATGGAAATAAGAAGCCAAGAGCTGTGATTCCCATCCAGTTTCTCAGCTTTACTCTTTTTTGCTAATAGGAGTGTATGGAACTTGTTAAACTAATGTATCTTGTCATATGCATTGGCAGAGAATCATGACATGACACATGTTTTCTTAATCTAGGAAGGCATTTTGCTGAAAACTTTCAAGGTTTTTATAACTTTTAGAATACAGCATGTTACATTTTCATTGGTGAATAGAATATACTTGTTTTTTACAATTTCATTACCTTAAGCTAACTATGAGATCATCTTAAGTTGTTATGAGAAAAACCTTATTGTTATGTGAGAAAGAATTAGTTTGTTATGTTATGAGAAAGTCCTAGTTGTTGTTATGCGAGAGCCTTGGTCTAGTTGTGAGAAAGTCCAGTTGTTATTCAGCTGTATTTTTGAATGTTTTCTTCTGCACGGCAGGTGTTTCTTCAAGGTTCTTTCTCAGGTTTTTTATTTCTCACTTTTGCTGCTCAGCTCATTGTTAAAGACAGAATTTCTCATGCTATTCCTTAGGCCTCTCAAACAGGCCCTGACAGTATCCCAGTGGTACTGCTATTGGCTTGTCTTCTTTGGAAAGAAGGAAATTAGCCTGGAGGAAGGGACAGTGTTGCTGTAAGTCTTACTTACTTACTGAAGGTTCTCATATACTCCTGTCACCTTGGAAGTTAGAAATCACTACGCCACCTCTGCATTGGCTTCAAGAAAACAATGTAAAATAACATGCCCTGCTTTCCAATTGCTTTTTGCATCTTCCCAAACATCCAGAAATGAGAGAATCCTGGCAGGCCAGTAGTATGCAACCATACAACCTCTCCCAGGGAAAATAACAAGATTAATAAGTCACACACCAAATTTAATGTAACCTCAAGATCCAAAGTCCCTCTGGATCACAGTGGACTCCTTTTGGGAACTACACTACATAAACCACTTCAGGGCCATTGTAGGTGTCACCAGCCAGCAGACCATTGTCCCATAGTAGGTTGCACATCCAGCCTGCCTTAAATGTTGAACTTCAGAGCTGAAGCCAAATGATACATCCCCATTTGTACTTCACACACAACAACTTTACACTTAGTAACCAACATTTTCTTGCAACTGTAGGATACCTGTGGTTGTGAAACAAACAGCTGTACTTTACCCAAAAGAGCTTTACCCTGTTATTCCCTTTGTATCACCACTTACTGTAGCATCATGAAATGATGAAATGATTATTGAAAAAATTCCTAGACCCTGTAACTCAAATAAGATCTTTCATAGACGGATTCCTCACAGGACTATTCTTTACCCTAACTTGACCACTCAGTCTCAGTAAGCATCATTCTCAGAGGCAAATCCCTTATGTTCCAGCAACTGTCTAGGTAAATAAATGCAAACTATTTTTTTAAGTAAATGTAAAACATGACAATACTTTCTGTTAATATGACAATGAAATCTCACACCCACAACAGGACTGCCAAAATCCCTGCACCTTTCATTTTCACAAGAAGTTATCTCTATCATGCAAAGCATCCAACTCTCTCCCTCTTTTCCACTGGTCCTTTGTGTCCAGACTTCCTTGTCTCTAACTTTTGCTTTGAAGATTGATGTCACATATCCTTCCTTCTGACTATTACTTGTTTTCTTTCTGCTGGTATCATCCTCATTTTCTCTAGGATAGTCTACTGAAAATGAGGAACATTTCTCAAATTGTATTTAAATTTGAAATTGCTTTTCAAATTTTGGGGCTGAAGAATGGCTTTTGTGACCAGAAAGTTGTCTGTTTTTCCAAGTGTATCTCCTGATCAAATGGAAGATAATGTTTACACCTCTACTTACAAACTTGGTCTAATGTAATGATAAGCAGTGTAACAATATGCCATTGGGAAGTTAAATGTTTTGTCTGTAGCAATGGGAGCCATTATTCTATAGAGAATTAGTCCAAAATACCATTAGTTGAAACTGATGTCAGGTTTCAGCCAGCACAGAAGAATACCACTGTCACTGGGAAGTACTGACAATGCGTTAATGTCAGAGACATATTGCCACAAGAGAAATTTTCTATTCAGTCTTTGCACATGGAGTATTACATTGATAATGTTTGCATTTAGTTTCCATTGTGAAATTCATTGCCACGTTGAGGACTCTCTCCTGGGGTGGGAATAATAGGGAGCTGCTTGTTGCACAGAGAAATGTCCCTTCTTCCATTTGTGGTGCAAATGGCTCTTCCTACTAGATGCGTTCACTGAAAAACCTCTCTGAAAAGGCATGTCTGGGGTGATGCACACAATGCAGCAGTACACCCTTTAATGGTGTGATCCATTTCTTAGGCTGTGGTGGGAAACAGTGGCATTGACACTGCATGTACACAAAATAACTTGGTCCAACTGTTCTAAAAAATGTTGGGGCGTTTGGTTCTTCTTTAAACTACTTGCTTTTTCAATGTTTAAATTATGAATAAAGCAACCGAACTTCCACTCTTTATTTACACTGTTTTATATTTCCATTCATGTATATCTTTTAACTGTAAATAAGCATCTGCTTTCAGTCATGCGTTATCAACTTGGTTTGCCTCTACAACAGTACAGTACCTTTTAATCGTATTTTGCCTTGCAGAATTCCCTTTCTAATTAAAAGAACAGCCTGCTGCTATGGTGTTGCAGTGGGAAGTGATAAAGAATGGAATTTTGCATGGGAAATGTATAACCACACAGACTCCACAGAGGAAGATAAAGACATCCTGCTCTTTGCCATGAGCTGTGCCAAAGAGTCGTGGTTACTTCACAGGTGATCTTGTTCAAAGTATATATTTGTATATATAGAAGTAAATAATAAGAACATGAATACTGGACTTTGCAATCCTGGTGGAGATTTGCCTGCCCCAGAAGCATGTGTCTCATCAACCACTAGAAGAATTATAACAGTTCCTTTATGAAGCAAGTATAATAAACTGGGCAAACACAAATAAAAGATCCTTCTGCAGATACATGTCTCATGTCTAACATTGGGCCTGCCTTCTGTCAATATATCTAGTGAACTTTTTGAACTAAAATTAACTATTTTATGTGTTGGGGTTTTTTAACTTGGAACCCATTGGTTGCCCACACCCTGTGCAGTGTTAGAAACTTAGTAATTATAATTTCCTTTTATATTTTTCCTTATAATTTATGATTTTACATAATTTTCCCAAACTCCTTCTCTCTGCTTATTTTGTTTCCAAACAAAAATGTCATAGTCTATTTAGCCTCAGTGTGGGAGCAAACTCACCCAGATTAAGGGCAAAAATAAAAATAGACTTACTAGCAAGATATTCACCATTTTAAGTGCAGACTCAACTGAATTTTTTTTTTAAATGTCCAGCTTCACAGAGTGATGGAATCACATGATACTCTGAGCTGGAATGGATCCATATGGACCATCATGTTAAAATCTTGACTCTATGTGGGGCAATCAAAAAGTTAAGATGTCTATCTAAGAGTCTTGCCCAAATGTTTCCAGGACAGAGTTTGGAATACTGAGTTTATTTTCTTTTACTGACATCCATATCTTTATCGGCAAAAAGATGTTGAATTCTCTCATTTGTCATGTTCACATCATCTAAAGCATTTGGTAAAGGATGGAAATCTAGCCCAGATGGTCAAAGGAATGATCATCCAAGAATTTGCAAAATCTCCAAGAATCTAATGCCCTGGAAGTAGCAGAGATTTTACTCGTTTCATCCACCTGCTTTAGTGATTCAGTAATTTGAAAAGACAGAAAAAATATGCCTGAGAATAAGGCAAGAATCAGTGCAAAGAGATACCCCATCAGCTATGCTGATTTTCCACTTAACCTATGATCCTTTATTGCTCAGGGTGTCATGTTGACCTTCTTCCTCCCTGCGCCTTAGTAGCTGACAAGCCAATCTGTTTTTAAAATGCCACCCTGAAAGTTTTTTGGGATGAGGAATGTTTAAGTGTGCTCTTCCTCAGAATATTTTGTCCACTATGTTAAGCATAGTGGTGGTGGGCAAAGGAGAGAAACTCAGCTCAGCTACTCTACCCATAAGGCAGCTCACTGCAAGACTGTATGAGAATTATAACTCTAAAAGTGTTCCTTTGAAAACAGGAGTAAAGGTGAAACATTGATGCAGTAAAGAGTATAATTACTTACCTTTGCAAGATATTCAGGTTGAACTTGCAACTACACTGGCAGATTGTTCCTAAAATACTTCTGGAATCCTGCCTTAGCCCATGTAAAAATATTTCTTATTGGGTCTTATTATAGAGGACCCTATAAACAGGTCACCTTAGTGTAACAGAGTGTCTCACTGCTTCCATACTCTCTAGGCTACATCTGTGTCATGGCAAGGTGAGTCTCCTGAAAGTGAGAAGCAGTTTGCCCTTCCTTGGCTCGTCTGATAGGACCAGTTGTTTTTCTGTAACAAAGATAAGAAATACTTGTATGTCCACCCGACATGCTATACCCTTTACTAAGACATGAAGCATCAGTGTGCAAGAACAGGATTTTACCCATGTTAAGGACAAACCCCAAGCTGAATACACAGCTCAGAGTGACACCAACTTTGGTATAACCTTCCACATGCTGATACTTATTGAGATGAGGATTTTCCCTAACTGGATTACATTTCCAGCTGATCATTATAAAACAAGTGATAGGTGCATTTCTTACCTTCTTTTCTAACAGATACTTGCAATATGGACTCAGTGATACATTATTTTCTTCCAATTGTACTTCAACCATCATCTTAAACGTGCTGACTAAGGATATAGGGCACCGTATAGCCTGGGAATTTGTTATGGAAAATTGGCCACTTTTAAGTGAAAGGTAAGCAACCAGCTTTGGCTTCCTTTTATTTATGTAGTTTGTTGGCTTCTTCCTCCATCTTTGTGTTTGAGCTGTAAAATTCAGATGCAGATTTTCCTTCCAGATATGGCAATTTGTAATGACTGATTCAATTCCATAAATGTGTAAACCAGAGTTCCCAGAGGATTCAACTGTGATCAGGGCTTAATGTCAAAGAAAAGCTCATGTCAAACACAGAATACTTTAAAAATTAGTCTGTTCATGACCTGTTCAGTGCTTTTCAATGTTACATTTCTTGGAAATTCTGACTCTAGAAATGGGTTTATCTACTAGCATTTTTAAAGCATGGGTATACAGTGATGGAGTGAGATCGTAACCTCTTTTCCAAAGACAGTATGGATAGATGGGGGATTAGAGCATGCAGGTGTGCAAGCACTGGTAGAATCAACTATAATATTATTTCCTGACTTAAGTCCTAATCTGTCTCCAGCTATCTGCACTGCTGCAGGTAAACTGCAGGTGAGATTGGCCTACCTTTCTTGAGCAAAGCAAGTATTTTGATGTCTGTTTGAAAACTTTCTCTCTCCTTGGCAATGGTAAAAAGCAGCAGGGATGTGATAAGAGTACATTCCAGCTGCTTTGGTGGCACAGAAAGTCATTGTGATCCACTAGTGGCAGCATAACCAAAATCAGCCATTTGGGAACATACAAACATGTAACTTTAACATCAGAAAAGGCAAATTGTAGCAGATTTTTGTCATACTAACTCACAGAGCTTTTGTGTGCTCTATTTTGATCAGAAATTTGCTGGAAAATTGACCCATTATTTTCAATCTAAAAGAATAGTGCATATATATATAATATTATATATATATTATATATATATATATTATATATATATAATAGTGCATATATATCATCCTCAAAATACCATCAGGAACACCAAACTGTCAGAATCGGTATTGGTCAAGCTTTCTAGCTCAGTTTGGCTGTGTGGGCTCACAAAGGCCAGCTGTTTTAGACAATCTTTGTCTACCAAAGTAAAAATACCAGACTTTACTGGGAAGTGGAAATGAAGGGTAACTATTGTGCTTGATCCTCTTCAGTATCTAAATCAAATATTAGTAGTATTTTTTTAAAATAAGAGAGAAAGAGTGCACGATGCAAAGTTCAGCATAGTTTGTATTTGCAACATAGCATAACAACTAAAAATAACAACATAGAATAACTAAGTAGTATATATTCAAATGAGATGAGTATATGTGCTAACACACTGTTTGAAGGACCTTTATCTCAATCTTACAGATATGGCCAGGAATTGTTGCATGACGTATTAAAGGTCATGGGAAGATTTGTCCATACAGATGCACAGATCCAAGAGGTAAACCAGAAAAGCTTTATTGCTAGTTTTAACTTTATTGCCAGTTTGTAAATAGAGGTTCTTAAATCTCTTGTTTTTTAAAGAAATCTTAGAACATAATTTAGATGTGTTCCAAACCTTCAGGTTTGGATCTGTGTCCCAATAAATTCTATCAAAGCTGTCCCATTCTCCTCTATAAAATCTGTCTGTACAGATAACCTTTGTATACAGAAAATGTACCAAAAGTTGGGCTGCTGGCATTTGTTCAATTTCTCATACTGCTCGTTCACTGCTTCCCCCATATATTTCTTTACTGTTCTTCAGTCCTCTCTTTTCTTTTACTTACTAGACCGATGGAAAAGATTTCTTGTTCAGTGATTGCAGAACAGGCAGCACAAGAGGATTCTGCTACCCAACTAGTCCTAGACAGTGTGGTACCACCAGTACCAGTGAAGCTGGCTGCATTTGAAAGGATTTGTAGAGGAACAGCAAAAGGGAACATTCTTGATTATGTAAGGAGCTTTCCCACCATAGTGTAAATCAGTAAGCTTGGCCCATCCTCTCTTTAGTATCTATTGTCTCACCTTTTCTTTGTATTTCTGTCTAAAGCACATCAGGCACAAGAGAAGTTATGTGAAATAAACTCAAGTGTTTATTTCTTCAGTTGCAGGTTTTTTATAATGCTACACTGGAAGAGGAGGAGAGAGAGACTACTACTCTGCTACTGGAATTTAACAAATTTGAAAATACTGAAAGGAGAAAACTACTAACCAAAGCTGCTAGCTGGTTAGAGAAAAATGTAGATGATTGACTTGCAAAACAATTACCAGTATATTTTAATGTGTGATTCACTATCACCTCGTTATACTTTTTAAGCTGTAATTAAAGATAAAGCAGATTTTTATGGTTGTTTTCCCAACTGGAAAGTCAGGCAAAAATAATTCACAAAGAAAAGATTCAGCAAAATTAAGTATAAACATATTTGCATATTATATCTACACTAATTTCCTACTGGATGAGGTTTTAGTAGGGGTACATTGCTAATAGTAATCTAACATATAGATACAGTCCTAAATCCTGTTTTTTTCTGAAATGAAAGGTGCAGTACAAGTTTGTGGCAAAACACAAGAGGAAGCTAGAGAAGATCATGTTTTATGTTGCTTTATTTGTACAATCAGCTGTGATCTCTCTGTCTCTACTTCTCTTCTAATAATTTAGAACAGTGCTGTGAAACACAAATTTCAGAACAACTTCAGAGCTCTAGGGAGGCAAGGACTAAAGAATCCTCAAATTTTCTTTGTAACAAATGAATGCCTTGTCATTCAAACTTTATTATTCCATGACAGATCGGTACTTAATGTGTCTACATTCCCATTTGTGTTTGATTAGGAACGTGCTTTTAAAGACACCATCCTGGTTGTCTCCATTTAGCATGCTTCAGCTCCCACGATGGTCTTGCTCTGTGTGAACTGGATTCTTTTTGGAGGAAATTTATCTTGCAGATGATGAACTCTTGGTGTGCAACTGAGAGACACCACCATTCGATGGTCATTTTGTCATTACACTAGAATGTAACTACTCTAAACTAACCCTTCTGGAACAGCACCATTCTTTCTGAACTGAGGTGCTTGCTGGTCACAGAATCATAGAATATGCTGAGGTGGAAGAGGCTCATCAGTCGAATTCCTGTGCTGAAGATAGGGGTTAATCATCTCGCTTACATGGCATTTTGGAGGTGACAGACCAATGGTAGTCCATTAGTATCCAGTCCATTAGTGTCAGCAAACCATATTAGTTTGTGCTTGAAGAAGTATGGGGTCCTCAATCCATGCAATGTATTTACTTGTGGGGTAATAGTATTATGACAAGTAGGTATGTATTATGACAAGTATAATCACTAGTATGTACTGGTGATCAGGTTAACATAATAAATATTATGTGGGAATAGAGAAGACCAAAAAAATTTAGAGTACTGCACTATGAGGAGACAAGGAATAAATCCCAGGCATGTTAATACTAAGAATTTTTCACTGGCACACTCCAAATACATTTAAGGAAACACTGCCGGGTTGGTTGCACTGAATCTCCTCTGTTCCTCATCACTGCAAAGAAAAATTTAAACTATTTTGTGACTGCTTGAGAGTCCATTTACTGTATGGGAATTACCAACTGGTGCATACAAATTTCTGCTGGAAACATCTGGCTTCTTTAGCATTTGATCCAGTTATGGATAATGCCAAAGAATATT
The DNA here is from genome assembly GCA_013399895.1 of Serilophus lunatus. NCBI lineage: Eukaryota > Metazoa > Chordata > Aves > Passeriformes > Eurylaimidae > Serilophus > Serilophus lunatus. The sequence continues at coordinate 38,860 of VXBA01001221.1, forward strand.
GTGTGTGTTCTTGTAATTCTTCTTCAAGTTAATTGAGAAAGAGGAAAGTTATCAAGGCTGTGGTGAATTACAGGGGTTTTATTATAGAATCATAGGATTGTTTGGGTTGGAAGGGACCTTAAAGACAGTGTAGTTGCAACACCCCTGCCATGCAATGGGACACCTTGCACTAGACCAGGTTGCTCAAACCTGGCCATGAACACCTCTAGGCACAGGAAGTCCAGCAATTTCTGCCAGTACTGGAACTGTTTTGCTTCAGCATTTCCTGCAACTCCCACTAGTTAATCACTGTCTCTTTATACCTCATCAGATGGGCTGAGCAAAGATGAAGAACATTCCATAACAAGATTTTACCCCTATGCCAAATACGTTCAAATCATTTCTTTCCAACCACAAGCAACTATTCTTCCTCTCTAACCACTCTTCTATGTTTTTGTTACCTTTTTCTCCTTTCTACTGAAGAAATCTTTTAATTAGAAATACCAGTATGTAAAAATTATTAAAGAATTTTAAATAAGAAGCTATTTTCAAATAACAGCTACTGACTAATGCCTGCCTCCCAGCTGACATGCTGTATTTCAGAATTCCAGTGTAGTTTTAGGTAGAGGCAGAGGAGTGAAGGTGATTGCTGGGCAAGCTGCCTGAGTAGGAGCAGATTTAAATTGCTTCCAGAGTCCATACATTTCCACTTGGTAGCATGTCACAGTGACAGCTGTACAATGGCAGCTCTGGCTGCTGTTGAGTACAAGTTGAGTGTAAAGGTTTGGAAAGTGGCAAATGGGAGATGCAGTAAGGGAAGGAGAGGTGCATGGAAGGAATCCAGGGCAAGATGGGAAAGCTGTTTTATTGCAAAGAGAGTTGGAGTGAGAGGAAGTTCATTGAAAATGAGTATGGACTCATGAGTATGGATAGGACTTCAGAAAATAAGCTTTAATAGTAGCTGTAAGGTTTGTGTTATTGAACATTTCATTGTGAGGATGTGCATGTTGGAGGCAATTTCTAGTGAAAAAAAGCTGTGTCATTGTTAGACATGACGCAGCTAATTAGTAGGTCCTGAGAGGAGGAAAAAAGTAGCTTTGACAAGAAAAGACCAACCTTTTGCTTAAGTCCTGCTCTCTGGCTTGGGAATATGAAAGTCAAAAAGTTACACTTGTTCTGCCTTTACTGCATCTATGTGGGACAGAAGAGCAGACTCAGGAGCTGGCAACAATGCATGCCAAGCAGTTCCCACTAGAAAGAGGAACTTAGGAGCTGTTTAAGTCAAGGGTCAAGAGCACCAGCCAACTTCTCCTCTGCATCTCCTGGCACAATTGCCCTTCTGTCCAAGTCTGCCTGGGACCCTTTCCATCCTGGCAACACAAGAAGCCTCTCAGGCAGGTGAGAAGAAAGTACCTGGGTATGAGGCCTGGGTGGCCAAGGTGCAAGCTCCATGCTGCCTGGTTGCTCTGATGGCACACACGGATGAGGTGATGGAGCAGCCTGCTGCTTCCTTCAGGGTTGTTACAAGTACCAGAAGGGCAAGAACGGGGTAAGCAAAAGGAATAGCAGCTAAATGCCATAAAATTAACTGAGATGTGGCCTTGCCACATTCCTGCTGTGCAGTGACTCACAGACAAGAAGAGCTGTCACCTCTGTGTCCCCTAGTCCAGAGGTGCCAGGTGTGAGGAATGGATCCAACCCCTCGGCCAAAGTAATGGTAGTTTGTTTCAGGCTCTGAAGGTAGCAAAGGTCTAGACCATGACCACGTTAGTAACTTCTCTAGTTCCAACCTGTTCTCTGATAACTCACTCAGGAACAGGGTGACACATGCATACAAGCTTGGAAACTGGAACACCAAACATGTGATTAGCACAATAGCAGGTGGTTCTTCCAAGACTCATTTGTCAAAGAACAAAGAGAGCTGTAGGTACAAGGAGTGTTACATTTACCTTTTCCATCACCTCTACTTTGATGTGAGCCAACTGCTTTATCCCATAAATACAACAGCTTAAGTGAGCTGTCTCTGAACTCTCCTTGCTAAGCAGCTGGCTGCGTGGGGGTGATCTGCCCTGCAGCTGGGACACCACTAAGGTTGCTCCTTGAGGCTAAAGACCCTTTACCAACTGCTTTGGTAAGTGACCAATATAGCGCATAACCCTGTATTACAGCACACTAACATTTTTCATTAGTTACTTTCAGTCATTACTGTATTCTCTGTGCAGTAAACTACAGAGTAAAACTTGCTGTTTGTTAAGTTTCACTTTTACAATATCTGACTTCAATTAAACCACTGTTGCTGCTACCTCTGGCAATGGTTCTCTTAATGGTCAAAATCTTCCCTGCAATGGAGGGACAACAGGCTCCGGTCTTTTAGAGGTTGTTGTCGGTTATTCTTTCTGATGGAATTTGTGAGACAAGGACCTGAGTGGGGAGGGATGGAGGAGCTGACCTTTGCTGGCTGTGGGATACCCATCCTGATGCCCTCCTATTCAACAGGGTGCAGGGAGGAAATGAGGTGAAAAAGCTCATGTACTCAGAGAAACACAGGCAGATCACTAACCAATTACATCAGGGGCATGTTGTGGTTTAGGAATAATACTCCCCAATTTAGTACTCCAAGACTCTTCAAACCACGTGCCACTCAATCGCCCACTCCCTGCACTCGCACCCCCCTGCAGCAGGCTGGAGAGGAGAACTGAAGACAGACAGTTGAGATATGAACAATTTACTGGAAAAAGAAACAAGATTCAAAAAGCAAACAGCAATGGCAGCAATACTAATGACAGAGTGCACAAGGAAAAGGCAAATGATTCACAATGAAACAACAGTACTGGACTGCTCCCTCCACCAGACTACACCGACCTAGAAGGGCTTCCCTTCTCCCTGTCTCTGGGCTGAGGCAGCATAAGACAACATCGGGGTCTGGCCGTTTCCCCTCCTGGCGACTGCAAAAATTAATCCTGTTAACGGCCGGAGCAAGGACACGGCAAAATGGATTCGACTTGCGGAAAAAAAAAAATTGATTTATTGCCGATTAAAATAGATGTCTAATATTTGTGGCCTATTAAAATAGCGAGAAACAAAATCAAAAACTGGCACACGGCGATCTCTCCACACTTCGTTTTTTTTTCCAGGCTCATCTTTATTCCCAACCCTTCCACCTCCTCCGCTACAGCAGCCCGGCGGGAAAGAGGAATGGGAGCTGAGGTCAGTCCATGACCTCTCCCCTCTGGCACTCCTTCCTCCTCCTCAGGCTGTTTCCCTGCTCCACCGCAGTTCTTCCACCGAGCATCATCCACCTGCCGCCCCCACCGCCGTCAATCCCCTCCGCGCTCGCACCGCTGTTCCTCTCTCTGCGGTTTCCCCCCTGGCTCCTCTGATCGCCCCGCGTTTTTCCCCGCTCCTATGCGGGTTTTCCCCGGGGCGCCGCCCGCTCTGCCAGACCCGGCGCAGCGGCAGAGGGAGCGCCACGGGGGCCGACACCAGGTCGCGACGGGGAGGAGCGGCGAGGCAGGCGGGCGCGGGCGGGGGGGGCAGAGCGGCCGCCCCAGCGGGGAGGGAGGAGGGGCCGGGCGGGGATCCCGCCCGTGGGAGGCCCCGCTCCCGGCGCGGCGCTGCGCCTGAGGCGGAGGGAAGTGGGTGTGCGTCCATGGAGCTGAGGCGGCTGGACGGGAGCCGGGGGGGGGGTGGTATCGCCGCCCCTCTGCCCTGGGCTCGCTCGCACGGCGCGGGGCCGTGGGAGCCGCTGCGTTTCCCTGTGGCAGACGCGGAGCCAAGGTCGGCGCCCCTTCTCCGGAGAAGGAGTGTGTGCTCCGTCCTTGTGGCTCACACAAGCCTCGCCCGTCTTCTTCCCCTGGGCGTCTCGGCTACTAAAATAATTTCGAGCGGTTTCAGGCGCTTTCCCTGCGTCTCTTCCGCCCCTCCCCAGCGTCCCACAGGGGCTGCCGCTGATTTGGAAGAAAAACAGTAAAAAACGAGAGGCAGAAACACCCTGGTAAACCTAGTTGTTTGGGAAAAGTGGGGATGAGGGGAGTAGGAGGAACACCACTGAGACCTCACTGTGTGTCAGCATTTTAGCACTGAAATCATAGAACTCCAAGTCGTCTCAATGAGCCAAGGACATCACACTGAAAAAATATGTTTTGGGGTTTTTTCCTCTTCAGCTGCCCTCTTTGCCTGCAGGATGCTGCCGAGGACATGGCACGGCAGTGCACTGAGGTGTTCAAGGAGCGATCGGCTTGATCGGGAAGCTCCAGAGAAATTTAACACAACTGCTCCCTCCCTCCTCCCATCCTCCCCCTCCCCCGGTAGGGACGTTTGTATTATATTTACCCATGTGTGTTTACAGTTAACGTGCTCATCTTTTGAACAATTGTCCCAGTAGGAACCCTATGGAGTTTTACCAGCAGAATCAGTCGAAATGTCACTCAAGAGTGTAATCCTCGTACTTGAACATCCTTGTAGCCTAACGCTCATCCAGTGTTGTGACTGGTGACTGTTGTGACTGCTATTGTGAGCAGATTGCAGGCTACGGGATAAACAAACATAACTCGTGCACAAACAATTCAGTTCAGATACACCCGTGCAATTAGAAAGACGGAAGATCATAATGATGATCTTCATTGTATGATGATATTATGGAAGCATATGATGATTTGGTAATAATTTTTGTATTGATTAATTCCTGTTTTCTTCATCATGTAGAATATGGAGAAATCTGAACCTTGGAAAACTATATGAGAATAAAATTAGCTGTAGGTTTTTTGTGTTGGGCTTTCTGTTGTGTCAGTACCCTGGAGGTTACTGGTTTTTTTCCCTTGAGGGATTTCTGTTTTATTTTTCACAACCCAAAAAACCTCAACAAACTATCAGTGAAACAAAATGAGGGTATGGGTAGCAGCATTTATATCACCTATCTGAGGCCTGCTGCTAGGATGCTGCATCAGCCTTTGGTTTTAAAAGTGCTTGGAGGGAAAGAAAATAGTACTGTAAATAATAAATCTGCGTGCCCTCAGACTGGGTTGTGAAATACCTCATAGAACAGATGGATACAGGTGATGAAGATAAAAAGCCATGTTAGACTATTTGTCCAGAAGAATTTCTAAGACTTGATAGCTTTAGGTGATTATTAGGATTTAAGTGTATTCCAGAGAGGTGTATTCCATCAGCGATTGTAACATGCTGACAATTGGTAGCTAGAGGCATTGGTGAGAGGCTGAGTTGTCTGCATTGGTACAACAAATAAACCTGAAAGGCAGCAAGCTGAACCATGAGGTGGCATGTTACTTTGGTTATTGCAGAGCATGTTTATTTATTGACTTTTGGGAACAGTGACTAGAAAGCCAGAACAGTTTGTCTAAAATGGTAAAATGTTTCTGTAGTGCATCCATGTTCTAAAAATATCTGTTTTAAAAGATTTTAAAATAATAATAATAATAACTAGTAGTTTATTACAGGTGTTTTGTTTATTTACCTTTAGGGGGAAAAAAAGCGCTAAGAAATAAATTTGCTCTGTTGTTCACAGATACAAATGAGAAATGAGGACTCTCATTCCAGTTTATATAATTTCTGTATTTCCATTCTTTATACTAAGTGCTATTTAAAAAGCCATAATTTATGATAATTTATGAGATAGAAAGGGTGAGGTCCTTTAAGAAAGTTACCTGGCCCTGTCTCCAGCCTGCTTCTCTGGGGAGCACTGCCTTGTTTATTTGTCTTCTGTTTCAGTCACTCTGGGGTTGATGTCATACTTCCACTATCAGAGGAATTGTGCAGCAGTACATCTGCGCTGTGCCATCCCCTCTCTTTGGTAAGTACAATTTAAAATTATGGAGAACCTCTCTTGACTTGTGGTGACTGCTCTGAACCGAGCATGACAACCAGAGGATGTACATGATTTCAGAATTAACTCTTAGACTTCAGCTAAGGATCCCTTTCTTCCAGACACTGCAGAAGGTCCCTGAGTTAGGGAGGGAGAACCCATGAGAATTTGTTTTATTTTACTGGGAGAGGGATGTATTTGCTCCTCCAGATTCTTATCATAGAATGGGCCATTGCTCTGTCACCGTGTTTGTCAGTTTTCTGGAAAAACCAACTGAGTTACAAGATGAGACCTCTTTCTTCACCTAGTCTGTGTTTCTCGGCTGGCTTCAAGGCCATTCTCTGAACACACTTGCACATTTGGGACTGTAGAGAAGACACAGACTAGCTGCTAAATGGTCTTTACACATCTTTACATCTCAGCCCATGGTTGATCCTGAGAAAAATTCATTTGTTTCCATTCTTATTTTGAGTGGCACCAGATGTCCTATAGACATTCCAAGATATGCACTTGAATGTGCCACAAACCTGAGTGCTGGTTCCTGAGCCCACAGACATATCTGCAGAACTAGGCTATGAGGAAGATGGGACTGTTGCAATGAGTCAGTCTAGTTCATGTGGACATAGGGGGATTAAAGCCATTGGGAGACATTGCCCTGTTGAAGGTGATGAACATGCTTACATATTTTATCCAGAACTTCTCCAGTGGCACAAATACAAGTTGAAAATAATGTGCTTTCACTGTGCTAAGCCCTGCAGAGACACTACCTTCAGGCTACTGAGATCAAGCAACTTGAAGTATCTGGAATGCCAGTCACCACATTTCAGATTTCATAGAATATTCTGAATTGGAAGAGATCCATACACCAGCTGAAATGCTTAGCTGTGTAATCTGTAGGATCATAAAGAGAAACAATAAATTCCTGAAAGAGCAGATGCAGTAAAATACTTGTTCTTATCCTAATTATAAACAAATGCAGTTCCTTCCAAATTCCAACATCTTCCAAAACCGTGTTCTGGGCAGAAACACATCTGCGTCATGGATAAGACTCTTTTAATGTAGCTCAGCCTCTGATTTTCTTCCTCCCTCATCTGCTTTCAGGCTTGTCAGCTGTTTCAAGACTTTGTGCTGAAATTGCCGGTTCTTAGTCATGTGTTGTAGCCACAGTGGGATGTTGAGCTGTGGATGATCACCTCCAAGAAATACTTGCTCTATTCAAAAAGCATAGGAGAACACAGGTTTTGGTGGAGGAATAGTACAATTGATGGTTGTCCTCGGAGCTTAATTTTTTATGGAAGAGACCAGTGTTCAGTGCATTGCCCCTGGATTATCACTATAGTCAAGTCAAAAACAGTAGATGAAAAAACTCTGTTTCAGGACCAAGAATATTTTCCTTTGGATAATTAGGTTTTGCAGACTTGATAGTGGATATCCCCTTTCAGAACACTCTCTCCAAAACAGGCTGAAGGCTGTTCTTTTCACTTCTCAAAAAAGCATCCCCTCCGCAAGGTCTCTTTCTTCTCATTCCTGTTCCCACTTTGACTGTTGCCCTGCAGGAAGTGGCTCAACAGAGAAAATTTAAGGCTTGGACTCCTGCTTTTCTTAGAGAGCTGCTGGTCCTTTGGCAGTGGTTTGGACAACAGTCCTGAAGTGCAGGTTAAACTGACAGAGACCACTGTGCTACCTTTCAGAGGTGATGGGAAAGATGGGGCAGTACCTGGGGAAGGGTTGGAGGAACTCCAAAAATCTCAAGTATTTCTGGTTGTTTTGGGTTGTTCTGAGGCCCTGAAACTGCACGTTGCCTAAAAAGTTAACTAAGTATCTTCACAAGATGGGTAAAAGGTAGCTAACATCCATCCTGAGCAGCTGCCCACCACCATTTCTTGATTGACAGCAGAAAGATGATGGATGGCATTTGTAGGATAGACTCACAGAGCCTGTAGTCCTCCCCGGGTACTTTGTTAGCAGAGTGGGTAATGCGCTTTATTTCTATGAAACCTGCAAGTTACACATTCTATTTCTAAATAAAAAAATAAATCAATCAATCATATCTTTTGCAAAGCTAAGGACTGAGATTTTAAAGCCAAGAAGCTTACTTTTATTGTGTCGGTCGAAATCTTCAGGAAGAAAAGGGAATCCGCAGGGAATAGGCTGGTTGCTATGGACTCAGTGCCACTGCTCGGGCAGCAGGGCCACCAAGTGGTGAGCCGGGTGGCCTGCGGGCCGTAACCGCTCGTCGGAGACACGGCAACCAACACTCCTTGCCACTCCTGTGTTAGTCAAACACTAGAGATTTTCCGACCCTGGCTTTGGTGAGACAGCTTTTGTAGATGCTTGTTATATTATTTTAATATGGTTTTAAAATCGAAGTTATGACTGAGCCACATTTTGCTTGCATTTGCTGTTGGTTAATAATATTTAAAAGTCTAGTATGGATATTGCTTGCTCTCTCCTTATAGCCTCAATTACAAGTCTGTGTTTACTGTTATATATGTCTAACACTTATGTACGTATTGCACAAGGGTGGTCAAATGAGTGATCTCGTGGAAGAAAACTGTGAAGAAACACCTACAGAACAAAATGTCTCTCCTGCTAAGGACTGCTCAACAGAACACAAGAAGCTGGTATGACTTCTCCAGTACTATTTTATTATCAAGATACTTAAGTTTCTTCAATCATTACAAAATTAAAAAGCTGGAGTCAAGAGGGAAATATCACTAATAACAACAGTGAATCAAGTCTGCAGTGGAGTGATTTAGAGTGCTAAAAGCACTTACTTCTAAGCTCAAATTAAACAGTAATTAGAAAAATAGGAGAGTAGTCTTAGAGAGAGGGCTATCTCCATAGCTTATTATTTGTTTCCAGCTTAAAATTGCAGAATTTATGATCACGGACAGTGGCGATGGTGAAAATCTACTCAGACTCCAAAGGAGAAATATCTGATACATAAGATTGTCTTATAGGTTTTCATGAGGGTGCGGCTGAGGATGCACAGCAACAAGAAAAACAAAAGTGCACTCAGGTGCACAGGTATTTCTAAATCACTGTTATCAGTAGATTGGACTGAACTGCCAGTTCAGTTCAGTTGCTTGTGGAATAAACACCATGGACTCTGAAAGGAATGATACCTTCCAGGGAAGCTGAGAGGTGGTAAGGCAGCTCCATTTACCTCGGAAGAGAAAAGATAAAATTTGTATGTATTTTTGTGCCTTTACATAATGACAAGTGTATGATTGTAGTCCACAGTCACTGTCCAAAGGGAAATTGACACAATGTTCGTGCTCATTTGCAGTGACCTTAGGCACGCATGCAACATGCATGGGATATGTGGAATGGCAATACACAGAGCTGATGCTTTGACTTCCCCAAGTATTCAGCAGTTTTAGCTAATTGCAAACATGAATTCCGTAAAATTGCCAGGGAAATGCTTCCTCCTATTTTTCAGAAAATTATGTTCAGTTAAAGTTCTTTATTTTTGTCTGTGGTTTGTTTTGGTTCTCACTTGTGCAAATGCTTCTTTACTGCATTAGACCTTTTCCATTCCCCTGGACAGAGACAGTGTCTAGGCATCTGGGGGAACAGTGAAGATAAGAATGAATCCATTTGACATGCTTATAATCACAGTACTTGTTTTTACGTTATAGATAAAGTTAAAGAACAAAACATATAATTCTGCCTCTCACAAGAAAACTTGCAAACTCCATGCCACTGTACCAGAGTCATGTATTCAGAGTCATGGTTGTTCCATCTCCTGTCAGGATGCACAGTCGGTAAAAGGAATACTGAACAATTAAACAAACAAACATTTTGAACATGTGATCTTAGTTTCTTCCTTTTCCCACCTGTGTTAAGTCATCAAGAACATTAGATTTAATGTCAGTCAAAAGCTAATGAGGACACTTCGCCATAATAAATATATTTTCGATTTTACTAATTACAAACTTTCTGTTGTTTATTTATAGCAAAAACTCGAGAAACAATTAAAATGCTTAGCCTTTCAAAATCCAGGACCTCAGCTAGCTGACTTCAATCCTGAAACTAGACAGCAGAAAAAAAAAGCATACATGTCTCAGATGAAAAAAAATGTTTTTAATGAGTCCAAGTAAGATTGCTAATTTATTACATATTTTACTTTAAAAATGGCTAGTATGCTGTTTACTGAGTCTAAATCAAACGAATCAAAGTATTAATACTTTGCAGAGAGATTTTTTATTACACATGAAAGCTGTGTTGGGAAAAAAAGATTTTTCTGTGTGATTTAAGATAATATTAGTGTATTTTAACATGTATTCATTTTTTAATACTAATGGTTGGTGAAATTAGGATATAATGCTGGCATTTCGTTATGCTGTGAGATTGTTAAATACTTGTTCCTGTGTAGATGTTTTCAACATTTATTTTGTTTATCTGGAAACATTCTCTGAGAATCACTTTTTGTTCTCGTTCACAGATTTACAAAGAAGTATGACAGACATGGCAGGCTGCTTTGTAATGGTATTGATTTGTGTGATTGCCTGGAGATGGACTGCCTGGGTTGCTTCTATCCTTGCCCCAAATGCAATTCAAATAAATGTGGACCAGAATGTCGCTGCAATAGAAAATGGGTTTATGATACAATTGAGACTGAAGCTGGAGATGTGATCAGTGTGCTGCCATTTTTTGTCTCTGACTGACTATGTTTTGTTTGTTTTTGTGCCTAAGCAATGTTCTTTTTTCTTCATATTTTATTAAATTAAATCTTGGTTTTATGAGATGTCTCTGGCGAAGTACCTGGCAGTGGTGCTTGTGCTTCTTTATTGCTTCTTACCTAGCAAACTTTAACCTTCCTCATTGAGCAATGTATTTCATTTTTCCTCATCCTTATAAGCTTTGCTGAGGCAAATTGGATATTTTTTCTTCTAGACAGAAAAATCTCTTCAGTTCCAGGGGGTGCTTCTCTGTGCAAAACATGACAGATTTCAAATACCGTGACTTACACTCAGTCGTCGTATGTGGTAGGGGTTCTCATTCATGAGACCCTTGTTTAAGAGTGAGAGTCCCTGTGGATCTTGAAGGGGAGAAGGCTGAAGGAGACAGTTGCAAGTCATTTCCAGGAGCATGTTGCTAGCAGGGGAATCATTCCTTGGGCCTAGTGCTTGCTGTTTTTGAGAAGCCTCTCCCAATTTTAAATGTGGCAACACATTTCTTCTTTTCCACAGGCAATTCAAAAATATTCTGCTCCAAGGCAAAAATATCTCCTGGTAGAAGAAACTTGTGAACAGATCACAAGAATGTCTTAACATCAAAATCCCCTTCTGACTGGATATCTTGGAAAGATTTTTTGTTCTTCTCAACTAGTGACAGCTCAGTATTAAAGTTTGTACCATGCTGGCAGCATAGGCAACAAGCAGGAGGAGCTGGAAGTCATTGTGCATCTCGAAAGCTGTGACACAGCATCACCAAAACACAGTGGGATGAATTGCACAACTGGAGTACTGTAATGGATGGCTATAAACCCTTCAGAAGGGACAGGTGAGGAAGAAGAGGTGGTGGGATGGCCCTGTATGTTAGGGATTGTTTCAACTGTCTAGAGCTCAATGATTCTGACAATACAGTTTAGTTTTTCTGGGGAAGAATCACAGGGGAGACCAATTGGGCTGGTATCCTAGTGGCAATCTGTGGTAGATCACCAACCATCATGAAGAGGCTAATGAAATATTCTATAAGTGGCTGTGAGAAGTCTCAAAATTGCTGACTCTTGTAGTCTTGGGGGACTTCAACTTACTAGATGCCTACTGTCAACACAATACAGCAGAAAGGAAAAAGAGGTCAGGAGGTTCCTGAAGTGTGTGTAAGACAATTTTCTAACACAACTGGTGAGTGAGCCAAGCAGGGGAGACACCTGCTGGGCCTGTTATTTGTGGACAAGGTAGGACTAGACAGTGATGTGATGTGACGTGATGTGACGTGACGTGATGTGATGATCTGAGGCCATCTTGGGCACGGCGATCATGGAAGGATACAGTTTTCAACTCTCAAAGATAAAAGGAGGAGGATCAGCATAACTGCCATCTTGGACTTTGGGAGGTCTGTTTAGGGGCCTGGTTGACAGAATCCTTGGTGAGGCAGTCTTGAATGGCAGAGGAGTACAAGAAGGACTCCTTCTTCAAGAAGGAAATCTTAAGGTGGGGGGGTTAGGGTTTAGGAGAGGGAGGGGGGTGNGCCACCCTGTCCTTCGGAGCTGAACGGGGGAGAGGCAAGGGAGTCGCCCTGGTTGTCCCCCTGCAGTTTTCTTGACAAGAACTCACTGAAACGTGGACCGGCAGCGATTGCCAGCGCGCAGCGGGTTTAGTTCCAGCGTGGCCCCGGCTTGGCTATGTGGGCTGCGGCGGGGGGGGGGGTTTCCCCTCGCAGCACCTGCGGGTG